>ML685781.1:14297273-14321933 GCA_007922175.1 Pelusios castaneus
GAGCGTTATCGCGCAATAACTTTGCAGTGTGTACAAGGCCTTAGTTAAGTCGACTTAGTTAAAGTCGACTTAAAAGTGCAAGTGTAGACATAGCCTATAAGTGTACTCTCAGGACAATTATCTCTAAACCATTGATGAAGATATTGAACAGAACTGGAGCCCACTCAATATGCCTTTCCGGCTTGACTGAGAACCACTGATGACTACTCTCTGGGACCAGTTTTCCAACCAGGTATACACCCACCTTATCACAGCTCCTCCTGAGTTGGATTGCCCTAGTTTGTTTATGAGAAGCTCATGCAAGACAGTAGCAAAGGTCTTATTAAAGTCAAGATATACCACTTCTATTGTTTCCACCCCCATCCACAAGGCTTGTTACCCTGTCAAAGAGAGCTATTGGATTGGTTTGACATGATTTGTTCTTGATAAATCCATGCTGACTGTTACTTATCTTATTATCTTCTAGGTGTTTGTAAATCGATTGCTTAATTATTTGATCCATTATCTTTCCAGGTCCTGAAGTTAAAGTGACTTGTCTGTAATTCCTCAGGTTGCCCTTACTCCCCTTTTTATAGATTGAAACTATAAACCCTCTTTTCCAGTCCTCTGGAATCTCTCCTTTCTTCCATGACTTTTGTAACATAATTGGAAATGGCTCAGATATCTCCTCAGTCAGATCCTTGAGTATCCTAGGATGCATTTCATCAGGCTCTAGTGACTTGAAGACATCTAACTCGTGTAAGCAATTTTTAAACTTACTCATTCCCTATTGTAGTTTCTAATCCTACCTCATTTTGACTAGCATTCACTGCATTAGACATCCATTGCTACTAACCTTTTTGGTGAAAACAAAAAAAAATGTCATTTAGCACTCTTGGTCTTCCTGTTGCTTCTAAAGTATTTGTAGAATGTTTTCTTGTTACCCTTTATATCTCTAGCTAGTTCACTCTTTTTTTGTGTCTTGGCAGTTCTAATTTTGTCCCTACATACTTGTGGTGTTTGTTTGTATTCCTCCTTTGTAATTTGACCCGGTTTCCACTTTTTGCAGGACTCTTTTTTAAAGTTTCAGATAACTTGAAGATCTCTTGGTTAAACCATCATGGTTTCTTGCCATACTTTCTACGTAGTAGGAGAGACTTCGCTCTTGTGCCCTTAATAATGTCTCTTTGAAGAACTGTCAATTCTCTGTTTTTCCCATTAGACTTGCTTCTCAGGATATCTTACCTACCAATTCCTTGAGTTTGCTAAAGTCTGTCACTTTGAAACCCATTTATGTTTTTCTTTAAATCTTTATTGTGCTGTTCCCCCCCGCCCCCACCATTCCTTAGAATCCTGAACTCTACCATTTCATGATCACTTTCACCCAAGTTGTCTTCCACTTTTAAATTCACAACTGGCTCCTGACTATTTGTCAAAATTAATTCTACGGCACCTCTCCCCTTGTAGCTTCCTCCACCTTCTGAAATAAAAAATTGTCTCCAATACATTCCAAGAACTTGTTGGATAATCTGTGCCCTGCTGTGTTATTTTCCCAACAGATGTCTGGGTAGCTGAAGTTCCTCATCACCAGTAAGTCTCATGCTTTGATCAACAGTATTTTCATACAGATGGAACTGCACAGATTAGACAGCTGGCTGCTCAGACGGAAGGTGAAATAACACACGAATCCAATTGCTGCCACATCACCATATTTATTTAAAGTAACAAAAGCTGTTTATTTTTGTTCCCTTAAGATAGCAATACAAAGAGGTACTGTTCTATGCTCTACTAGAAATCCAATCTGTTTATACCCACGACACTCGGAATATTACAAAAATACCATCCTGCAAATAGTCTCTTTGGTGCATCACCGCAACATTTCCCCTGCTTGGTGACAACTCTTACTTGTTTGTATTTACTGTCCGATATTTTGAAACCTGCAAATATTTTGCAGAAATACTAGTGTCTTGTCTGCAGTGACAACATGTCCTCATCAATGAATCAGGCCTTTCTTTCTGCTTGTAAAAGTATCACTTTTTTTCTTGCTAAAGTAATCACATAGTAAGAGCCTGGAGATTGACCACCAGGAGTCCAAAAATATTTAAACAAGCTGGTTTAAATCAGGACTTTGACTTACTTTTGTAATTGTCTCTTTGGTCAAAACTTTGAAAATGGTGGTGTTGCTTTAAATCAAGTGGGAGGACTGAGGAGTGAATTCTTGCCTCTGCTTCTTGCGTGATCTGACTGGTTGTGATTCTAGCTTCTGTCTCTTTAGTCTCTACATACTGGGAAACTAAAGTCTCTTTCCAAAGGCCTCTTAGGGATCCCAAATGCAATTTGGTTCTGTTAAAATACATCCACTATACGCTCATAAAAAAATCAGAGCCTTTTCTTGATCAGAAAAATAAGTCCTTGGGTTGGGCTGTACCACGGTGGGATTTTGGTGATGGTCAAAGGGAGATATGCAAATTTCTTAAAATAGCTTGCATATCTCCCTTGGACTGCCTATTGTGGTGTCTTTAGTACACTGAGTCAACGGGAATGCCCTCCCTTTGACTGAGCACTACTCTAGTTGCCAGGCTGATCTTCAGCGATCAACTTCCTGGTTGACTGAGTGGGTCTTCTCAGACCCGATCAGTCGATTGGGAAGATCGATCTGACGGCAGCGAATTTGCTGCAATCGGTGAAAAGTAGCTTTCCGTCTGCTCTGACAGCAGAGAACAGTCTTTCCATGCTAATACTGCAGGTTGATATTTTTCAAAGAACGTCAACTGTACATTAGACCTAGGGAACTACACTCACATGCTCACACGCATCTTCCCTTAATACATGACTTTTAATGATATAGAAGAGTTACATCTGGAAGCCTGAATTGCTCCAGTAATGGTTAGTGGTAGAACCAACCTGGTTCAGTAGCCTCAGGAAGTTGTTGCCATTTTCTGGCTTATATGTAATGAGTTGGTGGGTCTCAGTGCAGCTCCTAGGAGATAGGTGGCCACCTCACAGAATCAATCAATGCATCCGCCTCTAATTGACTTCCCTGTCACCAGAATGGACAAAGACACGGTGGATTATGGAGACTGAACAACACCTGCCTCAAGAGAGACTTGTCAAGGGCAGAGTGAAGGCACTTTAGAGCAGGGTGGCTAGTTGGGGGTGGAGGGGGGAGAGAGAAGAGGGGAGAGGTTTGCACAGCTGCACCCCAGGAAAAAAGATCTGCTGCAGCATGTGACAGAGCCTAGATCAACTGACTCTGACTTGTGCGAGGGGGTTAAAACAATAGCTGTGTAAACATCCCTCTTGGAGTGGTGCTCAGGCTCGGAGATCGAGCGATGGGGAAGGGTCTTGGACCCCCGGCTGCAGCCTGTGCCTGATCATCTACAAAGCTAATTTTAGCCTCATAGTGCAAGTGCAACAAACCTTAGTCAGTTGTCCTAGGCACCTGCTGCTGTGGGGGCTTTCTTTGTGGTATAACCGCCCCTAAGCCTTTAGTGATGTCCATCAGCACAATTCATTGGCACATGTACAAACCCCACCTTCACCCACTGGCACAAAGCACAAACCCCACAGTTAATAAGAGAAATAAAGCATTTCAAATGGCATCGCTCTATGGCGATGCCTGAAGCAAACACAAGGCAGGGAATTCAGCATCTTTCTGTGCCTCAGTCACCCCCCCCCCAAACATCACAGCAGGCTTCAGCTCATCGACTGCGTGGGGAACCAACCTGTGCATCGTGGTGTGGATTATAGCCAAAACCTCAGCACTGCAGGCGAAATGCCTCCTGCACAGGGCCAGCTCAAGGTTTATGTGTCATCTAACTCCGCCATTGTAAATACATCAGGGCTCTCTAAGGCTTAAGTGGGACTTAAATGATGCATCAGCCTCTTGATTGCCCTCTGCATAAGGGGAATGTTTTCATGATGGTTACGGCCAGACTGGGCCATTATGCTCATTGTGTCTGAATTCCCACATTGCAGAGGCTTTATAGGCCACACCTCCTCTTTGGCTGGTGGGTCCTGGCTGGAGGAGGAGACTGGGGGAAGAGGAAGGGTGTGGGGCGGGGCCACAGTCAAGGCTGGCCCTGATCTCCAGCCAGCACCATCCCACACTGACCCGTTCATGTGTGGCTCTTCACAGTCCATTAGCTCTGAAGAGCCATTCCTGAAAGGCACCACTGAAGCAGCACCCGATCGCAGGTCAGGCTATCCCCAGTGCATGCTAAACGAGGATTTGAGGACTTCAGTAACTCAGCCAGAGATTGGGATCTATTACAGGGGTGGGTGAGGTTCTGTGGCCTGCAGTGTGCAGGTGGTCAGACTAGATGGTCATGAGGACCTTGACGTCTATCAGCTACATTAAGGAGCCCTCTGCTATCAGAAATCGTATCCTCTTATGTGATTATGATTACGTTACCTCTTAATCTTCTCTTTGATAAACTAAAAAGGTTGCACTTCTCAAGTCTGTGACTGTAAGGCAGATTATCCAGAACTCAAATCATTCCTATATCTGCTTTGTGAACCCTTTCTAATTTAACAACATCCTTTCCGAAATATGGACTCCAGGACTCGGTACAATATTCCAGCATTGGTCTTCCTAACCAATACAGAGGTAATACCATCTCCCTACATCTAGTTGGTATTCCTCTGTTTATATATCCAAGAACCACCATAGCTCTTTGCTAGTGAATAGCTCTGGGAAATCATATTTACTTGATTATTCACAAGGACCCTTTAAGCCCTTTCCACAATCACTTCTTCCCAGGACATACTCCTTGTTTCTGTAAGTGTGTGACTTACATATGATTTGTTCTTAGATTTATGACCTTGCGTTGGCTGTTCTGGAACACATGCTGAGCCCAGATTGCCAAGCAATTAATCCAGATAACTGTATAATTGACCCGTTTATTTGTCATTCACTCATTTTTGGGGCTATCCACAAACTCTAACAGGAGCTATTATTTGATATTTGTTGTTCAAGATCATTGCTAAAGGCCTGGAACAATAGATTCCCCTCCAAGACCCAACTAGAAATCCCATCACTAGATGACAATTCACCATTAACAATAACTGAGATACATCAGTCAGCCATTTTTGATCCATTTAATAGAGACTTTACTGATTTTGTATAGTGCTATTTTTTAAAAATCAGAATGTTGTGTGATGCTAAATATTATATCAACCCAGTTACCTTTGTCAACCAATGATGTCCCCCTACAGGGGAAGTTAGACTACACTATAACACAGTCAGAAGATGATTTGAAGGGCACCTAGGCACTTTTAGAGAGACATTCAATGAAAACTCAATAGGAGTTGGGTGCATATCTAGCCTTTGGAATTATTTTTGCTTTTCACGGATACCAAAAAGAGACAATATATTCACAGTGCTAAATCTAATCCACACTAATCTCAACCAAAGTAACTCAGCTGAACTCAAGGGATTTGATCAGGTTTGATATGTATTTGAAGGCACAATAGGACTCTACATGCACTCATGAATTTGAGGTTTTTTCTGAACCCAAAGCTACGTTAGAATTTCACTTTAGAGAAGAGCACACAGCCTGGGCAAACTGGCTATGCCATCAACCAGATAAGAAACCGAGCTTTCAGCCCCAATCGGCGCTGGCCAGCCTTTCGCCATTTTGTGTCCTTTCTTACCAAAATATATTGGCAAGAATAGGGTCTTTGTGGACCAGGAGATCAATGCAATTTGCAAACCACTGGTCACACCCTCGCCCAACATCACATTTTCCCTCCTCCACTCTACTTCTTTGTGTACAGCTGTAGAGCTCACCGCATGGCTTGCAGAAGAAATCCACTGCATGGCTCCTTCCTCTCTGACTTTTTAGAAACTGCCCATCTCTGCAATGCTCAAGTGCTGTACCAAATTAAAAGGCATAAAGGCACAAAATAAAAAGCCCATTGAGTGAACTAAGCCAGCATTGTATCCTCACTCCCGGTGCAGCAGATCTGTAGTAATGGGTTGTCTGCAGCCCACAGGGATTTCATCTTTAACAAGTAGATCACCTTCTCTTTGAACTTCAGAAAATAGTGAAAAACAACAGGCACAACAGCGCTGCAACTCAAAGAGTGACTGAAAATCCATGACTCCCCATTTTCCAAGGTAACTAATTACTTTAATTAAAGAACTGTAAGCACGTATAATTAACTGCATGCAACTGATGCTGATGGGGGGGAGGGCGGGGGCGGAACCCAAAGACACAGAACTCCATGCCTTTTTGGTGCCATGCCTTTATGATTTGATGACTCAGACACACACAACTCCATGCTTTTTTGCTCTGCTCTCTCTTTTAAACTCTCGCCTAGTTTTTTTCCACCTTGTCTGCTTATAAATAAAATGTAAAGCTATGGAGAAAAGGATTTGACATAATCCTTCCTTGGAAAACCTAAAATCTTCCTTCAAGCTGTTACATACTTTTGAGAAAGTTGGATGGAAACCCTCTTACTGTGTAAGAATCTAAGTCTCCCAGAAATTAGCTTAGTGTTGGCCATGTTTGAATTTTAAAAAAGCAAACAAGCTCTGTTGATTCAGCCATTACATTTAAACTCCATTGTAAATAATGCAAGGTCTGCTCACTTTATTGGCTCAATCAGGAAAAAAAAATCAATTGGGGAATTCTAAAAATGTATCTTCATAATAAACTAATGGATCCACTAATACCCACTGTTTGCTTTTGTGTTTTAATCAAATGCAAAACAAATATATTGAATTGCTGTTCTCACAGAAAGTATGCACTATTGGGAGACAAAGGGTCTTTCCGCTTTTTAATTTGCCTGGAACAAAGAGAAAATGTCTGTATCTTAATATGAGAAGTGTGGGGAATAAGCAGGAAGAACTAGAAATGCTAGTTAATGAACACAGCCATGACACAGTTGGCATCACACAGTCTGGAGGGGATAATACACAAGACCGGAATACAGGTATAGAAGGTACAGCTTGCTCAGGGAGGACAGGCAGAGAAAAAAGGGAAGAGTTGTCTTGTACATCAAAAATGCATAGACCTGGACCAAGGTTGAGATGGAAATAGGAGACAGACTCATTCAAAGTCTCTGGGCAGGATAAAAGGGGTAAAAAACAAGGATGATGTCACAGAAGGGGTTCTACTACAGACCACTTAATCAGGAAGAAGAGGTAGATAAGGCTTTTTATAAACAAACCAACAGAATCGTCTGAAGCACAGGACTTAGTGGTGACGAGGGACTTCAACTACCCAGACATCTATTGGGAAAAGAACACGGCAGGACACAGATTATCCAACAAGTTCTTGGAATGTATTTGAAATGTTTTATTGCAGGAGGTGGAGAAAGCTCCTAGGGGAAAAACTGCTCTAGATTTGATTTTGACAAATGGCTAGGTACCAATTGAGAATCTAAAAATGGACATCAGCTGGAGTGAAAGTAATTATGGAATGGTAGAGTTCATGATTCTAAGAACTGATAGGAAGGGAAACAGCACAATAAAGATCATGGATTTCAAAAAGGCAGATTTTAGCAAACTCAAGAAGTTGGTAGGTAAGAACCCTTGGAAGCTAGTCTACCCTAAGAACAATTGTCTGTCTGATCTCTGTAAGATCAGCAGGGCAAAGATGGTCTCACACTGTGTATTTGTAGAGAGCTTTGCAAAAGAGGGCCCTGGTCTTAGATGGATGAAATTCAGTAAGGGCAAATGCGAAGTACTTGACTTAGGAAGGAACAATCAGTTGCACACACATAAAACAGGAAATGACTGCATAGGAAGGAGTACTATGGAAAGGGATCTGGGGCTCATAGTGGATCACAAGCTAAATGAGTCAAAAGTGTAACACTGTTGAAAAAGAAGCAAAACATCATTCTGGGATGTAGTAGCAAGACACAAGAAAAAATTCTTCTGCTCTAATCAGCGCTGACTAAGCCTCAGTTGGAGTAGTGTGTCCAATTCTGGGCACCATGTTTCAGGAAAGAAGTGGACAAATTGGGGGACAGTCCAGAGCAGAGCAATAAAAACAACTAATGGTCTAGAAAAACATAATCTATGCGGAAAGATTGAAAAAAATGGGGTGTGTTTAGTCTTGAGAAAACTGAGAGGAGGAATGGAGGCGACTGAGAAGGGACATGGTAAAGTTTTCAAATGCATAACATGTTACAAGGAGGAGGGTGAAAATTTTTTCTCCATCTCTGAAGATAGGACAAGAAGCAATGGGCTTAAACTATAGTAAGAGAGGTTTAGGTTGGACTTTAGGAAAAACTTCCTAACTGTCAAAATAGTTAAGCACTAAAATAAGTTGTGTAGGGAGATTGTAGAATCTCCATCACTGGAGATTTCTCAGAGCAGGTCAGACAAATAGCTGGTCTAGAACATGTTTAGTCCTGCCTTGAGTATAGGGGACTGGGACTGGAGGACCTCTTGAGGTCCCTTCCACGCCTACACTTCTATGTAGTCAAATTCCAAAGGGGTAGCCGTGTTAGTCTATTGTAGAAAGACAACAGAGTCTTGTGGCACTTTTAAAGACTAACAGATTTATTAATCGCATGAGCTTTCGTGGGAGAAAATCCCACTTCGTCAGACGCTTTTTCTCCCACGAAAGCTCATGCGATTAATAAATCTGTTAGTCTTTAAAAGTGCCACAAGACTCTGTTGTCTTTCTACACTTCTATGGTTCTGTAAGAAGATGGATGGCCTGCAGTATTGCACTGAAGATAACTCTGGTCTGTGGCCCTTAATTACTGTCACCTCATGCTTTCTAGTGCATTTCCTGTGTAGAAAGGAAGTCAGGTAACAGAACATTTTATTAATGACTAAAAATGTCATTCTTTTCAAAATATCTGGGTGTTGGAGGAAAACGGGGAGGAAGTGTAGATGGCTCAATAACATCTCACCAATCATCTATGCATACACCAGGTCAGCCACTATTGAGAGCCATTAGCAGTGGAGGGATGCTCAAAGGCCGATGTGGCTTATGCTCAATACATAGTATATAGGTTAACCACCATGTAATGACTGAAAATAGGACAGTATCCATTTAAGCAGTTAGTGAACCCCCAAGGACACTCACTGGGTGAGTCTATACTTACAAATTAAGTTGACTTAAGCTTGCTTAAGTCGACTTAATTTAATCTGCGTCTACACTACACTTTCCTTAAGTTCACTTAAGCTGCTGCGTAAGTCGACTTAAGGAAATTTAAAGTCGACTTTATAAAACCTAGTATAAAGTCGACTTTTGTGGCTAAGTCGACTTTATAAAGTCGACTTAGCCAATGTGGATGCAGATTAGCCCTACATCGACTTAAAGTTGATTTAAAGGGCTCCAGGGCTCCCCCACTACCCGCCCTGCTAGGGTGGCTGGCGCCGCTCCTATGCCCTGCCAGTGTCCCTGTCCAGCTCAGCCCCCATTGTACCCAGGTACAATGGGGCAAATGCTGAGCCCCCTGGCACTTGACAAGGGGTGCCTCCCCTGCCACCATGGACCAGTCCCAGGTCCACCTAGCCCCTACAGGTCGCCTTAGGCGTCCAGTGTGGACGCGCTAAGTCAATTTGGCAAGATCCCCTTTAGGTCGACTTAATTTTTGAGTGTGGACATGCTAAATCGCCTTATTTTGACAAGTGTAGACATAGCCACTGTGTTCCATCTTTCAGAAGCCCCCAGAAACCATGGTTCTGTGTATTTAGACAATACGGTTATTTGGGGCCTAGCTGCATCCCTTACTTTCTCCATATTATTTTTGACACAACACACCACCACCCAGACCTTCACTCACTTTGAGTAGCACTTTTGCAAATAGTCACATTGACATCAGGCAGAATATTCATGGAGTCAGGTATTAATCAACCCACCACAACTACATTTAACTCTCACTGGCACCTCTTATGGCCATCTCAGAAGAGGGGCCAAAGAAACAGCGAACGTGGAGACTTCCTTTCTGATCTGTAGCGGTGATTCCTACTGCTCAGGATAGGACTAGGTTACTGGACAGCACTGGGAATCTGGTCCTCCTGCGGCTTGGAGCTTGGAGAAATAATGGCTTTCATTCTCCAGGAATGTTCACCATTTGTTTATAATTATAAAAATGTATCTTGGGGAGAGGGGGGGAAGCAGCTTTTTGTCTGGTTTCTACTACACTGTTTAACCCAGGCATCTGGCACGTACATGAGGGTCTTTACCTTTCAAAATGCGAGATGACCCTCTGGAGTAGTGGGTCACGTTTATAAAAGGTTCAATAAAACCAGAGTGGAAAAGCGCATGGGCGTGGCCAGCACTTCCATTTTGCTCAGTGACATGAGGATAACTTACAGTGCCACCAAACAGCCATCAATCGTGTGATCAGCTGTGAGATGTACACAGATCTCTGTTCTCTCCCCTCTAATTGCTAGGATCCTTCATACAAAGAAATAAATAGAAGCACTTTTGAAAGCCATAGACACCAATGATTCTTTTCATGCATTCTTCTCTTCCTCTTCTTTCCTGTAGCTGTGTTTTTTCCTTTAATGTGATGTCACGCTGAAAGAGCTCATGAAAGCTGCACACAAAGTTGTTTCAATACAGTGATATGCAGAGTCTGCAACTAAAAATCAGGGCTCATCATGCCAAGCGCAAAGATAATAAGAGACAGGCCCTGTCCCTGAAAACTTGTAATCTAAATTGTCTGTCTCATTTAAGTGTGAGAATAAGGAAGTTCAGACGTTCGAGATTTTGTTGCAATGGTGAGGGTTAGAAACTTTTTTTTAAAAAATGAAATGCGAGGTTGTGACATTAGCACATGACTCTGGGATCTGCTGTCCTACTCATGTACCTATCTTTAATGCAGCCCTAACCACAGACATATTCAAATCCCACTGAGGAGCCGAGGGAGTCTGGCAAAACCCATATGATTGTAATTTGAGCAGCAACAATCCTTGGGGACAGGCGCTACAGTTTAGCATGATAGCGGATGGAGGTTGGTTTGTGGGTGAAGCTTGGAAGAGCACCAACTTTCTCCCACTCCCCCCCCGGTTCAAATTCTAGGATAAACTGAAGGAGGGTGTAGGGGATAAGACAGAGTACCCGGATGCCAGAAGGTTGCAGAAGCCCAAGGTGAAAGATAGTCTAGAAGAAAGATTTTGGAGCTGTGGTAGAAGTAATGGGAAGGATTTAATAACAGCATGGTCAGGGAGGAAGGAGGACACAGGACTCAAAGGTGGTACCAAGGCTGAGATTATAAGGAAGACAAAGGATGGTAAAATAGGTGATAAGGAGGAGGAAGTGGGGAGGGTCTGGGAAGAAGAATTGGGGTACATAGCTCCTCTACCCAGTAACACATTAAATATTGTTACTGCACCATCCTCTTTCCCCTACTGTTTGTTATGTCTGTCATCATGTCTTAAAGTTATATATTTATTGAGATGGGACTTTTCTCTTCTACATATCTGTACAGCATCCAGCACCATGGGACCTTGATCTGCTTCAGGGCCTACAGGATTACTGTAACAAAAACCAGTAAAGATGAGGAACTTTGAGCAGTCTACTATCCGTGAGTTGAAAAGTTCTCATTTAGAGAACCCCATTCAAATGTCAGCTCAGGAGTTTGAACAATTGCAGTGATGATGTTTAAGATGTCCCAACACACAGGATTATGGCATCAGGTGGGCAAAAGCTGTGACAACAGCTGAACTCTTGAGAAACAGAGATCCTTTTTACATGCAAATATCCTTCGTAGCACAGAAAGAGGAATCTTGAGTATATACTACATCGATCTGGGATTGTGTTTATAAAGAATGGCTTTCACAAGAAAGAAGTGGGTCTTTATGCATAATATTAATATCCATATCCATAATATCTGTCACACGCCTTGATATCCTCAAACAAAGCCTTCTGAAAAGCCATACACAAGAGCCCCAATGTGGCAGAACGTTTCTACAGCATTAGTCCAACAGCAAAATACCCAACTCAGTATGTGGCATTAGCTGGAATTCAGGAAACACGCACTTTCTCTCAGTTTTAGCTGGACAAGATTCTTAGAGCACATGGTTTTCACAGTCTGCCTGATTTTGCAGTAGAAGTTTTGGAGGTATCATGTCATCTTGAGTCCAAGTCATCCATCCACTTGTGTGACCCAACTGAAATCAATTCAATTATTCCAGGAATTAAGTTGGTACCTTGTGATCTCTGCCTCTAACTGAGGCTCCATCAGGAGGAAGTTAAAAAAAAACAGTCACTCAATAACCAAAATATTCATCTCAATATTTACATAGCATTATTTATCAGAGTGAAAGACTTTTCCCACTCAAACTAGGCATATGGTAGCACCGTGAAGCAGGAGATGACTTGTGTGAAGTCATTCCAAACAGAATTAATGCCAACAATGATCATTTTTAGTCAGACAGAAAGTTCCCTTGGTGACAGCAGAACATCTAGCGTTTTACAGTAATTGCACCGGCTCTCATTGTTTGATACTATTTGCTCAAATAAGCTGGTGGAGTTAAATATCAAAAGAGACAAACTCCCTTCTTTCCCCTGTTCTCTCTCCATGGGGAGGGGAGGGGGGAGGAAACCTTCTATCACTGATCTGAAATATATCTTAATTACGGTGCTGCAATTCAGAGAGTGTAAAAAATATTCTGGCTCCATGACTTAGATTCCCAGGTTGCTGCTTTAAGCCACTCAGTAGAGCGCTGTGAATCATAAAATCTTCCACTTCAGTCTGTACCAAGAGACATGAGGAACAAAATGTACTGACAGGAAACATTTAAGATATAATGACACAGAGGAGGGGATTAGCTTTAATTTGACAGTTTCTACAGAGTAGCTCTAGTAGATTCCTCCCTAGCTCCCCCCACTCCGACAGTTCAGGGTTTCACTATTTTGTATAACCCCTGGCAGTGAAAACACTAACGGTTTTCCCCACCAAAAATGCCCTTCCAAAATCTGAGCTTCCAGGTTTTGCAAAACAAGAGGAGATCACAATCCAATGAACTATTTAAACCTTTTCCAACCCTTTCTGAGGCTCTAATGAATGTGGTTCAATTTTTTTAAATAAATTTTCATGCCCCTTTCTTATCACTTCCTGATTTCACCTACAAGTATTGTTTGTGCATCAGATACAAGTGTCCAGTCCTCCCCTCAATAACCGTGTAGAGCCAGCTTTGCACATAAACTGCAAAGTGCACATGTTTATAAGCAATCGCCAAGGAATTGTTTAGCTAAAGGGGTCTCTATCTCATCCCCATATGTTTTAGGAGGTCAGCTGTCACGATAGTGAAGGGAAATAGGGAGGAGAATTAGGAACATGATAAACACCCACCTTGGGAGGGGGACAGGATCTGGGGAGGAAGATGTGGAATACAAATGAGGCTAATGGAGTATTATTTTTAAAAACAAACAAACAAACAAAAAAAACCCAGTGCTGCCTTGAACAGTTCATCCATCTGGTGAACAAGTTGGTTAACAAGCTTACATGCATAGTGCATAACAAACAAACAAGGAGTCTTGTGGCACTTTTAAAGACTAACACATTTATTTATCGCATGAGCTTTCGTGGGAGAAAATCCCACTTCGTCAGACGCTTGCTACTGTTCACCTGGTCAGCTCACATTATGTTACATGTCTGGATGAACCCAGGAGGCCCGGTGGCTTCTAGACTTTCACAGCCAGTGATCCAAAGTCAGTTCTGGTTCTCAGTCAGCTCCAGGTGCTCAAAAATTATGGGTCAGACTCTTCCCCCTCCCCCAAAAACCCGTGATTTAAAAGAAAAAGAAAGAAAGAAAAAAGAGATTAAACAATGTGTTTGGTCTGTCTTGTGATGTTTGAACTGTCCCAGCTCCCCTCTACCGTCAGTGCGCAGGGGTACATCCACACTGGAGGATCTGTTAAGCAGGGGCGTTGCTGGATAGCAAAAAGATCCAGGGCTGTGGCCCCCAGCCCACTCCCTGCTAGCCCCACCCCAGGCCCCACCCCCAGCTAGGCCCCACCCCCTGGCCAAGTTACTAGGCCCCTCCCCCAGTTCACAAACACCCCCCCACACACACACAGAAAAACCCACACCCCATACTCCTCCCCATGCTGGGTTGCAATACAACTCCTTCGTACTCATCTGTATTAAGAACTGTAACAGAAGCAATCTTTCTTAAAAAGTCAGACCATGTCAGAAGGACACATAAAATGTGTCTCCCTGTCTGACAAGGCACAACATTCCCCATCTCCTCCAAGTTCCCATGGCTGAATATAAGGAGCCAGGGACCTCAGCAAACAGGAATGGGAAGGAGGGTGGTGGAGCAGGAGAGTGGGGAGAAGGGGAAGGGTGGCAGGGGAGCAGTGCAGCTGGATGGTGGGCACCAGGAAAGGCAGCACAGCAGCTGCATTTTCCCATGCTGTTCCAGCCCTGGGCCACACGCCTGAGCATGCCGCAAGGCAGGAAATTGAAAAAGGCTCTGGCCAGGTCCCAGCTTTCAGGTGCACACAAACCAGGTGGAGGAAGTTGGGGAATTCACAAGGCAAGCAGACTGCCTGGGGCTGCCAGTGTGGTGCCATGAGTGGTGTCGCACCAAACTAGCAGACCCAGCCAGCCAGGCTGCCGGCCTGTCCCTCCCCTGCAAATAGCTAAAGAGAAGACAACAGAGTGAACTGAAGAAAAGGCAGAGAAGGCTGCTGCACTGTTCCCTACTCTCACCTCACAGCTCCTGCCAGGCTCCCAATCCCAGGGAGACAAAGCAGAAAGGACAACAGCCAAAACTGAGAAAGCCCGCTCTTATAGGAAAGGAAAGGCAGAGTCCAAACTAAAAATGCAGCATTATTGGGCTGACAGTAATGGGGACAGAACTGAGGGGACAGATCCTGCACCAGGGGCCAAAATCACCTTTTCCAGTACCTGTCAGAGAGAGGGCAACCCTAAATTGTCACATACTCACACCCTAGGATGGGCAGGGGGAACTCAAACATCAACTCCATTTCCTCCAGTCACCCTCCACCCCCTACTTTATTGCAAACAAACAAGAAAACCAAACTTCAAAGCACAGAATAAAATTTAGATGCACAATATGGTGCTGGGCTGCAGATTTATCTTTATAAATAAGGCTAGCATTGGCACCCCCAGCTGGGGGATGATCCCTGGGCCACTCATCCCCCAAGTGACCTCACTGCATGAGGAGGAGGGGCGATGCCCAGCCAGATTGATGGACCCAGGCCCAGAGGGGGTCCCTGGCTGGATGGGAGGGGTAACCCCACCTCACACTTGCCACCTGGGTCAGGAGAAAGCACAGAAGGGCTGTGATCCCCAGCCTGTCCTGTCATATGTTGCATAGTGGGTATAATCTGTATAACTTTGCTTTCTCTCCTGCAATGTAATTGTGTGGTGGTTTGATGAAAAACATGCCATGCAAGCAAGGTTCCTTTCTGAATGTTCATAAACATGCTCTGCATTATTATGGTATCATGTTTCCTGCAGCATCACATGTAGGTGTATATAGATCAATAGATCTGAAACATCCCAGGTATTTCATATGGCTCTGGGTGGAGTGTCTCTCCCTCAGCATAAAAACTGATGAGATTGGATACATGACAAAAGATAATGTAAATAAAGAGAATCACCTAACAACAAGGAGAAGGGAACAAAGAATCTCAGAGAGTCACACCTGGAAAAAGGGAGGGGATGGAAAGTTTGACAACAAGACACTTGGAAGTGTGAAAGAGCTTATTTCTGGGGCCTCTTATACCAGAGTTGACTTTTGCTTAAGGTAATTGGTATGATGATCTGCAGTTGCAAAATGCTTACAGGGGCTAGTCTTTGCATTTGAAACTTTTACTTTAAGCCTGCATAAATAACAAGCATTAGTCCACTGTGGCTTTTTCAACACAGGCCAAAATGGAAGCACATAAAATAACATGATTTCTAGCAGGTAAAAATAAGCTTCTCTCATGCTCTCCCAATAGAAATCTCAAATCTTAGGATTTTTTCCCCAGGCCCTGGCATTTGCTCCCCTACCAGCCTGGGAAGTGGGAGAGAGGGGACTCCATTTGAAACCCATCTCCCCTCACACTTGGGGAGGGTGAAGATCCCTAAGAGGATCAAAACTGAGGATGGGGGAGCTGTACTATGGCTTCAGGAAAGGGGGCAGCTGATGGAGGTTGGGGGACTGAACTGATCCCTGAATTAAAGGGGTTTGGTTTGGGACAGAACTGAGGAGATAGGGTTAATTACTGGGCAGGAGGCGAGGGGGGCAGAGGTGGGGGGACAGGTCCTGTACCAGGGGCCAGAATCACCTTCCAGTACCTGTGGGAGAGAGGGCAACCCTAAATTGTTACATACTCACACCCTGGGATGGGCAGGGGGAACTCAAACACAAGAAAGTAGTTTAAAAACAACTCCATTTCCTCCAGTTACCCTCCACCCCCTGCTTAATTAACAACAAACAAACAAGAAAACCACATTTCAAAGCACAGAATAAATTTTAGGCACATCATATGGTCTGCAGAAGTCATAAATAGGGTCATCATTGGCACTCCTGGCTGGGGGACGATCCCCAAGCCACCCACCCCTCAGCTGACCTCACTGTACAGTCTGGTGGTGACCAGTCCCCACCTGACACCCTGGAGAAGGGGGTGGGGGGGGGGACAATCCCAAACCTACAATTTGCTGCTGCTCTGGCTGGTTCCCAGCCTGCTCCCCAGACCCACTGGACTGACCTGGGGATTGATCCCCTGCTCCTAACACCCCCACCTTCAGGTTCCCCCTCCCCCCACACACAGTACTTACTGGTATTGTGTAGAAGAAGCTGCTCCTAAATAAAACAGGGGGCAGAGGAGTCAGCTGCAGTGCTGCCTGGCTGAGCTGGTGAGAGAGGATTTAAACTTCCCTCTTCTCTCCCTGCTAGCTGAGCTACAGCTAGCTGGTTCCCAGCTTAGCTCCACCTCCCCTGCAAACAGGCTGTCTGATCATGTGCCTGCTGGGGAAAATAGATCCAGGGCTCAAGCTAATTTACCCAGGGCCAATGCCCTGTGATCCCAACAGCAACAACACCTCTGGCGCTTACACCCCTCCCCACCTGGTTTTACAATTCTGAAAACTAGGGTTGCTCACTTTTCCAAGTTCTCTGTTGCTGATGGTGACTTTTCCATCAGCTCCTTGGTCAATAACAGATATACAATCAAAGAGTAGCATATCATGAAAGAGCAATATTTCCTTTCCTCCTTCTGATAAAACACCAGATTTAGAGGATTTGAACCAGTCACACATACCAACTCCCATCATGCCCAGCCTCTGGGTGAAATTATGCTGAGTGTCATGCAAATACAAAGCACAGGTAAATCAGTGGCCCCCCTCCCTACTTAGCTGCTAAGCAAGAGAGGCTCTCAGATTCCTAACCTTGCTTACATCCTTACATGGATTATGACAGAGGTCCACAGTTTACTTATGCTACTTAAAATTCAGTATTTCATTCTCACAATCAACCTCAGATCTCCAAAGCACAGGCTACAGCGTCCCAGATGGGCAAGTCAATGCCCTGGGGTCTTAGCAGACGCCTTGCTTGGAAGGCACCATGTGCCATCCCTGGCTGCCAGGCTCCTGAGGACCAGATCAAGCCACAAGTATTACTATAATTATTTGTTACCGCATCACAGTAGCCGGAGCCCACTCAGCCAAGCGGGGCGCTCCGTTGTGATGGGCACTGTGCAAATCCAAATAGCCAGGATCCCTGCTCGGTTTATCAGAGTCACACGTGGATAATCACCCTTGAAAATGCCTGTAGCAGCACATCCGCATTCCCACGTCTCACACCCCTCAAAAATTAGTGAGATTTTAATGGCTCTAGCAGGATGGAGCTGTCTACAAGGAGTTTTCAGGGAAGGGTCTTTTGCTCTGGAATTCACTCCCTGCCACCCTTGATCTGACAAATCCTAAATTTGTTAAGAGCATATTGCAAGACTCGTGTGATTTCCCTTGAAGGGCAGGGGTCTGAGTGGACGAAGGGAAGAGGTGTGGAGTTCTGCATCTGGAAGGTTTTAATTCAGGCACTGATCCTATCTGGTTCCTGCAAATAGCATGAGACAGGCATGGGAAAATAAAACCAAAGATCATTTGATACCATCAGCAAGAAGGCAACGATGCCTCCTTAAGCCCCTGAACAGGGCCCACAAGTGCCATGACTTTGAAGACTGAGCGTTTAACTACACGCAGCTACTTGAAGCATTTGATATGAAGACGGCAGAAAGACACTCCACCCAGTGCTGGTTATCTCTACAGAAAGCTGTGCGTTGTCTGGGAATCTAGCCAAACAGGGGTCCGACGCTAGCGTCATAGTCTCTCCTCTAGAGCACACACAAAACCACACAGAACTCACTTAGTTTGTAACGATATCCCATGCCCCCACTGTGGAAAAAACACTGACAAACATCAAGCCATTATCAAAACAGGCGCACACAAAATCATGGTTCTCCAAAAGCAGCGGCTCCAATGGTCCTGGAAGAGGACAACCGACACCGTTCGAACGTTTCAAGGGAGACTTGTGCCGCTTCACACGTGCGCTAAAGACAGTAGCATTGAGATCGAGCGGGAGGGCAAATGACCCAATTATGGCCGCAGAGAAGTTGATCAACTTTTTAAAAAGTTTATTTAGTGCCGTTTTACATGGGCACAAACCGTACCCATTTAATACAAACTCTCTCCAGGCACTGATATCTCCCATGATATCCAAGCACCTGGCAAGTTCGCATTATCTAGGAGTATGTCTGTGTCCAGGCAAATCTGTCCTATTAAATAGTCAGCGTCAGATGCTCCTCCCCTCCCATCAGCGTATCTCTGTTGGTGTAACTGGTTTTCAGGAACCAGTCCGGTTTTTAGCTGGCACCCTATATAAACAATGAGAATACGTGTCCCATCAAAGTGACATAATGCCACCAGAACACGTCACATCTGTCTTATCTTTCCGTTTCACAGATTTTAAGCTCATAGGGAACATTACGATCGTCTCATCTGACGGCCCGGATAACACAGTCAGTGTGTGGGTGGTCTAGTGGTTAGACCAGGACTCAGCAGTCAGGAGGCAGAGGCTAGGCCTAAAGCCAACAGGCACAGCTGGAGTAAGGAGTTGAAGCAAGAGCTGAAGTTAGACATCAGAACCAAGGGTCTGGACCAGCTTACCTGATGCGAGGCTGCAAAAGAATGGGATCACGTCTGTACAGGACCCATTGCCACCCTAGGTGAATGTTTTGAGCAGCCTCTGAATTTCTTCTGGTCTAATGACTCGTCCAACCGAATTAGGTGACGTAGCCAATCAGGCGGCCTGCTACAGGCCAGCTGTGCTCGTTCGGTTGCCAGGAGACTGACTCTGCTGCAGGCCCTGATTCCTGAGACTTTCAGCCAGTGGTTCCTGCATCCAGCCTAACAACATGTGGTTCAACTAGAGCAGTGCTTCCCGATCTTTTTGGCTAAGGGTCACAGATATTTTCACAACCCTGAAGGGCCACCAGTCTCCACCAGCAAGCTACCTCTTCCCCTCTCCCCCACTGCAGCCAGATGGAAGGAGTTCAGCAAGAAGGCTTCCTCTTTGCCGATCTCTCGTCTCGCTCACTGCAGCAGAGAAACTGCACGCATCCTATAGCCCTCTGAACTCTGGGTCTCTAGGCTGGGTCTACCTTCTGTGGATGGTGCTCCCCTCCTTCTGGCTCCAGCAGGGACCCCAGTGACTGCGGACCTAGGTGGAACACTTTGCTGTTCTCACAGACAGTAAGAAAGGAGTGCAGATCTCCCATCCCCTTGACTGTAGCAAGGAGCCTGCACCGACTTTTTAGCCCCATGGAAACGTGTTCTGCCTGGGTTCTGAGGCAGCAGCTTCCTTCTGCAGCCAGCAGGAGGGGACTTGCAGGCCACCTTGAAAAGACCCTGTAGGTAGAGCCCTGCACCGATACAAATATGTGGATCCACATCCCATCTGCATCTGCAAGAAATGGTCCGCAGATATCCATGTTGTATCCATGGATGCAGATATAATGCGGATATCCACAGATATCCGCGTATTTGCAGGGCTCTAGTCCTGCACAGATAAAAATATGTGGATCTGTATCCGATCTGCATCTGCAAGAAATGGTCTGTGGATATCTGCATTGTATCCGCGGATGCAATGTGGATATCCGTGGATTTGCAGGGCTCTATCTGTGGGCCACTTTTAGCCCCTGGGCCACAGGTTGAGAACAACAACTGAATTAGAGCATGTCTTTAGAAAGACGTCCGCTCCAGACTGAAAGTTTCCCATTGATGAACATCCTACCACATCCCCTAGTAATCAATTCCAGTAGTTCTTTACTTCACTGGTAAGAATTTGGATTTTATTTCTGGCTCAAATATTTATATTCCAGTGGCAGCCGAAGGCCCCAGTCTGGATCATTGTTCTTGGTATGGATCCCAACACATACAAAAGAGGTACCATTATGCTGTTCAAATTGTTTTTCAGCACCGCAGCATGCCAGGCACCATCCTGAAAGAAGGAAGGGTGTCTGTGCCCCACACACCATACAATCTAGCTTTGGAAAAGGCACAATGAAGATCAAATGACAAGCTTAAATTGAGGCGTGGGAGAGGAAGACAAATATAATACTAACAGGACCATGATGCTGCTCATGAAGAGATGAGCACACCTTGAAGGTTCCAGCAATTGTGGCTAGACACACAGTTAACGGGCAATGCGGGGGAGTGGCTTAGGCCACTAGCCAGAAGCCAGAAATTCTTGTTCAGTTCCTGGCTTTGCAGGTGACCTTGGGTAAATCATTTCATCCCTCTTTCCTCATTTATAACATCAGGATAATGGTAAAGCACTTTGAGATCTGCGTTGTCCACAGATACGGGTTTATCCTCTTTCCCTGTATCTTTGTTTTGTTTCACAGATGAACTCCAGAGATGTTAGTCTTGAGAAGTTTGTCTGACCACAGAGGTTTTCTTCCATGGGATAAATTCATGCCTATTTGCGTATGTGATAGGACCGACACTGGGAAATCCAATGCATCAAGTTTCATCTTTCATAATCTTTTTTGTTGAGGCTGTTTTAGTCCAGTTCCCACACAGGGGGACTTACTCTGCTTTGCTTCTTCCTTCACTGGGAACAGGAGCCGACCTCCCTTATATGTCTGCCCTCAAACTGACTAGTTTAAAGATGCTCTCTCCCCCATCCGTATTCTTGTTAGAATGTCCAACATATGCTGTGCAACGTCCTGCTCTATTTTCTAATCCTAGTGGATGAGGCTTTCCAGAATGAAGCCAGACAATAAGATCAGAACCTCCTTTATTTTTTTATGTTCTTTTGGGCTAACCCAAATGCTCTCAAGCGATGTTAACATCTCAGTTCATTTCCTCCCTTTATCTCATCCTCTTTCTCCCCCAACCGCTCAGATTTCATAATGTGGTCGGATCTTTCCACCTGGATTTCTGGGCAGTCATTAGCTTGTCCAGCCCAGTCCGGGGTTTCAAGTTAAGTGATCTTCACCTTCATTTCTTCTGAAGTCTTGAAGACATTTTCCTGGAGAGAAAATGGACTGGGCCCGCAGCTACTGTCACTGAGGACTTAGAGCTAAAAAAGTTCCACTTAGATTTCTCCAAAGGATGTTATAATTTGATTTGCCTAATCTCATTCTCACTGCCAGGAATAGGCTTCCAGGGAGGTGGGTAAAGGTATTTTAAGTCTGAACTACCATATGTGCAGGGCATAAACCGCATAAGGAAGATAGTAGGCACCAGCTAACCCTGCTGACCACTGTTGAAGTATGCCAAGCCACTAGAGGTGAACAGAATTAATTACATCCTTACAGCAGCTTCTCTGGACAGGCACCACACTACCATTGTATCTTCCTAGAGGCCCAACTTTGTGCTGCACTCCAGTACAAACACATTGCTTGGTAATCTGGACTCATTCAAATCCAATCCAGTTTGCTCTGTATGACTGCCCTGTCCTCGCCCTTATTTACCACAATGCCAGCCTTGGTGTCATTAGCAATGGTTTGATATTTATGTCAGTTGTGGATGAAAATATTAATAGCATCAGGCTGCTGTAGTGACTGGGGCATGGGTGGTCAGGCCTAACAGTTAGAGTCGGGCGCCTGGAAGTGGGGTTAGAGCTGGAATCAGAGTCAAGAGCCAAGCCAAAAGATCAAAGCTGGAATCAGCATCAGGGATAGCGCATAGAAGGAAGGACCTGGGTCAAAGAAGGAACTGGGAGCAGATGGGGGCTGTGATGATAAAGGCAGGAACCAGCTGGGAGGCAGGAATCAGACATGTAAGCAGCGTCCACAGTAGCAGCCAGCCAGGAATTCACCTCATTGATCAGACAACTAATCCATGCTTCTTCTGGGCTTAGCGCATCCCAGCCAATCGGTGGGGTTGGACATCTCCCCCAATCAGGAGCTTCATGAGTGGAGCTCTTTATAAGCTAGAGCTTCCTAACGCCCTTCTCCGGTGGTTGGCATGAGCTGTCGGGTGGGGGCCATGGTCTGTGTGCTGCCTGGGGACCCACAGGCCCAGTGATCTCTCATGGCCGTGTGACAATCCTTTTTCCGAGTCAAGAGATCCAAGCATCCTTCAACCAAGCTAAAAGTACTACTTTATAATCCTCAGCAGTCACGTGAAGGAGCACCTGGCCCCCATTCCCAGCTAGGTCTAGAACTATCTGTTCTTCAAAGGCCCACGCCTCGGAACGAGGCGGGCTTGCCCCAGTAGCCCATTGTCCTGTAAATGGACAGAACTAGTAAAAGACCACAATATGAAGCCAATCCCCCATAAAAGGAACCTGTTTCACTTTTATTTCTCCCTCCCGCCCCCAACACTTTATTGGAGTCTCACATACATCAGAGAAATGAATGGCTTCCAGGGGAGGGCGGGAAACAAAGCCAGAAGAAACAATGCATCTACAGACATACAATACAAGGCAAATGAGAAAAGGAACAATGCCTCACCCAGCATGAGCAAATACAGAACACAGATAAGAGCAACAGAACCTGTCCTTCACTTTTATGGGGGAGGAAAGACAATTAGGTCACTTTATTATCGCAGGGTCCCTCTTCAAATGCAAAAGTTGGTTTCCTGCCCATTACAACACAAATAAGCAACAAAAAAATAAACCCTAACCACATGAAACTCTCTCAGATAATCCAGGGTCGATTAACAAGCAAAGGAGCTGTGTGGGCTGAGCCAAGGAGCTGGGGTTTAGAGAACAATGAAGCAAAGCACCCACTGCTTAGTCTTTTGAGCTGTAGAAAAACATGACGGAAAGTTTGAGAGTAGAAAATGTTTCCTCTGAAGGAAGAAAACCCTTGTTAGCCCATGGGTGATAGGGACCTATAGTGGCATAAAACACGCCCTGTAGGTGCAGACAACTGAAAAAAAGGTACAAAGTTGTCACCTACATACAGTGATGAGTGAAAGAAAAGCAAAACTCTTGAAAAGGAAGTGACAGAATGAAGCAAGAGGAGAAAATAGTTACTGTCAAATGGATTATTAAAATGCCTTTAGTCAGTGAGCAGGGAGAACCTCGACCACCCCAAGTCAAAGCCGAAGCATTTTCTTTCATCAGTTCTGCTGCCCATATTTTTAAGTCAGTTTTTCCATTGTCATGTGCTCCCAGGGAAAAGTTTTCTCCCCCAAGTGCTTTAGTAGTCACTTCATCCCAGGAGCTCTGCACCCAGTCTGTTCTACATAGGCTAGTCAAACTCCCATCTCAGATCTGCCATGCTGCCTCTTAGCATATTCCAAAATGACTCAGGCATTTCCCTTGATAATAATATCCAGAGCTGGATTACTTCCAAAGGGGTGGCCATGTTAGTCTAGTTCAGCAAAACAAACACTTTTAAAGACTAACACATTTATTTATCGCATGAGCTTTTGTGGGAGAAAATCCCACTTTGTCAGACCCTTTGAAGAACTGGATTAGTTCATGGTAGCAAAAATCATGGATGGGATATTAAACCTCACACTTCATGGCGTGAGCCAACCTCTAATTTGCAAGGATAAAGAATGAAACCATCATGGGGGCAAATTATGCCACATCTGCCTATGCCATGGGTTCTTGCACTTCCCTCTGAAGCAGATTTGATCGTGTCTGTCAATTACTGTGTTCCTAGGCAGATGGTCAGGGACTCATACACTCTTGTCGTTAATTAAAGAAGATCTCTTGCTGTTTTCTGTCTCTTCTTGTCTTGTCTGTCAGGTCATTGAAAGAATAAAGATCTACACTTGGTTTCTTAGTTAAGTTGGTCTTTCCTGTGAGAGCAAGACTCATTTTTCAACATAACCTAGGTGACCCATCTCCACATTTAGAATGATTTCCACAGAGTTCCTTTATTATTAATAATTGATTTAGGAACACAACTTCATCCCCCTTAGAGCAGAGTTAACTCCAGAGGAATAGAGGAGAAAAGCTAAGTGATGGAACAGGAGTGAAGGGGGGGAGACAAAGGGGAAGTAAAGAACAATCAAGGGAGGGAGAAGAAAGT
The DNA here is from genome assembly GCA_007922175.1 of Pelusios castaneus. NCBI lineage: Eukaryota > Metazoa > Chordata > Testudines > Pelomedusidae > Pelusios > Pelusios castaneus. The sequence goes on from ML685781.1 coordinate 14,321,690, forward strand.
GTGGAGAAGAAAGTGTGACAACCACACAGGGCTGTGAAAGGGAAGCGAGGGGGGGGGAAAGGATTGAGGAAAGAAGAGAAGGACAGACAAGAAAGAATGGGTGCAGTGCAGGGATGGGAGGAAATGGTCAAGGGACAAAGCAAGGCCTAGGGGAAAGCAGCAGCCCCTGGGAAGTTAAAAAAACCCAGAAAACTCTTAAAGAAAGAAAGAAAGAAAGAAAGAAAGAAAGAAAGAAAGAAAGAAA
>ML685781.1:14321943-14350166 GCA_007922175.1 Pelusios castaneus
AAAGAAAGAAAGAAAGAAAGAAAGAAAGAAAGAAAGAAAGAAAGAAAGAAAATTGAAAATGGAGAGAGTGATGATGGTAGAAGGTGTGGCAGAAATATTTTTATGAATGTGACTATAATATGTTCATCTGTTACTATATGATTTCAAGGGATTAGTTAAATTCAATAGCCAGGAAACTGCCCAGGAAGATGGAAACAGCCTATATTGAGAACTGAGGAAGAGCTCTGCGCAGCTTGAAAACTTCTGTCTCTGTCTCTCCCCAACAGATCCAATAAGAGATTGTTTTTCTAATATCCTGGGATCCACATGGCTATAGCAACACTGCCTAATAGGCCACAAGAGTTCATCAGCAAACACCCAGACTATTAACTGTGTACGTTGCATCTGCCTGCCTTGCCTGCCAGAATCAGTCAGAGCAGGTTCCAGTGGTACATAGAAATGGAGAACTTGGGAGTGGATATGAAGCACAGAAAGGACAGACCGGTCAGGGACGGTGGGGGGAGGTAGACCCCGTGGGGGTGACTGGGAGAAGCTAGGTTTACATATGTTTTAGGAAAAAGATATACATGTAGCCCTCCTTTTCTCTTGCCATGCTATGCAACTACAGTGGAGATTAAATACTACATAGTGTAGGAAAGGCTGTATTCACCCATTGCTCATAGTGCCTGAAAGAAACATGCACAGATACCAAGTCCAGCTGTACCTGCCGACAGTCACAACTGGCATACACGGGGCTGCACCCCAGCACCCGATCTGAGAGTGAAGGGATCATGAAGTTCCACCCCACACAGGTAAAGGCTCAGTACTTACCAGAGGGGAGTTCAGAAGCAGCCAAAAGAAGGGGGTCATAGGTACAAGTAGCCATGCATCATGACAGAGAGCATTGAAGAGGTGGGAGGGGAGACTGGATACATAGTTGTCAGCTTGGAACAGACCTGAGATCCATCTACTCCAGTATCTTGTCTCAGATTGTGACCAGTGCCAGCTCCTTTGGAGGAAGGTGAAGGAAACCCGCTGTAGCAGATGTAGGGTAGTCTGCCGCCACACCAATCTCTAATAGTTAGAGACTAGGTGAAACCAGGGCTGGATTAGCCCTTTCAGAATTTGTCCTCACTAACTATTGTAACTCTGAATATTGCAATCAATATGAATGGCCAATGAGTTTTTTTAACCTTACTGAGGTTGTGGCCTCAATGACTCCCAGTGACAATGAGTTCCACAGTCTAATTGCAATGCAGTCATATATTGCATGAACAAGTATGTCCTTTGACCTGTCTCGATTACCTGTTTAGCCTCAAATATCCCTTAAAAGCAAGCCACTCCCCATGCAACATGCCTGAACGATATTACATTTGGAAAAATAGTTTTATCCCCATTAGGGCCTTCTCATGAGGTACAGAAGTTTTAGAGGCTAAACAAGCCATCACTGTCCCTTGCTATTAATAATACCGACTTTAGAATCTGAACACAGTGATTAAATCATTCTAGGTTCTGTCGTGAAATAATTAGTGCTGGCTTGGTTGCAAGCTATTTCTTTTGATAATAAAGGCCTCTGTTTCAATTCAATTAAAATGATATTCTAAGAAGAGGCAGAGAATGGGGCTATTATACCCTGAAAATAAGGGATAATACTGGATTGGGGGAGGGGAAACAAAAAACCATGAAGTCACACATACAGCATAACCTTATGGAAGGCCTCACACCCACACACTTGTATACCAGAAATACCCTGTGTCAGCCAACAGTGAAACTGTACCAACAAATAGAAGAGGTTATAAAGGACAATACAACTTGGCCAAGATCCTCTAGCTGATGCCAAATGCTGCAGAAAAACTCCACAGTATGTAAGTAATCTGGTGCAACTATAAAAATACATATCCTGAATAGCTTGTTGCTTATCAGTCAGTGTGGGGGGTGGCATTTTTTAAATTCTACTGCTCTAAAACAATTACTATTGGGACAGTGTCTTAATTGGAGTGATTATAAGGACCTGTGATCTTTATTCAGTCCAAACATCTACTGAAGTCGTTTACAGAGGACGCCATAGAATCTCAGAATTAAACACCTTGGGAATGGAGGATGTTTGTAACTCTGAACAAAATGTCCTGATTGTTCTTTCAAAAATGTACAGCTGAACATTGACTTAATACAGCTTTGAAACTTTAATAGGCAGAAGAAAAATGCTGCTTTCTCTTTATTTTTGTAGTAGTTTATGTTTAACACAGTACTGTACTTGCTTTTTATGTCTGCTGCTGCCTGACTGCATATTTCTGGTTCCAAAGGAGGTGTGTGGTTGACTGGCCCGTTCATAACTGTGATGTTCATAACTCTGAGGTTCTCCTGTATACGGGCATCTAGTGGTGCTTTTCAACAGGTGCATTATATGCATTTCTAGTGAGACTAAAAGCAGCTACTTCCTTGGATTTTCTATCCTTACACAGCACTGAGATTTGACAAACAAGCTAATGAACCCCCCCACACACACACACACACACACCCACACACTCTCCAGCTCACAGAGGCACCTTCCCAGTTGGATAACTCGTAAGTGGAACGGATGCATGAAGCCAGGAGGAGATTAAAGACAGCCCACATCACCGAAGGCTGCATGAAATGTGCAGAAGATAAGCAGCCTGGCTGGGATGACTCCTTCCCATGAACTGGTTTTCTCCAAGGTCTTTCAGCCTCCCAGTCCAACTCCTGGACTGGACTCCAGTCATAAAGCACAGCAGGAAAGGAGCGCCAGGAAACATTATGAACGTGTTGGTACTGGAGACTTTTCAAAAAGCCTGACCAGGACATGGGGTATTCGGGGTGAGGATCAGGAGACAACTTTATGGCAGGCTGCCCATGCCTGGCCAGCACAAGCAAAACCATTGGAGCAGTTCTCCAAATAGAACAGACATCACCGAGTTGACCATTCTGCCCCAAATCCGCAAACTCTTGAACAAGTGGACAGTGGGGACTAATGGAGATTTTCAAGCAGCTACTGACTGCAGACACAGTGCAACTCTTCAGGGATGATGGGCCAGAACCAACTGCCACTGAAGTCAATGGGACTTGACTCATGGTTGTGGATTTGGGCCCACCTATGGCAGTCAGGTCCCTTGGACACATTGTGGCCATCTTTGAGGCTTTGATTGTGTAGCACATCTGTGTCCTCACAACAGGCACTTGGAAGGAGATGAGATTTAAGATGTCATCTAGTCCAATAGTATTTGATCGTGATCCCTATTGTCATGGCAACTGGTAGGCCTCACGGAGCAGCAATAGATAGAGTGCATCTACACTGGCAAGTTAGGTCAACTTAAGGATGCTTAAACAGGATGCTTAGGTCAACTTAAGGATGCTTAAAAGTCGACCTAAACAAAGTCATGTCCACACTGGACTTTTCTTAAGTCGACTTAAGCATTTCCTTAAGTCGATTTAATAACACTTACTTTTAGGTTGATTTAAGCCTTAAATTGACTCCTTAAATCGACTTTAGGCCGGTGTGGACGGGGATTAACGCTAAATCGACTTTATTAAGTAGGCTTAAAGCCAATATAATGGCTATCTCTGCTGTTAAATCGACTTAACAAAGTCAACTTAAAGTGTAGTCAATTTCTTAAGTCAACTTAACAAAGTCGACTTAACTTTGTAAGTATAGAGACAGCAGCTATGTCTACACTGGCAAGTTAGTTCGAATTAAGGAATCTTAATTTGAGCTAATTTAAGCATTGGCCACACTAGGCTTTCATGAGTTCGAATTAAGGGCTTCCTTAATTCAAACTAATAAATTCGATTATAGCTTTCGAACTAACCTTTAATTCGAACTAGTTAGTTCAAATTAAGTCCATGTGGCCATGTTAGTTCAAACTAACGGCTTAGTTCGAACTAACCAGCACATTGAGCTTAATGCAACTGACTAATTCAAACTAAGCAAGTGCCCTGCATGACACGTCCTTAGTTTGAACTAAAATTCCAGTGGCACCATACTAGTCTGAATTAAGTTAATTCGAACTAATTAAAATTAGTTCGAATTAACTAATTCGAACTAACTTTGTTAAGTGTAGACATAGCCACCCTGAGTGTCCTTGGTGCTAGATGCCTACTTGTTAGGAATACAGAGATTCAGCATTGTGCATGAGTCCAAAAATCTTATTTTCGAACTCTTCCTGTCTTTATGTATAACAAGGCCCCAGTGGTCAGTGTCACCTGGCATTCAGAGAGCACCCCTGGCCTGTAGAAATGCCTGTTTTTCTATGCAGAGCACCTTTAGTGCTTCTTTCTCAAATGGTCTCAGCAGCCCTGAATATCTCAGGATGAAGGAGCAGCCCAACCCCCTCTCACTCCAGCGTGGAAGCCCTTGGCACTGTAGATTGCCAGCATATTTATGGGGTGAGAGGATTTCCAAGTCATGGTTCTTGGTTGCCCTGCAGGGGACTTGGGTGCAAGTCATTAGACTCAGGGTAAATGGGATCTGTGCCATAGCATAAGCTCTCTGGACTGTGGAAGAAATATCCCCTTGGGCTGGTTAAGAGGAACTTGTCCCTTGACCTCACAAGGGTGATTGCTGCCTCAGTTTCCCACTGGTCTCCAAACTCCCTCTTGTTGTCTGGATGTGCCCAGGCCTCAGTTTCCCCTCACTCTTGGGTAGTTTGGCCCACTGGCTAAATCATCCCTTTCTGGGAGAAGCGGAGGGACCACAAAAAACACAGCCTTCACTTCTTGATGCAGGGCATCCACAAATAGCTCTTCGCCTTCCCCCAAGCACAACCCTCCCTCTGGGTCTGTGTGACTTTAAACTTTCTCCCCTTTGGCACCAGAGCTTGCAATAGCCCACTGTGTTATACTCTCACTTGACCACTGTCTCGGGGCTAAACAGCGAAGTACCCAACCGGTCCAGCCTCAAGTGCCGCCTCCCCTCCCATCTGGGCTACTGGCTAGCCATTTGCCCCTCTTAGGTCTTCTCAGGCACTTTTTTAATACAGCTTCCTGCTGGGTTCCTTCCCCTGCTCGCTCTCAGCAAAGCAGCCCGCTGCAGCTCCTCCACAGTCCCTGGACACTACTAGAAACCCTCTCAGCAACGGGCACGTAGTTTTCTCCTCCCATTAGACTCCAGGGGACCTTCCCAGGGGCGGTCTTAGGGTTTCCGGAGCCCAGGGCAAAAGTCAAGGACACAATACATGGGCCCCCCCATCTTTGACTTTGCCCCCCACAGCCCCACTATAGGCCCCCTGAACCCCCCTGCCAGATCCCAGCCCCACTGCAGCCCCCACCTACCACCCAGACCTACCATGGCCCCCTGCACCCCCCCCAGGGTACCTGGCCCCCCTGTGGCTCCCACCAACCCCCCCGGCCGACTCCCCTCCCCGTCCCACAGCCAGCCTCACCAGAGCCTTGCTGGCCCCGCCGCAGCCCCTACCCCCGGCCCCACTGTGGTCCCCTGCCGCCCCCCGCCATAGGCAGTCTTACTGGGTGGAACCTGGGGCAGCCAGGCGTGGCATGGGGGCCCCTCCCCCTTTGGGGCCATGGGCAGCCGCCCGCACTGCCCACCCGCCGAGACCACCTATGGAGCACTCGGAGCAGGAGCAGGCCCTGAACACAGGCTGCAGAAACGGGCCCCCAGAGGTAGCCAAGACTCCATTGTTCACAATTCTTAAAACCCTCAGGATTTTGTATTTCTAGTGCAAGAGTAGTCACCCCATAGTCCAAATGGGATAACATGCATGAGCAAGAGTCTGCAGGATCAACGCCCCCCCCCCCCCTTCCCCCCAACTGATGGTTGGGAAGCAACAACTTTTAAATAATTATGTCTCTCCCCTCAGGAGACAGAGTAATTCTGCCTCCGTGGGTGTTCAGCCATGCAGACTCAGCTTTGAAAAGTAACGATGTACATGACAACTAACTATAATAAAACGTTCCTTTACATTAGTAACTAGCACTCAAGGGCTGCAAAAGCCTGTTTCACCTTGGTAAAGCTTTCTGCTTACTTGCAGTTTATTGTATTGTAATCCACAGCGTGCTAGATAGCAGGCTGCATTCCTTTAGAATACTGATACATTATGCCTGAGCCAACATAGATACTTACTGAAAAAATAATGTAACAAGTGAACATTTCTCAAAAGCGGACTGTCTTTTCTGAATTAGGCGTTCAGTTTAATAAGACAGATCAGTCTTTGTTGATTATAACAAGTAAATAGCATCATACAGTAATTGTTGAATGCATATCTATTTGGAATCCAGATGTACTGGACAATATACGTGACATTCCTACGGCTACATAGATGGACTCTTGCAAGGAAGCGGTATGAAAGCAAGGTGGTTGGGAAAGAAATGATCACAAGAACAAATCTGGATCTGAATCATACAGGGAATACGAGGCAGAGATAAATTAAAGAAGCCAAAAGCAGGCAGTGTCATTAGAAAATTCCACAAGGAAATAAAACTGACTAGACAAAATTCATAATATTGAACTTACTGATGCATATGTATTTTCATCAGATTTGCAGCCACATTAGAGAGAGAATTCATGAGCAGCAGAAAAACTCGGAAACATAACACTACAGACTTACCTGTAAATGTATAAATCTATCTATGTGTGATATAAGCCATCAAAATGGGTGACAAATAGCCAAAATGTGAGAAAACCAATGTTTTCTTGAGCATCAATTTATAAGCAGCAGAATATAATTATATTTAAGCATAAAATCTGTTTTAAAGGATGTTGTCCCACTGTGATCAATAGACCTCTAGATTTTAAGGCCAGAAGGGGCCATTAATCATTTAGTCTGACCTCCTGTAAAACACAGGCCATAAAATTGCACCTATTCAACCCCTTGTGTTGAGTCCATTCACTTGTGTTTAGCTAACATCCATGGGAATCAAAGAAACCAATTGTGCAAGAGCTGGTTGCCCTTTTTCCACAATTTCTCCCCTGCCCCTCAAAAAAGTGCAGTTTCATCAACACTGAAATGTTCCCTGAAGGCAAGTCAATTTTGATGAATTTTTCAGTGTTTATTTCATCTCATTTTGATTTAAAAATCTTTGTTAGGTTCTAGAAACCAAAATAAAAATTTCTGAATGAAATGAAAAATTTTCCAGTTTGCACAGAATTTTTTCCATGCCCCTCCATCCCCCCCAAATCAAACTGGATTCTTCCACCAACCTTTTGGCACCTGTCAGAAGTCCTTTTCAACAACAGGCTCATAATACAGTCAAATAGTAGAGCTCCCAATTGGAGAGGAGAGAGCTACAATGTAGGTTTCAGATCAGATTAGTGTCCTCATTCTGTATGACACTGAACAGTTGACAGGATTTTGCATGCGTCTCCTTACACCTTCCTTTTATTCTGTCATGATGAATAATAAACTGTAATACTGAATAAGTGGAAACAATGTTGGTTAACTTGGAAAGAAAATAGAATTAACTTTGCATGTAAACCCACAGGGGTTTATTTATTTCTTGATCAGAACCACAAAATTTCTAACATTGCCGTCTGCTGTCCAAGCCTCAGATATACATGAGAAATATAACCACTGTCTAAACCTGGAGTTATTCCTGAATAGCTATGGATGGACAATCTAACGTTGGAATAAACTGCCTTTGTTTCTGTTCAGTTTCATTCACTCAGGAACAAGATCTTTTTATTTTGGAATAAGTGCATTTACACATGGAGTTATTCAGGAACTCACATTTTACCTTAGTCCAAATTAACTTTCAAATTTAGACAAGCCCTAAAATTACCTTTTACCTAACTAGCCTTCCCTCCAATCACATCTTTCAGACAGTGTGGTGTGAGGGGGAAAGCGCATCAAGCTGGTTCTGTTACCAGTTCTGACTAGCTGTGAGAGGACAACTAATGTTATCTTCATGAGTCTGTTTGCCTGTCACTAAAATAGGGGTAATAGGGCTGGCCCCTCTTTGGACAATGCTTTGAATTCTGAGGAGGAAACATGTTATTTTATTAGTACTATTAAAATACATTTCTGTCCGTGGAATTCCCATAGGTATCAATGGGAATGGGGCTTTGGGGTCTAGGAAACTGTTTGTAGTATCATCTATATTGGCAATGAAGGAAATGTCTCAAATAAATAGTTTTACGGGACTGGCAGAGGGGAAATGGATGTACAGAGGCCCCGATTCAGCAGAGCATTACTATCCTTAAATCTCTCTATTCAACCCATCACCGAAGCACTGAATTCAATGTCACTGATAGGTGCGCTTAAAATTAAGCAGATCTAGTGCCTTCCTGAACCGGACCCCGTAACGTTATGTTATCTGAAGAGAAGGCTGCCAGCTCACTAAAAAGGCAAACATTTTTTTCTCCCCCTTGTGCTATGAAGCTGAATGTTTTGAAAAACTGGAAAACAAGCAGTAGCTTTTCTGTATCTTAGGAAACCACATGTGAAAGCGAGTGAGGCCAATATCTTTTACTAAAGCGGAGAGAACGCTTTTTCCTTGTATTTCCCATCCCTTCCTATGCTCCTTTTTCCAAATCCGACATGCCAGAAAAGGCCAATATCACAGGAGAAATTCTGTTGCCCCAGAACTGTCTCCTTTCACTAGGCCTCTGCTCTTTACTTAAAGATACTCTGGTTTAAAACTAGCGTCTATCCTCATGAGAGAGGTCCAACAGAGCTCTGCCAATTAATATTAGCTTATTAATTATTATTATTATAATATTAATTATTATTAATAATATTGGATACGGCCCGATATGCTCTCTTTGAACCTGTTCATGGCCTATTGCATTTTGAACGTCTATTTTTAACAAGTTTCATTTATTTAAAAGGAGCTTTCCAGGGCTGCTGTATCTTTTCTGGTTTGGTGCACAAAATGTTATTCTGTCACCAGGTCAGTTCCTTTAACATTCATTTAAACAGATGCATATATTTCAAAAGCCCTAAAATCTTTTTGTTCTGTTTCCTAAAGCTTTGTGTAAACAGGACAGTGTTCCCCAGCTCTGTATCATTAGTACGCATCATCAACTCTTCCCTGTAGCCAAATATTAGAGAAAGCCTTTGAACAGATGCCTCCCCTACTGCATTGAAGCATGCCAAGATCAGAATTTTAGCAGAGGGCACTTATCCAAATGGCAGGTAATGAATAACTAGCCGCTTCTTGAAGGTACCATAACCTGATAACAGCATCCAACTATTTAGATTCTTCTCTCCCAGTCCCCCAGTTTCAGGCAGATCAGGTTAGACAAGTTTCTTAAAGCAGTTTAAGAAATTACCTTTTTTAAACATAAGGCTTTGCTTAAAATTCCTGAGGATTTTGCATCATGTCAGAGGGTTTGTCTACACTGTATTATAAGGCTAGGGTCTCAACCCCCTTTCCATCTACACACAAATCATGCTAACCTAAGGCTCAGACCCAAGGTCCCAAGACCCAGTGGGATGGAGAATCTGAGCCTGAATCAAGCCTGCACCCAGGGTTCAAGCCCTATTGTTTTGCAGTATAGGGACAGTCTCCTGGACATCTCCTGAGTATCCCACAATCCCACAGGCCAAATTCCTTTGCCCTCTGAGTCATCAAGTTTGATGGACAGCCAGGTTTTTTCCACAATGCAACATGAATGAAAGACATGGGGGAGCACATTTTGGGAGGGGGTTAGAAGCCCAGGATATGGGTGGCTGGACACAGGCTCACAAAAATGCAGCGAAGATGCTGGAGACCTAGATTGGGACCCAGGGTTCAACAATTCCTACCCTGCAGTTAGGAATGTGTGTAGACATTCAGGCCCTAGATTAACAGGCACAGGGTCTGCTAACGGGAGTTCTATCACCCTGGGCTTATACTGCAACATAGACAAACCCATACAGTCCTACTATCTCACGTCCCGCCCAGCAACTGTTTTCTAATGTGGTGTAACTCATCCCAGTATGAAGTCTCCCAACATACACCCAGAGAGTACATGACTAAAGCCATCACTATTTTATTTTACATTTGTTTAAAGACTTTTTACTGGTCCATTACCTGCCCAGCCCTTGCTTAGCAGCGACTCTTCCTTCTGCCCAGATTTATTCCTGTGTTGCATAGCTAACCACAATTACGTGAGTTGGTTAGCTTCTGTTGTTCAAAACACAGGGAATTCTTTTGAACAGAACCTTACTGTTAAAATACAACTTTATTAACAGGGCAGTTTTCTGCTGTCTTTTAGCTTTTGCTGCAACCAGCTTTTAGTTTAACTCTTGAATTACCTCATCAGACATTACAGGTGAAATCCTCCTGACCCACTGAAATTAATGGCAATATTACCATTGACTTCTGTGGACCCAGGATTTCATCCCATGATCTTTTATGTTTCACTCTCTTTCTGAATTCTGCATGTTTGGTTCATGAAAATGGGATTTTTTTAAACAGTTCTAAATCCGCTACGCTATTTCCTTTTGATCCTATGAAAATCTGCCCCATATTAATAAAGACTCAGCACCCACTCTTGAGACCAGATTTCCCAAAGAACTCACCTCCCACTTGGGCATTTAAATAAAAAACAGATTTTCAAAAGTGCTCAATACCCAGTAGGTCCCGTTGTGACATTTAGCTCGACACCCAGTCTTTTGGGTTAGCTCAGGGGTGTCAAACATGCGGCCTGTGAACCAATTCCATATAGCCCGTGACTGAGCTTCATGGGACTGCACACACTCCCTACCACAGAGAGAGAGTGTGTTCTCGCAGCATCACTGAACACTGGGTGTGTCAGGTCTTCTGACACTGCCAAGTGCTGGGTGTACAAGGCTGTACTCTCTTCCTAAGAGGGAGAGAGAGAGAGGTCTTGCAGGGCGCAGTCTCACATACACAGCGCTCTGCAATGCCTCAAGAGTGCCCTAATACTTTGTTTTACGGTATGTACGGCCCACTTGAAGTACCTTTAAGTCAAAGCTGGCCCTGCCATAGCAAATGAGTTTGACATTCCTGGGTTAGCTACTTCTTTTGGGGGGAGGGGGTCTTTTTAAGAAAAAATAAAACTGCTCCTAATTATAAGAAGATTAGGGTTGGAAGGGAGTCCAGAGGTCATAAGTCCAAATGTGAGGGCTGAGCTCCTTTAAAAATCTGACCCACCATTCGAGAAAACCCCCTAGCTCACCATACAACTCCTTTGAGTAGAAAGACTTAACTCTCCCTGCATTCATAGAATCATCGGCTATGTCTACACTTGCAAGTTAGTTCGAATTAAGGAAGCTTAATTCGAACTAACTAAAGCCTTGGCCACACTAGGCTTTCATTAGTTTGAATTAAGGGCTTCTTTAATTCGAACTAATACATTCGAGTAGTTAGTTCGAACTAACGGTTAATTCGAACTAGTTAGTTCGAACTAAGTCCAGTGTGGCCATATTAGTTCGAACTAAGTGCTTCGTTCCAACTAATCGGCAGATTGACCTTCCTGAAGCTGACTAATTCTAACTAAAGAAGTGCCCTGCATGGCCATGCCTAGTTCAAATTAAAATTCCAGTGGGGCCATGCTAGTTTGAATTAACTTAGTTTGAATTAGTTAGTTCGAATTAACTAATTCGAACTAGCATTTGTAAGTGTAGACATGGGCCTAGAATCTTAGGGTTGGAAGGGACCTCATTCCCCAACATCCGCCCCAAAGTGAGACACCTGGTAAGAGACAGAGCCACGGAAGGGTCGTGACTCACTGGGTGCTGAACGTGGAACAGCAAAGCCGTGGTCACTCCGCCTGCAGCCAACATGCCAACTGAGCCTCGCCTGCAGAAGGAAATGGACAGAGAGTCGCCGTAATTGAATGAAATAATGTACTGCACAGCCATTTGAAATAGGCCTCGTTCAGTGGGAAATTCGGCTGTAATTAAATGGTGTCAGTTAATATACTGGCCAATAGGCAGTGTAATTGCTTTCTTTAGGAGGCAGTGCAATAAGAGCTGCACGTTAGTAAAGGGATAATCATGCCAATATAACCCAGCTGACATATGAACAGCCAGACTGCTTCGGACATCCCCGGTAGGGGCAAATACATTTCCCCTCCTCCCCCATCTTTCTGGGCCCAATCCTCAATGGCAAGATTAGACAGTCCCCTTTTGTGAAACACACTGAGGGCCCTCTCCGCGCTGTGCAGAGGACACAGCCCAAGTACCGTCCTACATTAAGACTCCCTGGTCTTTGCACAGGGCGCACAAGGGAAAGCAGAGCTTCCCTGCGCTCTTCTCCAAGCAAGGCTGAAGCCTTTACTGGGAGCGTTGTTAATTCCTTCAGCCCTTCATAAAAGAGTGAAGGCCCCATCCAACACCCACTGAAGTCAATGAGTAGTCCTCTCCCTTCCTCCCAAGCCCCCCTGGCATCTCCTCAGCCCACCTCCCACAATGCCTGGAGGTGGGAGCATGTGCCAGGACAAAGTCTAGTCTTAAAGAGGCACCCACCAGCCCCATTTATGTAAAAACTCATCTCCCATTAAGCAGCTGTTGGCTTCACTCAGACAGGGGTGTCAAACATGCGGCCCACGAGCCAGATATGGCCCACGAACCTCTTCCATCCAGCCTGCACTCTGTGGAGACCACACTCTCTCCCTAACAGAGAAAGTGTGTTCTCACAGTATTGCGGCGCGCTGTCTCGCATACCCCCATGCTCTGTGATGCCGCGAGAGTGTCAGGTCTCCCCACATTGCAGAGCTCTGGGTATGCACGATTGTGCTCCGTGATACTGTGAGACCACCTCTCTTTGTGAGGGAGGGAGTGTGGTATCGCAGAGCGCAGTCTGGCATACACAGCACTCCATGATGCCGCAAGAGTGTAGGCCCTAGAACTTTGATTTATGCTATATACGGCCAACTTGAAGTATATTTAAGTCAAATCTGGCCCACCATAGCAAGTGAGTTTGACACCCCGATAGAACAACATTTCCCTAGTGTTAGAACGTCAAGCCTACTTGGGCCTTCAACCACATGTCACAGAGTAGTGACTTTTGATTTTCCTGAAGGCCAACATGTTAAATCAGACATCTTCCTTGCCCTATCCCCTAGGGTGGAGACCTCCATGATGGAAGTCCTGTGACATATTGTGCTTTCACGTGCGTGCGCATGCACACACACACACACACACACACACCTGTAATGTGATCTGTGTATCTTTTCTGTTCACACTTACAGTGTAATGGTGTTTGATCTAATGCAAAGTGTGCCATGTCCAGTGTTTTTGGAATGCTCATGGCATGCACTACAGCACTGTTATGGTAGCATGTTTTCTGCAACATCATAGACGTGTACAGATATGAGCCTCTGCCTGGGCATGTTCTCAGATGTATTCCACATGACTTGGGTGAGGGCCGACAAACAGAGCTAGGTTCACACACCCCCAGTGAAGGTATGCATACAAGGACAAGTCAGATCAAGTACGTTGGCTGGAGAGGGAAGAAACCCTGATCACAAGAAGGGGGAGCCAAGGAAGTCTGAAGAGAGAAAAAAGACAATTTTAACTGGTTAGGGGTCTTCTCTGAAACTATCTTCTAAGCAACCTCAAGGACTGCTATCTATCCACATGGGAGGAAGAATCTGGCTACAAAACCCATGTGAGTAAGCTAGACATAGACTGTAACAGTGATCTTTGTTTAGAATGCGAGTTATTTGATTGTGAGTTAATCGGTCAAGGAGATAATATCTGCTTTTATGTTGATTTGACGTATAGTCACTTAAAATCACTTTTTAATAAACTTACGTTTGTTTTTCCTAAAGCAGTGACATTCTGGATGAATATGTGTAAAGGCCTTATTGAGAGCAAAGCTGGCGCATATCGATTTCTTTGTTAAATTGATGGATTGGTGTAAATGAGCTTGCCAGGGCCAGTGGGGGCACGCTGAGTCTTGCAAGACGGAAGTTCCTAGATTGCATCTGGAACTGGGGGTGTTTGCTGGGGGACCATTCCAAGGGTGACGAGTGAGAGCGCACTTCCACTGCCTGAGAGACCAATTACACGCTGGAGGCTGGGCGTGAGCTGACCCAGGAGCGAGGGCCCACCCAGCAGGGCACAGTAAGTCAGGGCCCTGGAGTGGAGAGTTGCACACCAGTTCAGACTGCAGGAGGGGAATGTCACAAATCCTCCTTGCCCTTCTTACATCCTTTGGTGAGCAGTGAAACAGTGAACAAGCCTGACCTTTAAAGGAACATTACTGGCGTCGGAGCTAGCACCGATTGAAGGGAATGGGAAAGTTCATACTTCAGAGCTATTGTTTCAAGCTCTTTACCAAAACTCAGGTCAAGTCAATACGACATACCTTTCTTGCACAGTTGTGCTGGTGTGGGCTGTGACAAGATGTAATTTGGGACCAGCATAGCTTTGCTGGCAAAAGCCTCTCATTATCCTGGCCAAACTATGCTCTGCTAGTACAGTCGTGCAGCAGGCCTGTATGGAGGGCTTTGGCCAGAAGGAGCTGCATCCACACTCGCAGTGCTTTGCTTGGGTAGCACCCCAGCATGGCTATCTAGCCTTCCATGTTGGACAGGGCCTCAGGTTCTGAAGGGTTTCTTCACAAACAAGAGAGCTAGGTACTTAATTCTTTTTTTAAATGAAAGCCAAGATTGCCAAATAATTGAGAGATGTGTTTGTACCTCCAGCTAGTCCTTTGTGCCCCTCAGGGAGCAGCAACTTAGCCTATGAGAAATGATGTATTGGAGTGATTGTGCAAGTCTTAGCCAAAATAAAATATCCTTTTGATAGGAACCTCTGCTGTACGGTGGATACGGAGAACAACTCTCACTAGTTAATGTTCATAGAGCTCACATTTTTGTTGCTCTGCAACATACTTGCATATTTTAACTTCTATCTTCTTTCCAGCTCCTAAAAAGAGACTTTATTTCAGCTTTGGCTGCTGTTTCCCATTCATGTCAGATGATACAATTAAGTATTATTCTCATTTCAAAAAAAAAAAAAAAAAAACCCTCTGCCCAACAACAGTAAAAAGCCCTGATTTCAAGGAACTCCTCAGGGTTGGTGCAAAAAACAGTTTTACAAAGACTTGATTTTATAAATGCATTACTTTTATATCTGGGGCAAAAGAAGAACATGAGACCCAGACTCAGCTGAGACTACTGTACAAAACATGATATCAAAACAGTAGATACATTTGCATTAAACACAAACGATGATAGAGAAAACATAAAAACACAACCTGTTGTGCAGATTGGGAGAAAAACCAGAAGAGAGTCTAATATCTGTGTAACGGGGGGGTGCCTCCCATTAGCAGTCTTGCGGGGATGAGTGCCGTAGGTCAGTAGACCTTCTCCCAGTGGTGTCTCTCCTTTGATTATCTCTGCCCCTTCAACCCACAAGGACTGCAGCATCCTCTTCAGGACACAGCCCTCCAGCTTCCCCCTTCTGGGGGCTAGCAGTGCAGTCCAGCTGTCCCTCCACTTCCCCAGTGACAACTGGAGAATGGGGGCAGGGAAAACCAGACCCACCCATTACTTCAGGTCCTGGCCCAGGGATCCTTTAGATGACAGTCACATACTATGTTCCCCAATCCCTCAGTGCATTTCCTTGGGCCGCTTTCCTGCCACCACAGCACCTTCTTCAGCCTGAACTCAGGGCCTCAGTCTGCCAATCCCAGGGGCTCTCTCAGTCCCTGCTAACACCACTGCCCCATCCAATGTGGGAGCTGCTGCCTCCCACCTGCCAGGCCCCCACCAGTCCCTCCCTGAGCTCCAGGAAAGAACCACCCTGTCCGGTTTTGCCCTGTAGCTCTTCTTATATGGGCCTGCCTAGCCCTGATTGGCTGTTCCTCTTCAGCCCCTTTCTAACTGGCTGCCTCTTGCACAGCCCCCTAGTGCTCTATTAACCCCATAGGGACCAGTGTGAAATAGTCTTCTCTAAAGCCGAGCTTCAGGAAAGGACTTAAGCATGTACTCAACTGTATGGTAAGAAAAAAGCCCTGAAAAAACGTAGGTCATACAGATGTGAGGAGTTCCAGAGGGGTAGCTGTGTTAGTCTGTATATAGCAAAACCAACGAGAGTCCTGTGGCACCTTAAAGACTAACAGATTTATTTGGGCATAAGCTTTTGTGGGCTGCAACCCACTTCATTAAATGCAGATGTGAGGGGTGTTCTCAAAAAATATTTCTAGAATAATAGCTAATAAATATATTTAACCTTTTTGGGGCCTAGATCTCCAAGTGCTTTACACACAGGTGGGCAAGGTTCATGTTCTGCAGTTCACAGGTGGTGAAGCTAAGATGGAGAAGGGTTAAGTGACATGCTTAAGATCACTGTGTTGCCAGCTTGCAATTTTATCATAACATTTGTATTTTCCTTAAAGCCTCAACTTCTGGAGTCAGGCAATTATGTGACAATCTCAGTTTTTATTTTTAAAAAGATTCTAGACCTTGTGGTTGCAGAGCTTGAAAAAAAGCCCCCAGAATTATCGTTAAGCTACTCATGCTATTTTGGGACCTGACAATACTTTTTGAACACTTGGAGTGAGCAGTGCTGAGTCAGTTGCAAATGGAATGCAGGTTAGGGTCACAAGCCCATTTTACAGATGGGTTAAACAGAGGCACAGTGAGAAAGATTTGTCCAGGGTTAAACAAATAACTTCAAAGTCAGTGGACTTGCACTATCTGCTGGACCATACTGCTGCTAGCATTACATGTTGCTGTGCAGAACATAATGGGCTGTACTATGTAACTAGAGGTAGGCAATAAAATATTGTTTCTAGGTCTGGGCTCTGAGCTCTGGGCAGGACATGTGGTGGAAAAGATTCAGAGGTGGCTGTGTAGCCAACCAGGAACCACAGCTGTCCCTAGCGTAACTCAGAGCAGCCTCAGGGATTGCTCTAACTCATCCTTTGTTGCAATGGCTTCCTATGGACCATTCCAGGGGCCCAGAATAACCAGAGCACAGTGTATTTAGTGGCGTAGCAATGGTGTCTGGTGTCCACCAGTGCCCGGGGGGCCCAAACCTTTCATTATGAGCCACACAAAAGCTGTTCCCTACTTTCCCCTGTTCCTAGCTCTCTTCTTTCCACCCAGCCATGCTGTACCTGGATGCCAGCACAGATGAATTAAAAAAAAAAAAAAAGATACATAGCTCAGTGGCCATCAGCTTGTAATAAGCATTTTGCTTCACAGGCTGGGAAGAAGCCCAGATCAGTCATCGAGAGCAGGAACTCCAAAGGTGACCATCTGTACACCTCCATGCAGCTGTTCCTTTTGCATTGGCCTGAGGAGGTCGGCGGAGTATTAGGTAAATTAACAAGAAAGAAAGAGAATTGGCTCAAGAACCCTAATCAACCGCAAAGCTACATGGCTATGGAATGCCAGTTATGTGAGCCAGGGTGTGATCCACCCACATTGTCTGAATGAATGTCATTGAAACGTCCAGTAGCCAAGCCAGAGAGCTGCAGAAGGGTCATGTTGTGGTTTACTTCTCAGAGAGGCAGGCAACCAACATGTTACCTGGAGAGGCGCCAGGAGGGCAACTTTATGTACGCTTGCAGTCCTTCGTTAACGAGATGCCAAATCTAATGCACACAGGGATAAATGAAGCTTGTTCTAATCTAATCAAAGAACTGTTTTACAGGGCTTAATTTTGCTGAATTCTCGGCATTCGCCGGCCTACTTTCTTAGACACCCACCAAGAAACAACAACAGCCACAGTCCAGCCCTGAAAACCCACTGGGATTACAGCCATTCCCTGTAAGGAAGGAAACAAATCCTCTGAAACTCACACACAGTTCACATTAAACACAGGGTATCAAATTAAAAACTCAGCCATTAAGTTAATGGTTTTCCCAGGCTCACAGTCGAGACCAGAGCACAGATTCATTTCTCTAAGCACCTCAGCTGGTGTTTGCTGTTTATTGGAGACCTTGTTTAGCTTTTATGCAACACATGAGGTACTTTGGTTTACTCTTTAAACAGATGTGACCAATTAAAAAGGGGGGGAAGATGGGGAGGGGGGGCTAATGAAATCATTTAACTAGAGCCAAATTCAAGGAAGGGCAATAACTTGGGCATATTTATCAATTCTGTGTTGTGAAGTGACCTTTGCTTCGATCTGCTATTATTATTTAAATCGGACATAAAATTACATTTACCCAGATAGTCCAGCTGTACAATATTGTTGGCTCTGATTTCAAGGAGAGAATGCCGCATAAAGAATCCTTTTCTTGATGGAAAGAAGGCACACATTTTTACTGAGGATGCTGATTAACCCCTTGATCAGCCTACCTAAAACAGTAAAAGGAAAACAAACCTCTTTGTTTAGAAAGTGTAGGAGGCGAAAGTTTTCTTTAAGCAGGATTTGAAACAGACACTATTAGCAGCACATTGTTCTTTCAGATCTTTCTCTGTGAGATGAGAACAAAATGACTGGATCTAGGCAAAACTTCTCATCTTCATAGCAACAATGATTTTTTCTTCCAGAAATATAAGGCAAATCAGCACTTGAATGTATGATTTGTGACTTTTTTGTTTTGTTTCATGCATTGTGCGTGTTGAAATATAATTTTTCAAAAATCTAACTTTGCTGAATGGCCTTCCTGAAGACATGTTACTTTAAAAGATATTTGTAATTTATTGCGGCAGTCAAAAAATGTCAAAGGGCAGCTTTGGTTGAAGTCATTGTTATCCCCATTTTACAGATGGGAAAACTGAGGAACAGAGCGGGGCAATGACTTGACCTAGGTCACCCCTCAGGCCGATTGCCAAGCCAGTAATAGAATACAGGTCTCCTCCATCTGAGTCCAGTACTCTATCTACTTGAAAGATATACTGGAAAAAAAATAAAAGTGCTCAGGTGACTTAGAAGCCTAGATCCTAGTTTTAAAAGTGACAATTCATTTCTCTGCCATTTTACGATAGCAATCAAACAACAAGAATGCCGTACAAAACTTCTTATATATGCAAGACTAGAGTTTATGCTGGCTCAGAACTGAAAGGGGCCAGAGCACAGGCCGTCTGGCCTAGGTGGTCACAGCTTCACTGGCCTCCACAAGCCAAGGGCAGCCACGAGGCAGTACTCAGCTCGCAGGAATCAGCGTAATCACTGGAGCTGAGCTCAATAGGCAAGAATCAGGGTCAGAACCAGGCCAGGCTCAGAGACCAGAGATAGATACAGGCTGGCGTGGCGGCAAGAGTCAAGGCGACAGATCAGAAAGCAAGGTGAAGTCTGGAGTCACCGCAAGCCAGAAATCTGCCTGGTTGCCCAGACAACTCCCTGGGCTCCCATCCAAGGGTTAAAGAGTGATCATGGGCCAGTCATAAGGCTGGAGGACTTTGGGCGGGTCGTCCTGTGGCACCTATCTCCTCAGTGATCCTGTGGATGACCTACAGGTGGTGACGTGAGCCAGCGGTTCTCAGCCACTGTGTCAGGACACGGTACCGTATCACCACACAGCGGTGCGTGTGTCACGGAGAGCCAGGGAGATGGCTGGATTTGGCCTGGAGTGGGTGGGCTGGCATGTCCAGTAGGGTTGCGATATGCTGCCAAGCATGTCACAACCTGCAAAAAGTTGAGAACCACTTGCTGTAGGCTTCTAGTTCCCTGGCTCCCTCCAAGAACATACCAACTAGGGCACAAGCCTGAAGCGAGGAGAATGAACTCAGGGCTTAATCGAGCTTTTCGTAAAATATTAGGGTTGGAGGTCACCTAGTCCAAGGCCCTGCTACAAGCATTGTCAGACGGTACCTGGCTTGGATGCCCTCCTCCATGACAGACCCCCTGTGTAACCTAGATCAAGTCACCATAGTGGTCGGACCAGGATAGCCATGCCCCTGACCAGCCAACTCAACAGATCTTCAGATCCTTGGAGACATCTAGAGGGAAAGCCCCTAGGCTTACCCTCCGTTGGCTGCCTTCCCCCACGTTCCTGCCTCCTTGAGAAGGGCAGCTAGTCGGGAGTGCTGTGCTCTGAGGGAGTGCCTGGTCCCTCCACAGATGTGGCAGGTAGAGCTCTTCCCCACTCCTTAGGAGAGGAGACGTTTTTCACAGGAGCGGGGGGGACACAGCCCTGCCCACCCCACTCCTATACCCTGCCCCTGTCCTGCTCAGCCCCCATTGTACCAGGGTACAATGGGGCAAATGCTGAGCCCCCTGGCACTTGGCAAGGGGTGCCCCCTGCCACCATGGACCAGTCCCAGGTCCACCTAGTCCCTACAAATTGACTTAGGCGTCCAGTGTGGATGCTCTAAGTCGATTTGGCAAGGTCTACTTTAAATCGACCTAATTTTATAGTGTGGACATGCTAAGTCGACTTATTTGGCCAAGTGTAGACATAGCCTAAGATGCCACAGGACTCTGGTCAGTTTTGTCTGGCTGAAGTTTCCCCCAGCGCGGGGCACCCACATCGGACCCAATGCGCCGCTCAGTCACCTACTCCTCAACAGATCCCGCCTGCTGGCTGGCACCCAGAGAGAGCCTTGGCCGAAGAACTGATTGGGTTCCACTGCAGAAAGAGGCAGGGTGGGTCTTAGAAGAGCTGCCATGGAGATGTGTGCGCCCCATATAGTGTGAAGCTCAGTCCCGGAGTGGATCACTGTGTGCCAGCAAAGCAGGCAGAGAAGGGACACACAACCCACTACTCCGCACATCCCTTTCCTCCCCAATCAGGACAATATGTTAAGGTGAGGGAGCTCCCGCAGCCTTTGCCCCGTGCAGCATTTCTTCCTCAGATGTCTTCTCCCCACCTTCTCCTCCTACGCAGGCTATGTGCTATGCCTGTATTCAGGCCTCACCAGGGTTTTATGGGAGCCACATCCTGCCTGAATACAGAAGCCACAATATGTTTCTGCAGGGAAGTCCAATCCGCCTGTCTAAGTTCTTCCATTTGGTTGGGGGCTCTCAACACTACACCCATGTGCCGTGCTCCTCCCATGTTCCCATTGCACAGGAACCAGAGATGATTTCGTCGCTGCTTGGCCAGATCTGCGATGAAGTCTCTGTAGGAAACATGACAAGACGTAAAATCAAAAAGACAAAATGTGGCTGTATAATTAGGGGGCAGCACATGTCCTGACAGATGATTACGGTGATAAAGCACGCCATATGCTTGGCTTTCTATGTAAATCTTCCTAGGCCGGCACCATTAGCAGGTGTTTTATAGCATACGCTAGTCCCGTATGTTTGATCCATTACTGTGGTTTGGTGCCAAGTTCCAAATGTTTAATACAATTAACCTCTGACATTTCATTGAAAAGCTTCAGTATGTTCCAAAGGAAAGGCAGCACCCATGGCCTGCCCTCCTGATGTGCATCATCCAGGGCACAGAGACCCTCCAGACAAGCTGAATTAAATCTCAGGCTGCTTGGATACATGCATGCGAGTCAGCCCTTGCTGGGATGCAGCCTTTATTTCAGGCCCCAAGGGCGCTCAGAGCAGGTGCAGCTAAATGTGTCAAGTAAACAAAGCAATGAGTGATTGAGTTCAGCTCGAATGCCTCCTGTCCCATAATCAGAGGTGGCTTTTGGGGTAGGCAATGCAGGCCTCTGCCTAGGGCCCCGAGCAGGAAGGGCATCCCTCCCCGCCTACCCCAAAAACTGTGTCTGACCTGAAGGGGCTGTGGGGAGGCTGGTGATGGAGACCTGGGGTTCTAGGGGGGTGCAGGCCTAGGGGGTGCAGGGGCCAGGGACAGAGCACTGGGTCTCTGGGGTAGGGGGGTGGGGCCACAGGGGGAGCCAGCCATGGGGGACCAGGGCCACGGGGGGGGGTGGGGGCCGGGGCGGGGGCCCCGGGCCCCCCCCCCAGGACCTGGGCCGGGGGGGGGGGGGCAGGGGGAGCAGGGGCAGGGAAAGGGACCGGCCGCTGGGAATTGGGGCCATGAGGGGGGTGGGGCCGGTGGTGGGGTGCCTATAGGGGGCCTCGCAATGGGCCTTCACCTAAGGCCGCCTCTGCCCATAGTGTCTGCTACCGCAGCGCCGCTTTGCTCCCTTCGCAGCATGGGGGAAAGGATCCTGAACAGCGCAGCACACAGCCCATGCCTTCAGGGACTCAAACCCCCATTTTTTCCCCCTCAGATTAGCTGATCACACTGGACTAGTCTGAAGGATCAGGGTGCAGTTCGTGACTGGCTCCTGCAGAGCAGAGGGGGACAGTAGGGAGAAGCAGCCTCTCTCTACATGCCCCCCACCTAGGGGTTAAAGTAAGGGGGAATGCACCAGAACACAGTTCCAGGGCCCACAAATTTGAAGGGCCAGAGTTCCGGGGCCCCTAAAAATAGAAAATCCGGCAGAACACATGTTCCGCCCTGTCCTGGCGGCTGGCAGGCCCTACGCCCCACCGTTGTTAATCACAACACTTATTGCGTTATGCAGTGTTTGCTAGTGTGTGACAATAATTGCTATAGACATAAACGCCAGATAAAATTATAAATATTTTATGGAGCAATAACCAACGCATGTGGTACTGAGAAGTGGTTGCAAATGCTGACCTGGACTGGGGCCCAGACATGCATGAAGGGGGCCCAGACAATACGGGAAGGGGGCCCAGAGATTAGGAGGGTTCCAGGGCCCGTCAAATTACTTTAACCACTGCCTCCACCCCAAGAACAAAGCATGACGAAAAGGGTGGGGCCAGGCAAGGAGGAGGTACTGTCCCCCCCTGCTCTGTGCCCCGGGCACACTGACCCATGGAACTGGCCAGGAACGGAGTAGCGTTAGGCAGGCTGCTCTAGAAACCTGCCTTGGGCAGCACCGTCCTCCACGAGCATGAAGGGGCAATAGGTTTGGAAGGCACAACACCTCCCCAGAGACAGAAAGAGGAAGGATCTCGTTGGGGTGAAGCCAGACGACTGGGACTCAGAAGCTGTGAGTTCAGTTCCCAAGTGGCTGAGAGGCTTTGTGACCTGAAGAAAGTCACATGGCTTCCCTGCGCTCCGTTCTGCAGCTGCCAAATACTCACATGCAATAGTGGCCTGGGGTTAGGGTGGGACGTGGCCTTCAGGCCAGAGGCCACAGCCACGCTCAGTGCTCCTGCCCCCAGACCAGCTTGTCTGTCCCAGGGGTTGCGGCTGGCCCAGCACCAGGCTGCTGTGCTCTGGGGACAGGACGGCTGGCTGGCGCACAACGCCGCCTCCAGTTGGGCCACCGTGCCAGGTTCCCGCAGCTCAGGCCTGCATGGCCAGCCCTCTGCGGGCCCCGGTGCGGCTAACAGAGCTGGAGGGCTGCAAAGGAGGCTGGTCTGTGCACCAGCCAGCCCCACTCCCAGAGCTCAGCGGCCACACACTGGCTGCCCTCCCCTCCTCCAGCAGACCAGCCCATCTGGGCAGGGCCGGATAAGTAAGGTTTTAGGGGCTGTAGTCTGGGCTCCCTTTCAGGCCAGGACCTGGGGCTACAGCCCCTGCGTTCATGCAGCGCTGCCCACAGAAGCCGGGCACACACCTTGTCTCTCACATTCTAGCCCTGCCTTTTAAACTCTTCCCTCCTCTCTCAATACGGTGCAGCTGCCTTGGGGAACTCGCTTCTCAATCTGTTTCCTATTAAAAGGCCCGAAGCTCACAGTGATTTTCTGAACGCCTGTCCTCTGGGGCATTCCTTTTCTTCCAGGGACATGGCACAACCCGTCTTCCCCCTCACCAAGTGCTAAAAGAAACAGCACGAAGGCTCCTGTGAAAATGGAGCAGGTTTCGGGGCACCTTCTTTTTGACTAAAGGGCGCAATGGCGCAGACACACAAGCCCCCGGAGAGATTGCATATTTTTATGCAGCAGCTGCCTGCGGCACTACAACTGCCTCGAGCCGAGTAAAAACACGATGGGCCTGTGAATGAACCACGTGTCACGTGTGCTGCTCTGCTCTCGCTCCCGGCTCCAGCTCACACGCGGGGTGTCATCTTTGACTGTGTGCCGTCATTCCCCATATCCAGTCCCCTGCTAAGCCCTGCCACATCTTTCCCTGTTGCCCAGGCCTTGGTCAATATAGGCTCCTCTTCTCTCCTCTATGCCGAATGTACTGGCCAGCCTGTGGATGGGTGGGTCTACACTGTGCTGAAAGAATCTACAGACCACTGAGTCACAGAGCCCAGGTCGACTGATGTGGGCTCACGAGGCTAAAAATTTCAGTCTAGATTCTTGGACATGGGTCCAGGCTCTGAGCCCCACCCTACGATGGGGCCACACAACCCAGGCTCCAACTCCAGGCACTGCAATTTCATAGCTCTAGTGCCGGTACCTGAATCAGCTGACCCAGGCCAGCTGCAGCCATGCTGTGGGCCATTTATCGCAGTGGAGACCCTTCCTCCGCCATTACACCATCCATCCCCTGCATTAGCTCACTACATCACATTCCAGCCTCTCATTCTGCCCTTCAATGGGGCTCGCTGCTGTTTGAAAGACAAGACGCACAAAGGAGATCCTGTATAATGCAGAAGAGCTGCCAGAAGGCTAGGCACTTGCCCTCATCCAAATGCCTTTGCTGCACTCCAGAGTATGACTGGAGCTCAGGTGGACGTATCGGTGCTAACACAGCTAAGAATTAGCCGTGCAGATGCAACATCTTGGGCTTCACCCTGAGGTATACAGCATGCCAGGTAGCTTGGGTGCATAGTTGTAGTCCCTAGTTTGCAAGCCCAGAGGGAAGCCTGCGTGGCCACCTCTTCTAGGAGGATGACGCTACCAACCAGAGTGGTGCTGGGTGAGTAATGGGTTCCTCAATTTGCTGGCCATTCCGAACAAAAAACTCCAGCGCAAACAAACTGTGCTTTTTCACTGCGTGGCACCTTTCGAAAATAAAATGAAGACTGCCACATAATTCTCTCTGTGTTGCAGACATTAGTGCACTGGAAACTGGAGATCCTACCTGCATAATTTAGGTCTGAAGCAGCACATCTGATAGTAAACAGGTTGTAGGTTTGTGTCCTCAGGGGGTGTAAACTGGTGTAATTCCAGATGTGTGCCTGATTCATACCAGCTGAAGCTCTGGGTCCAGTATTTTAGGGTTTTGTTCAGGGCTCTATCAGTGTATATCAATGCTTTCCATGTTAAATGATTGTGGGAGCAAGGTCCTTTCAGGCCTTCATGAACTTAATGATAGTGTCATGTTATTCATGTCTAAGCCACCGAATATCCATTTTCCCTCCCATTTGTTCTAGGAAAACAGCGCAAACCGCCTTTTAACAAATTTCAAGGAGAAGAATATATTGTTGTGCTAAATCCATGAATGCCAAATGTCTGCCTGAAGCGGCTTCAAAATGATAGAGTGAAACAATGCATTCAAAAGTGACTCTTAACTAGAGCGCAGCTGAGAAAGTGACACTACCACTTATCATGTATCTACAGAGGAGATCAAGAGAAGAGTAATCTATACGCTTGGTGTTCTGTCTTCTTACAAATTGCCTCCCTCTTCCCCGCAAAAACAAACAAAATATGGTGTTTACTTACAATTAATTGGCATCTTTTTAAGTGTTTGTTATCCTCACATCCTTCTAATCCTCTCTAGGAACCTAACTGGGTCCTGGAGGAAGCTGTAACCTTTTATGGTTCAAACTGAAACAGCTGTATCTCACTCAAAGAAAGTGATATCTAAATCCTCCAATTCAGCCTTGGAATCAGATTCATACGGATGATAAACCAGAACTTGCTTTGTCATGTCTCCTCACTGAGCAAGAAGGGGCGGATTTATCTCACTAGCATTCTAATTCCCACAGAACGTGGTGAGTGCTTGAAAGAGGGAATGTGAATAGCTTCTGGGATTGGTTATTGTATGTCTTGCCTTTCGTCACTAGCTCAAACAACTCAAACTCCACACTTATCAGCTGCCATTTATTTTAGAACCAAATAGATCTTTGATCACACATCAGAATGTTCATTCCACAATGGTGTGCCACGTTCTCTTGTGTGCCCACTGTATGCATCCTTGTCCTGCCTCCAAATCCCAGAGGGTTGACAGGAACCTTGCTGACCAAATATTACAAGTTTAGGGACTAAAAGAAGTGAGCTGATGGTCTCAGTTTGAGTCCACAACACAAAAACCACTGCCACAATCTGTATCCTTGTTTATAGTCTCAGCAAAGAAACTGAGGATACAGTGAGCAAGGCATGAGACTCACCCCCTCATCACTGGAGAGGGCCTGTCTCCACCAGAGTTAAGGATGGGCTGGGGCAGTGTGTGGAGGCTTATACCTGCATGTTAAGGAAGACAGGGCTTAAGCCAGGCTGATTCAGAGCACAGATCCCTGATGTCCTGAACCACACAGAATCATAGGGTATGCATTAGGTCCACTTAAGGAGCTTCCTTAAATTGACCTAATGAACACTTAGATCGACTTAATAAGAACCGCAGGATATTCGAACTAACCTTTCTTAGGTCGACCTAACCTGTTCTTAAGTCGACCTAAGCCCAGTGTGGATGCATAAGTCCATTTTCTTAGGTCAACCTAAGGGAAGTTAGGTCGAATTACTAAATCCCAGTTAAGGGAAACCACTTTGTTAAGTCGACTTAATAAGGTTGACTTTAAGTCGACTTAAAGTTGACCTTATTAAGTCGACTTAACAAAGTCGACCTAACTTTTTATAGTGTAGACATAGCCTATAGGAATGTAGGACTGAAAGGACCCTGCTAGATAATCTAGCCCAATCACCAGCACTGAGGCAGGACTAAGTATTTCGAGACCATCCCTGACAGGTGTTTGCCTAACCTGTTCTTAAAAACCTCCAATGATGGAGATTCCTAGGCAATTTCTTCCCGAGCTTAACTATCCTGACCGGAAGTTTTCCCCTAATGTCTAACCTAAATCTTCCTTGCTGCAAATTAAGCCTTGACTTCTTGTTCTGAACTCAGTGGTTAAGAAGAACAATTTATTTCCCTCCTCTGTAGTCCAACCTTTCCATGTACTTGAAAACTATTGTCATGTCCCCCCTCAGTCCTCTCTTCTCCTGACTAACCAGACCCAGGTTTTCGAGTCTTCCCTCAGCTCATGTTTTCTATTTAGTCCTTTAACCATTTTTGCTGTTCTCCTCTGGACTTTTTCCAATTTGTTCCCAACTTTCCTAAAGTGTGGTATCGAGAAGGATACAATACTCCAGTAGGCCTTTTCAGACCTTGCTTAAGCGCTCTTGCTAATACATCCCAGAATGATTGCATTTTTTTCCGGGAGTGTTACACTGCTGATTTATTTTAGTTGTGACCCACTATAATCTCCCCCTCCCTCCCCCCCCTTTTCTGCCCTACTCCTTTCCAGGCCTTCATTTTTCATTTTGTATTTGCACAATTCCTACGAAAAGCAGAGTCCTTTGAATTTGTCCATATTGAATTTCAGCCTATTTCCTTCAGATGAGTGCTTCAGTTTGTCAAGATCATTTTGAATTCTAAACCCATCCTCCAATCTGATTGCTTCCTCTCCCAGCTTGGGATCATCCTCAGACTTTGTAAGTGTACTCACTGGGCCATTATCCAAATGGTTTATGAAGATATTGAACAGAACTGACCCAGGACAGATCCCTGCGGAGCTCCACTTAATGTGCTCTTCCAGCTTGTCTGTAAACCATTGAGAACTACTCCAAGGCCCATTTTCCAACCAGCTAGGCACCCACCTGATAATAGGTTCATCCATCCCCTTGCACTGAAGATTACAGTCACAGGATCCCATTTATAAAATTACTATTGGCATTCCCTTCTCCTTGGGCACAACAATCATAGAATCATAGGAAGTGGACGGGACCAGGAAAGGTCAGTTGGTCCAGTCCCCTGCACTCATGGCCGGACCAAACACCCTCTTAAACCCTCCCTGACAGGTGCTTGTCTGACCTGTTCTTAAAAACTTCCAATGATGGAGATTCCACAACCTGCCTACGCAACTTATTCCTGTGGTTAATCACCCTGACAGTCAGTGTTCCCTCTAAGCTGCGCGGGTGCACGGCCGTCGCAACCCCTGCGCAGCACTGAGGGACCCCCGCGCAGGCCAGCAGCCCCCACCAGACCCCCGGGGCTGCGGCTTTGCCGCGGCAGACCCGACCTGAGCCCGGCCTCTGGGCTGGCCCTCCCTGCCCCCAGGACAGAGCAGGCAGGCTCAGGGCCGGGGCATGTGCGCGCGCCTGCCTGCCCCATGCAGCTGGGGCAGCAGGGTGGCCGCGGCCGGGGCAGGCTCCCGGGCTCCCACCCGCCGGCCGCCTCGACTTCCCGGCCCAGGGCCGGGGTCGGCTCCGCCCCGCCAGCAGCCTCGGCCTCCCAGCACAGGGCCAGAATCGGTCTCCGGTGCCAGGGTCTGCTCTGCCCTCCTGGGGCCGCATTCGGGTCCCCGCCGATAGCGACCTCGGCTTCTTTCTTTCTTTCTTTCTTTCTTTCTTTCTTTCTTTCTTTCTTTG
>ML685781.1:14350176-14413289 GCA_007922175.1 Pelusios castaneus
TTCCTTTCTCTTCCCTTCCTTTTTCTTTCTTTCCTTCCTTCTCTTCTTTGCCTTCCTTTTTCTTTCCCTTCTTTCCTTCTTTTTTCTTTCTTTCTCTTCTTTCCTTCTTTCTCTTCCTTCCTTCCTGCCTCCTTCTTTCTTTTCCTTCTTTCCTTCTCTCCGCCTTTCTTTTCCTACCTTCTCTCTTTTCTTCCTTTCTCTTCCCTTCTTTTTCTTGTTTGCCTTCCTTTCCTTCTTTCTCTTTCTTCTTTTTTCTTTCTTTCTTTTTTCTTTTTCTCTTCTTTGCCTTCCTTTCTCTTCCCTTCCTTCTCTTCTTTGCCTTTCCTTTTCTTTCCTTCCTTCCCTTCTTTGCCTTCATTTTTCTTTCCCTTCTTTGCCTTCCTTTTCTTTCCCTTCTTTCCCTTCCTTCTTTCCTTCTCTCCACCTTTCTTTTCCTACCTTCTCTCTTTTCTTCCTTTCTCTTCCCTTCTTTTTCTTGTTTGCCTTCCTTTTCCTTTCCTTCTTTCTCTTCCTTCTTTTTTCTTTCTTTCTTCTTTCTTTTTCTCTTCTCTGTCTTCCTCCTCCTTCCTTCCTTTCTTCTTTCTCTTCCTTCTTTTTTCTTTTTCTCTTCTTTCCTTCTTTCTCTTCCTTCTTTCCTGATCTTTCTTTCTTTGCTTCCTTCCTTTCTTTCTCTTACTTCTTTTTTCTTTTTCTCCTCCTTCCTTCTCTTTTTTCTTTTTTAAAAAGCTTTTTAAAAATTAATTTTAAATAAAAACCTTTCTAAAAATTAAATTTCAATTCAAAAATTCATTCAAATTCAATTAATTAAACAATTAATTAATTCTATTTACAATCACTTTAACTTCAATTAATGCCTATAATTTCTGTCGTGTGAGTTTGCACAAAAATTTTATTCAGAAAAAGTTTTGCACACGGCTTGAAAATTTTGCACACAAGCCACCAAACCTTAGAGGGAACATTGCTGACACTTAGGAATTTTTTCCTAATGTCCAACCTAAACCTTCCTTTCTGTAATTTAAGCCCACTGCTTCTTGTCCTACCATCTGTGGTTAAGGAGAATAATTTTTCTCCCTAATCCTCGTAACAACCTTTTAGGTACTTGAAAATTCTTATCATGTCCCCTCTCAGTCTCCTCTTTTCCAGACTAAACAAACCTGGCTCTTTCAATCTTCCCTCATAAATCAAGTGTTCCAGACCATTAATCATTCATGTTGCTCTTCTCTAGACTTTCTCCAGTTTGTCCACATTTTTCCTGAAATGAGGCGCCCAGAACCAGACACAATACTCCAGTTGAGGCCCAATCAGCACAGAGTAGAGCGGAAGAATTACTTCTTGTGTCTTACTTACAATAATCCTGTTAATATGTCCCAGAATGGTGTTTGCTCTTTTTTTTTGTTTTGTTTTTTTGTTTTGCAACAGTGTTACACTGTTGACTCATATTTAGCTTGTGGTCCACTATGACACCCAGATCCCTTTCTGCAGTAGTCTTTCCTAGGCAGCCCCCAGTGCTGGCTTCCCTCATGCTGGCTAGACATCTGTTTATCTTGGGTGCTGATGAAAAAAACAATTGTCCCACTATTGAAGCCCACATTAGGAATTTACCAGGACAGCAACATTGAGAATACCGTCATGTACCTCATTCTGAGCAATGGGCCGGACTGATGTGACTCTGCGGATTTTGTCTGGTTGGTCGCCGGCTTTCCCTCTTCATGACTCAGAAATAAAGTTACTCACTGCAAATGATCTAAAAATGAAAACCAAGGATGAGCTCTGCAATATGTATTTTTGGTAGTGCAGCTTCGTTTCAAGTTTCTATTGCTGGTTGGAGTCAGGAACTGCTATTGACACACAGCACACCATTTTCAGGTGGAAACGGGGTGGGGGATGCAAACAGTCAGAGAGTTTCTTTCTTGCTTTCTTTGTCTTTCTCTCCCTTCTTTTCTAGTGAGTTGCCCGTTTCCACGTTGGCCACATGTGTTTCTGGTTTACACGTGCCAACACTTCGTGTTCAGGTCATAGGGCTGGATGCAGCCTGGCTTTCACTCTTCTTTGTGTTTTAATGCTAATAACCCTAATGTCTGCCACACAGGCTGGCTTCAGATATGAGCAATACCACCGTTAAGTATTTAAATAGTCTGACATAAACCCGGTTAAATTAAGTTCATTCAAGCCTGGTTGATTCACCCTCTCATTGACCAGTCCAGCTCTCATCTCCACCAGGTTAGCTAAGCCAATCATTCCCTACACACAGTGCTGTGCGTAAAACCAAGTCCAGCTCTGTATGGTCCAGTGCCGGTCCAGGCAGGGCCCCCACAGTCGTGGGGCAGCCCAGGGGCCCTTTATCCAGGCCCAGCTGTCGCCCCAAAGCCCTTCCAGGCATTATACACATCCCACACCAGCAACAGCCTTAAGTACTGGAATCTTTCCAGTTGGCTCTGGGAGCAGATCTCTCCCCCTTCTGTCCCACCCCTTAGTGATGCCCCAGCTGGGCTTTTAACCCCTTTTCTGACAATGAGTGGGAAGCCTGTATCACAGGGCAGGGCCTTTCCAGCTGCTGAGGCAGCAAAGGGCTTCCTCTTTGGTGGGAGGGACACATATATCCCGTCACCCCTGCTCAAAGTCAAACCAACCCCAACTCAATTATCTGTTTTGCTGAACTTAGAACCTTCCATACTTTTTAAAATATTGTATCCCCTCGGGGGCTAAGAGAGTCCGAAAGCAAAACTCTTGTAAAGATCCTGGTCCAGAGCTAAGCAAAAGCTCTTGAGCATCTCACCAGCTCTCTAAGGGTACATCTACACTGGAGTCTTTGGTCGACTTAAGGACACTTAACTCAACCTACAGACCGCTGCATCCACACTGGGCGCTTATTAAGTCGACTTACGTGCTTCCTTAAGTCGACTTAACAACACCAGCTCTGAAGGTCGACTTAAGGCTTAAGTCGACCTTATTAAGTCGACTTAAGCCAGTGTAGACGGGGAATAGCCCTTAAGTCAACCTAATTGGCCTCCAATATTAATTTACTGATCAATTAATCGATTGACTAATTAATTTACTAATTAATTAATTTACTAATTAATATACTATTAATTTACTAGGGGTCGGGCTGGAGAAAAGAAAAAGAGCCACAGCCAGGGAGATCGAGCTGGGGAGAAAGGGAAACCGGGCTGGGGAGATCACGCTGGGGAGAAGGGGAGATCAAGCTGGGGAGATCAGGTTGGGGAGAGTCGCGGGCGGGGGAGAAGGGGAGAGCCGCAGCTGGGAGATCAGGCTGGGGCTCTCCCCTTCTCCCCAGCCCAATCTCCCCAGCCGCAGCTCTCTCCTTCTTCCCAGCCCAATGTCCCCAGCCACAGCTCTCCCCAGCCCAATGGCCGCAGCTCTTTTTCCTCTCTCCAGCCCAATCCCTAATAAATTAATAAAACTACAATATTTCATTTTAACATTTTTATTGAAGTTCAAACGAAATTTGACTTAAGGTACTTAGGCTTGCTGATACTTCCAGCACCAAAAAACTGTTGCCCATGAGGCACCATGCCTCACAAATTGCCGCTCAACAAGTACGACATCTTGCTCAGCTGCATCATCAGCTTAGAGGGAACATTGGCCCCCGCCCGGAGTTCCTGGCCACTCCCCCATCGACCAACCACCTGCCAGTGTGGGCTCAGGAAGTCGACTGGAGTTTTCAGTGTGACCTTTAAGTCGACTTAAAGCCAGTATAACGGCTATCTCTGCTGTAAAGTCGACTTAAAGTGTAGCCAATTTGTTAAGTCGACTTAACAAGGTCAACTTTACTTTTCAAGTGTAGACATAGCAAAGTAACTTGGCTGAGGTCCCATAGGAACCCCATTTCAGAGCTGAGAATTGAACGCAGGTCTGCTGAGTCCCTGTCCACTGTTCAGACCATAAGACTTCCTTGATCCGATGTCTACCCCTGCGTCCAGAAGATCAGCTTACTTTCAGTTATTCGTATAATGACATAAATCACCAGTCCATCTGCCACTCTTCTAAATGGTTTGAAGACAATCATATAAACAGTTGTGTATCTGGATCTAAAACAATTAAGAAGGAATATGAGGTTCTCAGATACCATGGGTGAAGATAAGCAGGATGTATATTTCTGGGTGTAATAGAACAGACATTCTTACCCAGCAGGACAGCAGCTAGCAGTCTAGAAGGTACCACGTGAATGCAAGATAATGTCTTTCCTGCCACTCGGTCACCTACGCACACAGTAATGCACAGCATTGTTACATGATGTTGCAAAACCAATACCAATTTGGCCATGTCCCCACACTCTATGCATTGGACTGGGTCTCTCATCAGTCATGAAGCACTGAAGTGTAAGCCTCAGAGAGTTGAAGGTTGAGTTCACACAAACATCCTGAAGTTTGAATATTTTCCCAAGACATAGCTGAACTTTCTTTGAACCTCTTTGGGCTGGAAATGTGAGACACTCAGACGCTCTCATGAGATTCCTGGCTCTTCACGAATCCAGCTAGGTCTTAGCAATTGCAAGGAGAGAGAACATTTGTTGTGGTACTTTGATTACTTCAGCTTTAACTACTGCCCGAAACCAGGAAGGCCTTTGGGGTGTGTCCAAGTTTCAGAGGATGCTTTGGACTTGTTCTAGGTGGAATCTCAGGTTGAGCACAGGAGCCAAGAGGCTTGAGTCCTAATGATGGCTACAGTACTGATTCCCTCTCGCCCTTTGCGAAGTCATTTAGGACCTGATCCAAATCCACATAGCCAATGGAAAGGATTCCATTGACCTGGATGGGCTTTGGATCACTCCCTTCACCTCAGTAGCTGTGTTCTGACATCTGTAAAATGGGGATAATGATCTTTGGAAAGTTGCAAGAATTAATGTTTGTAAAATACTTTGAAGATAACAAGTACAAATAATATTCTTTAGTATGGATATTGTATATAATCTAGATGTCTCAGTCAGATCAGGCCCCCTTTGTACTGGGTGCTGTCCACTCATACAGTAAGCAATAGCCAGGTGACCCTGCTGGCCTAGGGGAGCCACCTGAAAAATGCCAAGATCAAGGCAAGCTGCAAGTAGACAGCAGATTTTCCCACTACTGTTGGGTGACCTGAAGTCAGACCTCCCCACACAGCCACAAACAATGCTTCCGATCCTGCCCCCACCCTCCACTGGTTATTAAGAAGCCATAATAAAATATACTCTGCCCCCTTTACTGCATTTTAGCCACTTTCCCAATCAACCACTGAGTCTAGTAAAGAGAAAAGTTACATAAAACCCCAAGCTCTTTACCAAAAGGGTTCTCCTGCCCCCAATGGATCAGCCACATTACCAGAGCAATATGATTTTGGATCTGACCCCAAAATACCATGCTGCCAGGCAATCCTTTAACTCAAAACTAAAGATTTATTATAAAAAGGAAAGAAAGAAACTGTTACAGGATTACATCAAGTTTCCAGTAGAATTTGGAGTTTTCAGGCTTGTGTAGTTCCTCTGGTATACATCCAGAGCTGCATGAGGATTAATCCTTCATTTCACAGCTTCAGTTGTAGGTGAATCAATCCAGAGGCAGGTGTTGGCTGTAGACTGCAAGACCGAACTGAACACAAAATGGTTGTGGTGCATCTGCCTTTTATGGCCTCTGGGCCCTGGCCTTTTCCATTATTTGTGTGGAAATTTACAGCAATAAAATGGAGTCCAGAGTCACATGAGCAAGTCCTGGTGACTCATCAGGTCCTTCCCTGGGCCCATTGTATCTGAGTGTTTTCTTAATGGGCCATCAATCTGACTATGGCTACAGCCATCCAGTTTGGGGTGTTGCCCAGAAACACAGCCCAAATTAAACTACAGATATATTGAACACATCCGTAACATACACATAAAGAATATACAAGTTCCAAAGGGGTGGCTGTGTTAGTCTATTGCAGAAAAACAAACGAGCGGTCCTGTGGCACTTCTAAAGACTAACACATTTATTTATCGCATGAGCTCTCGTGGGAGAAAATCCCACTTCATCAGATGCTTTGAAGATAAATATAAACAATATAATCATTTTTAGCAAATTATAACCTTTCTATTGGAATCTGACATGGCCTATCTCATATTAATTATTGCAATTATTGACCTATTGATGTTAAATAATATCATAAATGGTCCCCCTAATCCAGTCAGCGTCACAAGCCATATTTTTATTATCAGAAATGGTTCACCTTGCCCCTCTTCACTAAAAAGTCTCTTTCTCCAACACCAGGAATCGGACTCAGTTACTAAAAGCTTGGATTCAAATTTTTGTAGGTAATCTCCATCTACTGAACTGCCAGAAATAGGAGATATTTTCCTTGTCCCAATGGGTATTTTACTATCAGCACATTGAACCTACAAGGCACTTTCTGATTCAGATCTGTGCTTCCGTGTATTCCCAGCAACAACCACAACCTTAACTGCCACTCTGGTCAGCGTTTTAGTTTTTCGGCATTTCACAGAATGCAATATTTCTACTGTTCTTTCTAACCAGCAGTTTTTCTACCTTCTGTCCCCTCAGATACCAAGAGAGTAATATCCTCTCTCCTGGATCTGCAAAATCTCATTTACCACCAAAATTAATAATGCTGTTAACCACTGCCTGCAGAATTCCTAAGGAGCTGCTATATAGCAAGTTTTCTATCTCATATACAAGAACAGATATGGCGATACAACAGGACCAATAGAAAGCTCAGCACATTATTATTATTAGCAGCAGTCTGCCTCACACAGTGCTTAAAATACCAAAGAGTAAGAAAGGTGTGCCCCTTTATAGAGGCGTCTCCCTACACTGCTTACATCTGTTTTTCAGAAGAGAATGGAGATGGATGGAAATGAAAGGATGCCTTCCTCCCAAGCATTGCAAGGCTTACTGGGTTAATATTGCTAAAGACCTCTGACATTCTTAGCTAGGAACTGCTACAGAAAGGTGTGATTATCTGACACTCCCCACCAAAGAATCTAGGTTTGTCTATTTCTACTTTCTTCTGCTGCCTGTATAGCCTAATGACACATGCATTGCATTTCACATGATTGTTTGTAGCACCTAGGCACCCTTTTTCATAAATCAAGCCCACATTGTATTAGAGGTGGTACAAATATGTTATCGAATGTTTTCCATTGGGGAAACTGAGGCACAGAGCGGGGAAGTGACTCAACCAAGGGCACACAGCTGGTCAGTAGCAGAGACAGGAATAGAAACCAGCTCTCCAGACTCCCAGTCCAGTGCATGATTCATGACCAGCTGCTGCCTCATGTAAAAATAGCCTCTTTAGGAAACACACCTGCAGAGAGTTAATTTTGTGCCTTACGATAGGTGGCACTTTTTGAAATTTACAGTCTTCCTTAGGTAAATTTCAGGCCTTGTTTTTCTGATGTAAATTTCAAGCCTGGAGGAAGAAAATGTTTTACTTTTTCAGTGTCCTTACTAACTAACAGTCATGTTGCTCATTATTCTGAGCCCTCAGAGGACACAGAGCGCACAGCCAATTAGGGTTATTCCTTCAAGAGAGAGCCCTTGCAAAGGAATCGTTAGGCAAACAAAAAATGTCTGTTTTCTGAGCAAGTCCAGCATAAATTAACAGCCCTCACTAATTTGCTGCAAATGAGCAAATGGTTAGTCATACTCAGCATCCTGAATTTCTAAAGCTTGCCTGCTGAGGGCTCTGGAGCAGAATAATGCCCAGACAACCCACAAGCCTATGTAGATCACAGACTCCTGGGAGCCAGTGCTCTTCCCACACTCCTGGGAGCAAGTGCTCTTCCTTCTTGCTGACAGAACAGTGTTGTTCTTTTGCTCAGCCTTCCTGCCTGCAGCACTGGGTGATTTGGCCTCAATCCATTGTACTCAACGGAAGATTCCCAGTGACTTCAGCCAGTGCTGAACTGGCCAGCCATTCCGCAATAACAGGTAAAACACAGGACTGGACTCAGGGAACCCGGCCTGCTGGGTGCCCTCGGAACATCACAGCACCGTGCCTGAGTTTCCCCATCTGTAAAATATCAAGGCTTTTGCCCTCCTGTGTAAAATGTTTTGAGACCTTCTGAAGGTAACACCTAGACATAATCTGGCATGGAAGGGATGTGGTGTAATGGCCACATATGCAGGCTAGCAGTTAGGATTCGTGGGCCCCACTTTCTGTCTGATACGTATTCAGTGGTACCATGGGCAAATTTCTTGGTCCTGAGTTTATTCATAGTTAAAACTGGGCTGTTAACAATACCATCCTTTCTCACTAGGGCATTATGCTGGTTAATTCATGTTTGGAAAGCACGGGGGCTTCCTGTGGTTCCCAATGCCCATATAATAGCATGTCTAGTATTTTGGATAAAATTATCAGCCGTTTCATGTTGGCTCTTCCTTCCAGCGTGCAGTACCAATTCTTTGTAGCACCCATCGCCCCACCAAGATGCAGCCACTTCTGGAGCAGATGTCGATAGTCAAATAGACAGCGAGCCAACAGCACCAGAGGGCATATCACAGACATTTGTATGAATAGAAGCCCGGAGTTAACTTGACAGTATTTTCAGCCACTTTAACATTCATGAGAGCAAAGTTTTGTTCACAAGCATTTTGGCAAGAGAGAGTGTTAGCAACGTGCCCAAGAATAGGTGTTTGCACAAGCGTTGACTCCAGAAGTCACCAGAGACCTTTGCTCCAAGGGAAGGGGAAGTAGACAGGTGCGGGGAACCAGTGCTGCATCAAAGGGAGGCATGTAAGAGCCAGTCCCTTCTGCTGACACCAAGGGCCTAAAATCCGCGGGGAAAACACCCCCTCTCCCTCCAAGACCTAGACTGAAATCCCCATTGAAGCAAAAGGCAAAACGTCCATTGAGGTCAACAAAGCCCAGAAACGACTATGTGCTGAAATTTTTTTCTGCCCAGCCCTAGCTGGGAGATATACAAGGGAAGGGCGATCGAGCCAGGGAGCTCTTTCACAGGCAGTTGCATTTGTGGGCTTATATATTATTAGCCTCGGCACGAATGGTTAACCAGCCTCTGTTCTGGTTTTCCTTGGTGAGCTTAAATAGAGGAGCTATTCGGGGAGGGCAGGGCAGCATCTGTGCTTTGACTGCCCATTCAGGCATTTTCTTGACCTCAACAACACTTTTAAGCACTGAGCTGGGGAGTGCAAATGGTAGCAAAGCTTATGAGCTGACCTTCCCTGCAAGGGTGGAGGAGATGGGGAGGAAAGCCTGGAGACAGCTCTCCCCTCCCCCATGCTGCACTTCCCCTTCCTCCATCTAACTCCCAGTGCACACGCTCCACGTTAGGTAGGGCTGCTCAGTGACTGGCATCAAAAGCATTAGCAGCTGCTAGGAAGTGGGGCTGGTTGTACATAAAGAAAGGATGTCAGTCTTGGGGGGAGCTGTAAGGGTGCCCCACACATTGTTTGATCCAGCATCAGATTTATCCACCAGGAATCCCCTGCAAGGTGCCAGTCCCCTGCACCGCCTGCTTCACTCCTGGAGGGCTGTGCAGGTGAAGGCCTGGCCTGCCTGGAAGTATTGCGCTGGCCCAGAGAAAATAAAGGCTGCACACACTGGGAATAAGCTGGGTAGGTGGAACAGCCACGCTGGGATGGAACATGCCATTTCAGAGACTCTAGGGCTATGCCTACACTTGGAAATTTAGGTTGACTTTAGTTGTCGACTTAGTGAGTCTACACTTAAATTTGAAGTCGACTTTGGGGGGAACTTACAAAGTCGACCTAGAGCGTCCACACTGGACACCTAAGTCAACTTCTAGGGGGTAGGGGGACCTAGGGCAGGTCGATGGAGGCTGTGGGGGGTGCCCCTGGAGCATGGTACTAGAAGGGTCTTACTTTGTAGAAGCCTAGAAAGTATGAACCAGATTGCAAGTAAAAAAAAATCCCTATTTCCCTAGCTTGGAACTCCAGGATGCGCTTCTGTTATGTGCCCTCCACTCACACTGGCACCAAACTACTCGATCACACCTGTCACTGACTCAATGTGGCCAGTTTATGCTGTGGCCCACTGAGATTTTTGCCAAGTGTAGCAATCCACAAATTCAGAGAGAAATTTTAATCTAGAATTTAGCTCCCTGAAAAATTGATCCATCCAAGTGCCAAAGCCTGATATGTAACCCCCGCTGCTTCTCCATGTCATCTACAGTCTGCTGGTGAAGGCCCTTCAGGCCTACGTTTATCTACTCCTCCCCCTCGTAGAGTGCATCTAGGAACAGGCCCTCACATGGCTGTGCCTCACGGTGCAATTGACAATTCTGCCCCGGCACGAAGCTGTCACTCAGGGAGAATGCCGATATACACAGAACAGATTGTAGACACTGCAGCCTGGCGTGCATCGCAGACACACACAGTTGTCTTCCGAAGTCACACTAAAATGGAGATCAGCGATGGAGAGTTCCTGAAGCCCAGGGCAACCAGGGGTTAAACACTCAACCAGCTCATCCCCTAGATCAAAGCCTCTTCAGAAAAATCAGCCAAAAATCTGTTCATATCAACAGCTGGAAAGCTCAGCTGGGGAAACCGGCTGCAGTGCTGAAAAAATTCTTAGGAGTAGGTAAGGAACCTATTGGAAACGGGAGGTCAACCGACAAGTCACCTGTCGCTCCCCTAACCAGAGCATCCACAGTCCCGTCTTCTGAAAAGCCACCTTTCCTTCCTCTAGATGATGTCCGCTGTCTGTGTCATCCCCCTTAGTGCTAAAGAGCGTTATTCCCAGGCCACCTGAATATAGTTCGACTCCCAGCGTCGTCACATAGCAAAGTGAAATCTAATGGACCCTATTATTGCAAATGTAATAAGTAGAACCTGCTTTCTCAAGGGTTTGGTCCTGCTTTGAATGGGAGATTGGACTAGATGCCCTCCTAAGGTCCCTTCCAACCCTAAGCTTCAAGGATTCTAGGACTCTTTTCTTAGCCAGTTCCAAGTTTTACTGATCTTTTTACCGCTCCCTAATTTTTATACATTCAGAGACAATTAAACTTTGAGATAATTGGAATGCAAGGGTGGGGGGAGGGGGAGAGTTTCTTCATCTTCATGAGCTGGTCATATCGTCTCTCTTCTGAAACAACAGCACTGAATTCATTGTGCCAGAATCTTACTGTGTTAACACAAAGCATGGGCTGGGGTCTTTTACCTTCTGTGATGGTCCCCTCCTGCAATCTGGACTGGCATGCCACTGCGCCACCTCAATTCTCCACTCCAGTGCCCTGACTTACCCTGCCATGCTTTGTGAACCCCCCCGCTCCTGGGTGAGCTCACACCCAGCCATGTATGTGTAATTGGTCACTAAGCTAATGGTAGAGTACTCTTACTAGCCACTCACGGGATAGTTCTCCAGCAAACACCCACTACGTCTCAGATGCAACTCCAGGAGCTTCCGTCTTGCAGTGTTCAGTGCACCTCCCTTATAGCTTGCGTATCTCCTGTCAACATGCTTACAGTACCGCGACGACTTGATAGTGCTATGCCGACGGCAGTCTTACTTCTTTTGGGGAGGTGGATTGCCAGTGTCAGCCAGGGAGGCCACCTGGGATTGATTGAGTGGGTCTACCTGATTATCATGGAACTCGCAGTGTTGACATTCCTCTATAAGTGAAGACTGCATCCGTGCAGCACACTCATTCGAGTATTCCCCCTCAGTCAAAAATAAAAATCAGGACAGATTCTTCCTGCATCCCGCCTTAGATAATTAATCCAAAGAGCTTCCTGTGACATCACTACCTGTGGGACAGCTCCTTAAGTTTTGGCGATAAACATGCATTTTAGGAGCTCATAGATCAGTTGGATCAGCAAGGAATATGAGTGCTCCTTGAGCTGAACAGCGCTAACGCCAGTGGAGAGGTGTAATGCAGCGTGATTGCAAGAACACAAAGGCTATGTCTACACTCCAAAAGTTAAGTCCACTTTGTTAAGTCGACTTAATAAGGTCGGCTTTAAGTCGAAAGTCGACCGTGTTAAGTCAACTTAACAAAGTGGCTCCTTTTAAGTCGACTTTATTAAGTCGACTTAACATTGGACATAGGTGTCCACACTGTCCTTAAGTCGACTTAAGAAGATGGCTTAAGGCTTAAGTCGACCTAAGGAGGGGTAGTTATTAAGTTGACTTAAGCTTTCATTAAGTCGATTTAAGGAATTTCTTAAGTCGACTTAATGAAAGCCCAGTGTGGACATGGAGTAATTTAGGTCAACTTGAGGGTCCTTAAGTCAACTAAATTGCTAGTGTAGACACACCCAAAGAGTCTAGTTCTCTAGCCACAACCTCCCCTGCCTGAGGCTTGCCCCTGCCATGTTTCCATGTTTCCTCCGGCTTTATCGTAAGGGCATCTCCTTAGAGGGGCAGCACACAATCTTTAAAGCCCAGTGAATTTTAAGTGAAGTTTATCTCATGAAAATAACCCCCTGGAAATGGCACTGGGCAGCTCCAGGTGTAATTGTGCCTCCTTGGCAGAACGTCTAACTCCAGATCAGCTTACACATCACGCCCTTTCTCTTCCTGCCACCCATGGAAACGCAAGCTGGGAGTCAAGCAAGGTTCTTCCCTAATCACAGCATTATGCTAGCAATAAAATTTCTGCCAGCCAAAGAATACTCCCATTACCACCTGTACACGCCCACTAAACTTCAGAAGAGTAGCCCACGGGTAATAGACAGCACTGTTTGAAGATGGGATTGCACAAGAGCAACTGAAGGCAGCTTGAATCTGGACCGCCCCCTTCTGTAGAAGTGACAAAATCTGATCTGAAATCAATTAGGCACAGTTAACATGGAATCAGGGAGCGCCACATCTATAGAGCCACTTTTCAGACAAAGATCTGCACTTTAATGCAGCTTCTGTAGCATCCACACCGACATCGTTCATAGCATGCATTGAATTTCTCAAAGTTTGGATCCAGCATTTGGGTCCATTGCAAGGATTTGCAAAATTCAGGGCTGAAGTTCGAGAACGCTTGACCAAACTCTGTTTTAAACACATCAAAGAGCTGTGGAAGCTCCTCTGTGGAGGGATGTTGTGTCCAGTGAGCATCACTCTCCTCCAGGGAAAGCAAGATATGGGATAAGTTGCAGAGAGGCAGCCCTGTTAGTCTGTAGATAGTAAAAACAATGGAAGTTCTGTGGCACCTTAAAGACTAAGAAATTTCTTTGGGCATAAGTTTCATCGGGCTGCAGTCCACTTCGTTGTTTTTTCAAGATACAGGAATGATACAGACTGCAGCACACACACATGGGAATGAGGTCATTCTAAGTGATATTATTCAAGCAAAGGGAGCAGATGACACAGAACTTGTCAGTCAAATCAGTTCTACCTGTGTAAGGCTTATAGGACCACAGCCAGAGTTAACGACCAAGATTAAGCTTTATAAAATAGACATTTAACTAATTGAAAATACAGAAAAATGGAAATCCCAAGTGAATCTTTTGTGCAAATGGAAGAAATCAATTTATTAAATGCGAATATAATATTTTGGGCCCCAAGTTAGCGAGCCATGTGCACAGGAGCTTACCTTTAAGCAAGGTTACTCCCACAGATTTCTTCAGGACATTGCTGAATCAGGACCCAAATTAGGACCCAGCTTTGCAGAAGTAACATAGTTGCCAACCAGACACATCTTTTTTTTGCATAGACGTCTCTACAAGAACTCCCTCGCATGGGCGGCCATTTGCAAACCAGTTACGCACAATCATGGCTCTGCCATGCGCCCAGGTAGGGGACAGCACCTCAATGTGTTGCCCCAGGAAGATGCAGTGTCCCTTTTACTTCTCCCTGCTGCCCGAGGGCAGGAGCCAACGGTGCTGGCTGTAGACCCAGAGCACCACACTACCTGGCATACAGGTGCTGACCACTCTGGGCAGCAGGTTGGAGGGGAGAACAAAGACGGTGCTCCTCTGCCCAGTCCTCAGCTCCTCCCACCAGTCTGCACTGGGGACTTGGGCAGGAGAGAGGTAGCAACTTTTTGAGCTGGCTGCCCCACCCGTGATACAGATGGCTCCCGTGCTAGCCGGGCCCCATTTTTGAAGGGAGGCACCATTTCAGAAAGATTTCCTAATTGCGGTTTTGATTGGCAGCATTGATTTACTAACAGGACAGGGTGGGTATGTGATTTCTAAAGAGTCTGGGAGGAGCCTGCTGCCTTGTTGGCCCTACGCTGAACAAACAATAATAATCACCCAGCACGTCTGCACCAAACCGCGGAGATTGCAATAGCCAGGCTGTGGAGAAGAGCTGTACCCTGATGGGGGACTCAGACAGATCTAGGTCATCTCTCTTTGACCACACACCAATATTTGTCTCTTTCTGCTACTGAACTGTCTCCTGCTCTGAGAGATGGACTAGCCTGAAACACTGCGCATTGTACTTTTGGGAAAGGGAACTCGCTATACCAGTTAGGGGACTATTTAGCACCATTCATTACCTCCTGGTCCCACATGGCTAGTGATGTTCCCATACCACTATTTGTAGTAGGCCTTTTAACTGGATATTTTATATTGTGGGAGCACCTAGAAGTCCCAAGCAGGGAACAGGACTCCATTGGGAGCTACTTCCAGAACTACTGAGCTCCTATTGAGTCACCTAAGAAAATGGTTCTGTTTTCCAAAAAGCTCAGAGTTCGAAGGACTGGGCGCTTGGGAAAAACCTGCCTGCAAGTGTCAGAATGGGCGCTGCTGAGCACTTGAAAAATCTGACTATGAGTGTCTCTGAAAATCTTGTCGGTCATGCTGGGAACCGTACAAACAAGTAAGC
Source organism: Pelusios castaneus (assembly GCA_007922175.1). Lineage (NCBI taxonomy): Eukaryota > Metazoa > Chordata > Testudines > Pelomedusidae > Pelusios > Pelusios castaneus. The sequence continues at coordinate 14,364,910 of ML685781.1, forward strand.
CCAGGACAACCCCTGCCCCAGGCAGTTCCCTGTCAAAGAAGAGCCATGAGAATGATTGAAGGATGAGAAAGCGTGCTTTATAGTCTGGGAGCAGGAGCATGTGTAATTCCCTGGGCAAGGTAATGATAGAAAGGTAAGGGAGGCGTCCTTTCATTCGTAAAAATCTACGGAATCGTCATTTCAATGAGATCACCTTCTGCGGCGTGCCAGGGAGGAGCCCATCATCTGTCTCCCAGCTCCAGCTCCTTTGGTTGGAGGAAATTTTGCTAATACAACATCGTCAGCAATGGATCCAGTTGGACATCAGTCAAAAGCCCTTTCTCCCACAAACCCTGTGGCTCCAAACATGGCACACCCAGAACAATTATATAAATATTGTTTAAAAACAAATGTTTGTTTTAATTATACTTTAACACAGGGATGCATTGTTTATATTAAAAAAGAAATAAAGACATTGATCTTTGGTAATCCTAGGAAAGTTGGCCTGGACATGTAGGATTGAAAACATTTACTCATCAAAGCCATCGTCACTGTCTTCTCCTGCTTGGTCCCCTCTGTTAGGTTCAATAACCTTCTCCTTGGTCCTTGTCTGTGTCCCATTTGCACATCTCCAGACAAGGCAGGCTGGTGGCCTAACATTCGCAGGGTGGTGAGCATCTGGTCTTTGCACACAAGCATTTGCTTAGCTGAAGGACTGATTGGGGAGTGCTTGGTATAGGACATATAATTGGTGTGATCAGTCCACACTCCAAGACCCATCCATGCCTGCAGAGCTGGATTAACACGGGGGCTATAGGGACGGAAACCCCTGGCCCCGGCCTGAAGGAGGGGCCCGGGCTCCAGCCCCTATGGCTCCTGTAAATTCGCCCCTCCCCCCCCGCTGCTTCACTCAGCCCCCCCCATAGCACTGGGGGGGCACTGGGAGTGGGAGGGCCCCTGCCCTGTTGGCACTGGGGCGGGGCCCTAGACCAGCGGCTGGGCTTCACACTCCTGCCCTGCCCCTGGGCCAGCAGGTCTGCCCCCAGGGGTGGGGCTGGGCGGGCCAGCCTTGTTCGCTCCACTCCACTCTGTTCTAGGGGTGGAGCCAGGGCCAGCTAGCATGCGGTACTGTACAGACTCCGTTGCAGCCCTCCAGAGCCATGGGTCCTGCAAGGCCACGCGGGAGCCACACCCCATGCCAACCAGCCCCAGAGCAGGGGCCCAGGCTGGGGGGGCCCCACAGTGGTGAGGCAAAGGGGGCCCTGAGGCCCCTTAATCCAGGCCTGCATGCTTGTTACAGAAATATTAGTTTAGATGCGCTCAGTCATCCTGGAGACATTCCACTCCTTCATAATTTGCCCTCTGGATTACAGGTATAAATTCACCCCTGATTGATGGAATTTTTCCCCTTCTTGTCTGCTCCTTGGAAAACATCTGCCAACGTAGCTCTGCAAGTGTCATAATGAAAAAAAAGAGTCCTGTGGCACCTTAAAGACTAACAAATAAGGTGCCAGAGGACTCCCGTTTTTTGCTGTATACAGACTAACACGGCTCCCCTTCTGGAAAGTGTCATAATGTTGGTCTTCAATGAGTGAACTTGTCTTATGAACACTTCCAGGGCATTTGTGACTTTTCTCTTTGCTCAGTCAGACAGCATTTGAGGCTGAGACTGGTCCCCATAAATACGCTCTGGATAGTAGACTATAACAGTAGCTTGAAGGGTACCTTTGCCACCTGCTCTGTCTTGAAGGAAGTCTAAGTTATCAGCCGCACAAAATATAAACCTACTCTTGCTGAGGTCTGAGTGAGCATATGACCCTTCTTTCAGATCCACGCAGCAAAGAACAAAATTTCCAGTTGCAGAGACTACTTTGCCATAGGCACTGGAGAAGCCAATGTTTGTGAGGAATTTGCTACAGGTTTTGGAATGAATCGCTCAGCCAACAGCCATTTGTAGTGGTAGATTCCACCGATATCACACAGATGCCGTATATGTAATGGAAATCTGCCTTCTGCTCGAGCACTCAGACAGGAGGCTTTGTGATAAAATGGCAGTCTTGTGTAATTGACACACACTGTCAGACGTGCTGATGTGGAAGTCACCGCAACCACCAACGCACCACTGAAAGAGGAAATCCAGGTCACATGGTATTATTTTTCCAGGTTTTGCATCAGAAATGGATCCCTGAAATGCCCACGTACTGCAAGACGAAGTGCTTTTCCGTGAAAATGGAGCAGCTGCAGATTGCTCCATGTTACTCTTGGCATCCACACTCTTGTCTGCTTTTGAGAGCACCATGTCTGTTGCAGCTTCAAGGACAGAGGCCGTAGGACTGCTAAACCTACACCCATATCCCAGTTTGTCTTCAAAACGCGCTTTAACAGACTTTCTGCTAAAGAGCTACTTCTCTTCAAAGCACATATTTCTCTGTACTTCGCCTCTGCGTTGGCTGTCACCACAACTTTCCTGTATATTAAAACCTCTGGAAGCAGAAGCAAGGCATGGGGGGACCCCCCTCCCCTCCCTGGATTTCTGCCAGGTTTTCCCAGCCCTGCTTGGTCACATGGTGTAACTGAACCACCTTCCTGCACAGCAGCTGCCGGAGCTGGTGAGCTGCGCCCCGTGGAGAGATGCAGGAGCAACACCTGGGTGCTGCAGGAAGTGGCCACTGTTTTCCGGGAAGGGAGACTGTGGGTAAGGGTGGCTTGCCTGGGTGGGGGAGGTGATTCAAGCTGTGGGGGGTGGGAGCAGCAAAACCTATGAATTGTGCCTCCTCCCCCCCTCCGCCACTACAGGTCATCTCTGTCTGCAAAACCATCTATGAACCCCAGCTGAATCGGAATCCGCAATAATGCAATCAGAATTTGTTTCTGTTGCTTTTACCTTTTATTGGCACACCTCCTGTGCGTTGTTGGCGTAGCACTCGATGGGATACACAACGTCATATGTGTGGGAGTCTTTTGGGAGAAAACGCCCACTTCTCCTCACCTTCCACGCGACGCGCTTGCGAAGAGTGGCCGCTGCATTGCGTTTCTCACTGGTCTCATGAGCTGTAACTATGCTTAATGGATGCCTGTGAGCTGCCGGCTTCCAGCAGGAGAATCTGGTTTTCTTCTCAAAATGGCAGGGAAGGTGAGTCTCCCCAAAGTTGACACTTGGCTCTTCATCTTCATCTTTTTCCTGATGCCTGAGATATTGCTTCTCCAACCAGGCCGCATTCAGTTTACAGGTGCACTCATTGCAGTAAGGTGCCTTATGTTTAGCCAGGTCCTCCCGGGTGGTGTCCTCCAAAGATTCTGCAACTAATATGGGTACTCTTTTTTCATGGATGCCTAAAAATGAATGAGACCAAAGTAACGCAAGGCTTTGGTAATAAATTACTGTGGGATTATAATTAATTCTGTCACGTGATGCATGTTCTGTAACTACTGTTTGCGGCCAGATCCCAGTCATTCTTGACTGATGCTGATGTCTTAACCAGTGACTCATTACAACTCTTTTGGCACAATAAACAAAGCTGATAACCAGTGCCACTGAACTGCTTCTTTTTGCCGACGACGACCGTCACGCTTGTCTGGAGTGGCTCACAACCATGAGTCCCAATCTTGGGGCAGACTGTCAAAAAGCAGGGCAGACACCCCAAACTGACTGTATGTTCTGTAATTAGAGACACTAACCCAGTAACAAATGCAAACTCCTAAAGCCGTATAACGGTCTTACTATGACAAAAGAGTCTTGTGGCACTATTAAAGACTAACAGATTTATTAATCGCATGAGCTTTCGTGGGAGAAAATCCCACTTCGTCAGACGCTTTGAAGATCTTACTATGGAATCACAAAACAAGACTATCTACACTATAGAAACTATACATTATCCAAACACTAAAGCATTGTAACAGTCTTCCTATGGAGTCACAGACAATCCCCTGGCACATTCCAGCATATCTGGCAATTCAGGCAAGCTGGATTTTGTGATAGATGGTCATGTTACACCAAAAATCACAACAATATTCAGGTTACGCCCAGCCCCAAGGGGCCAGTCACTCACCCCAAGTCACCTGCTCTCAGCTCTCACACCGAAGACAACACTCATAGCCAACCCTGTAATAAACGAACACTTTATTACTAAGAAAAGAAATGAGAGAGCTTTTGCAAGGTTAACGCAGGAAACGAAAGAGTTAACGCACACGAAAGAGTTACAGTCTTTAAAAAGATAGTGGAAGCTTCTAAATTAAGCAGCTCCAGAGGTCCTCTAGGGCTGACCCATGGCCAGCAGCAGGGGCCGGCATGTAGCTTCTGTTTGGGGAGCCCTTATAGACTCTTCAAAGGAAGAATAGCTCCCTTTGCTCAGCACGTTGTTGTGCAGGGGTGCTGGAACAATTTATACAGTGGGGACGTTGATAGCCATTGAACCGAATATAAACCCTGGATATGATAGAAATCACTTAGAGTCAGTGGGTGCGGCAGCCCCTTCCAGTACTCTGAGCTCCAGCGCCTGTGCTTCTGAGCTATGCTGCTGTTTTATTGGCCAGCACAGAAATCACTGCTGTAAATGCGCCATTCATACCAACGAGCAGCAGAAAGCAGGTCAGCCCATAGAATGGAGCATACAGAGACTAACACAACACTGGAGGGGCTGAGCCCATAGTCTTGATTCTCCATTGTCCTGCACCTTGCACACGGTCATTTACACCAGTACCAAGGGATTTGTTGGCATTTCACACAAATTTGCACTGAGGGAAGTGATGACAGAGTCACTCGTCACAACTCTAGAAGTAACCTTTCTTTCCCAACCTGGGGAGGGGGAAGTGTTAGGTGGCTGAGAACATTTCAATTGATTTAAGCTACTTATGTGGCCCCCACTGACAGAGCTGGCCTTTGAACCTCAAGCTCCCCAATCCTAGGCTAGAGCTCTCATCATTGGCACATCTTTCCTGTCCCCCTCGTTCCCTTTCCTTTGGACAATGGTCATGCTCTACAAAGTTTGGATCTACAATGGGGCTGGGACACAACACCCCAGTCAGATCTACTCTTTGTGTGGACCCTGAAGTCTACCTTGGGCTCATACCTAAGTAAACTCCTATGTGGATGTGGCTCCTAACCTCTCCACGGTTTGAGGGGTCCAAAGTTCAGCCCCGAACTCAGCTTTCACTTAATTACCCAATATTCATAAGAACATAAGAACATAAGAAAGGCCGTACTGGGTCAGACCAGAGGTCCATCTAGCCCAGTATCTGTCTACCGACAGTGGCCAGTGCCAGGTGCCCGAGGGAGTGAACCCAACAGGCAATGATCAAGTGATCACTCTCCTGCCATCCGTCTCCATCCTCTGATAAGCAGAGGCTAGGGACACTATTCTTAACCCCTTTCTGGCTAATAGCCATTTATGGACTTAGCCCCCATGAACTTATCCAGTTCCCTTTTAAATATTGTTATAGTCCCAGCCTTCACAACCTCCTCAGGTAAGGAGTTCCACAAGTTGACTGTGCGTTGTGTGAAGAAGAACTTCCTTTTATTTGTTTTGAACCTGCTACCTATCAGTTTCATATGGTGACCCCTGGTTCTTGTATTATGGGAGTATTTAAACAACTTTTCCTTGTCCACTTTTTCCACATCAGTCATAATTTTATATACTTCTATCATGTCCCCCCTCAGTCTCCTCTTTTCCAAGCTGAAGAGGCCCAGCCTTTTCAATCGTTCCTCATACGAGGCACTCTCCAAACCCCTAATCATTTTAGTTGCCCTTTTCTGAACCTTTTCTAGTGCTAGAATATCTTTTTTGAGATGAGGAGACCACATCTGTACACAGTATTCGAGATGTGGGCGTACCATGGATTTATATAAGGGCAATAATACATTTGCAGTCTTATTTTCTATCCCCTTTTTAATGATCCCTAACATCCTGTTTGCTTTTTTGACCGCCTCCGCACACTGTACGGACATCTTCAGAGAACTATCCACAATGACTCCAAGATCTTTTTCTTGACTCGTTGTAGCCAAATTAGCCCCCATCATATTATAGGTATAGTTGGGGTTATTTTTTCCAATGTGCATTACTTTACACTTATACACATTAAATTTCATTTGCCATTTGGATGCCCAATCACTTAGTTTTGTGAGATCTTTTTGAAGTTCTTCACAATCTGCTTTGGTCTTGACTATCTTGAGTAGTTTAGTATCGTCTGCAAACTTAGCTACCTCACTGTTTACCCCTTTCTCCAGATCATTTATGAATAAATTGAATAGGACTGGTCCTAGGACCGACCCTTGGGGAACACCACTAGCTACCCTTTTCCAATCTGAGAATTTACCATTTACTCCTACCCTTTGTTCCCTGTCTATTCATCTTTTAGAGTCTTTTGCAAAACCATATCGTACATAAGAGCCTAAGTATTTCTAGTTTGAAGCAAATGCATAAAAGAAAACTCTCAGTTACTTCTTGTAGCAGGATGAAGCTACAACTCATTAAGCAACATAACCATGAGCCCAAATACTGACTTTCCCAACAAATTTCTTTTTGTGAAGCCTCAAGAGACCTTCCCACTCAAGCAAAAAAAGAAAAGCCTAGGGACTTTCCCAACAGGAGGAAAAATGGCTTCTGCTGGCAGAGAGAGTCTGGGCATTCCAGAGACCATCCATACAAGACAGGAGGCTGATACCCCCAACTAACAGTCTCTTAAGGCTACCACTTTTCAAACATTTCCCTCTGAGTCAAATATGTCATGGCGCTGGGTTGCCAGGTCATCATGCAAAGTCATGCGGCTCGGTGCAAAATATCCCCAGGCATATTTGAATGTAATAGCTATGTTCTGGGTACCCTTATAGGGCAGGCATGTTGGTGGGTTCACTGAGTTCCTCCCAGGCCATAGGTTTTCAGGTAACTGTAGTAATGCTTCTGTGCCGCTTGACTTTTTTTAGTTTTATTCATTTTATGGGCCAATATTAGGGTCCCGTGGCACTAGATGCTGGATAAACACTTCGTAAGCCAGCTGCAGCCCAAGAGAGCCAACTGGTGGGAGCGGGAGCAGAGACACGTGAAAATGAAGCAACTTGCTGAAAACATGCAATAGTTGAGTGGTAGAGAAGGAAACGAAACCAAGCCTTTGACTTCCAGCCCAGAGCCCTATCCTTTGCATTGTGCTACCTCCCATGATAGCCTCGTTCAGTGGTCTTCAACCTGGGTGATACCGTCCACTAGTGGGCGTTTTGTGATTTTTGGTGGGCACTACAAAAATGAAGGAAGGAGAAAATGGCCCTGCTCATCCGGCTATAATTTATAAAAAAAAATGCATGAATAAATTTTGTTTGAATGAAATTTGTTTGATAGCCTATTTAAAATATCTGAGTTGAAAATTTAAATACACTGAAAATTATAATTAACGATTAACAGTATGACAATGTAACAATTAATTTAACAACAGTGGCAATTTATAAAAAGTAACAATTTATGTAGGTGGGCAGTAAATTTACTGCAAATGTGAAAATATTGAAAAACTGGGCACTGATCCAAAACAGGTTGAAGACCACTGTCCTAGTTAGTGTATAACCAACCACTGCTCCCTTGCAAGAAGGTTTCCTAGCTGTCTATTGGAGCCTCGAGTCCTAAGGAACTTTCAAGACAGCATCTTACAGATGCAGTCGTTCTAGTCTGTCTCCTGGAAAGTTATATTCGTTCTTTCTTTCTTTGTCCTTTTCCTTGACCTAAAATAAATTGCCCCAGACTGAGAGTATATGTTTTGCTCTCTGTGTCTGGATAAACATATCAGCTCCCAAGCTTTAAATAGATTTAACTGGGACAACGCCTTTGAGAGCTGTCTGAAATGTCACCCTTTGGAAGACTAATGAGGAACTCGGGGACTGTGGGGTTCACTTTTTCTGCTTTATCAACCCTGCCAAAGCAAAACAGGATGATTGCTTGGCGTATCCCGTCCTACAACGTGTTTGAAAAATCAGACACCTCACGTACTGCTTTTAAACTCCCAGTGTGTTCAGAGCTTCAAATGCATCACTTTAATTAGCATATTGTGTGCCCTCAAACAGCCCCCCCTCCTTGGGAACAGCTGCTGGCTGGAGCCACCTATTTTTTCCTCCCACAAAACACAGTCATGTGTGAACATGTTATTTCATGAAGTCCAAACTTTGTGGCAATGGGGAGGGCGAGACCGCACCATAGTTCCTTCTCTGCACACATGGAGGAGATTGAGAAAGATCAGCTTTATTTCCAAATTAAAAACAACCGTTTTCTCCCTGGTTTGGGGGTGGTTGTTTTTTTACTCTCCTTTTGCTTGATTGTCAGGTTGTCGTGGCCCAGAATAACTTGAGCTTAAGTTTTACCAAACACAGTAAATCCTCGATTTAGACTGCAGTTAGAGTTGGCTGGGTATAATTTAAACTTTTGTAGTGCCATAATGCAAAAACTGGAGACAGGGCAGACTTGACATTCCCAGAGGCTCACAAGATGGACGTCAAGGATAACAGGGCCAGTGAGATCAACGTTAAATTCTAAAGAGAGCCTGTACGTTAAAAGACATTTTAGAACATCTAGGGCTATGTCTACACTTGCTAAAATTAGTTCGAATTAGTTCATTCGAACTAACTAATTTGAACTAATTTTAATTAGATCGAATTAGCTTAATTCAAACTAGAAAAAGTTAGTTCGAACTAAGCAAGTGCCATTCATGGCACTTGCTTAGTTCGAATTAGCGATCCCCATTCATTTCAATGGCCGGTTAGTTTGAACTAAGAAATTAGTTTGAATTAACATGGCCACATTGGCTAATTCGAACTAGTTAGTTCGAATTAACCCTTTAGTTCGAATACCCTATTTGAATTTATTAGTTCGAATTAAGGAAGCCCACAGGCTTTGGAATGGGCTGGGAACCCTCTTGTCCGCCACTTGCTCTCGGAGGAAAGATGCTCTCTGGGGTAAGGGCCAGCCCATCACAAGGGTCTAAATTCATTTTTGCCATTCCTGCTGCAATGTTGCACTGAGTAGGGGGTGAGCACGCGCCCCACCCACATGCCGAGTGCTATCTGCATGATACTGCATGAGAAGAGGACACAGTTCTCCTCTAAGCCGGACTTGCTCAACACTGAGAGCGGCTCGGTCGATCTGTATCTGCTCAGCAGGGGTTGTATGTCTTCCAGGAGAGCTATGCTATTATTACAGCTTCTCTAGACCCAGCTCCTTAGGGAGCTGAACAGAAACAAGTGACTTTGGCTATGTCTACACTTGTTAATTTAGGTCGGCTTAGCATGTCCACACCTAAATTTTAAGTCAACTTAGGGGGGACCTTACAAAGTCGACCTAGAGCATACACACTGGACGCCTAGGTCAACTTCTAGGGGCTAGGTGGGCCTGGGAGAGGTCCATGGTGACAGGGGGGCACCCCTTGCCAAGTGCCAGGGGGCTCAGCCTTTGTCCCATTGTACCTGGGTACAATGGGGCAAAGGGGGACAGGGACCCTGGCAGGGCATAGGGGCAGGGTGGGCAGGGCTCTGCCCTGCCCTGTGGGGGGGGCATACCAGGCTCCCCCTGTGCCACCCCCACCTGTGGCAGGGAGGGCAGTGGGGGAGCCCTGGAGAGCCCTAAGTTCACTTAGAGTCGACTTAGGGCTATTCTGCGTCCACACTGGCTTAAGTCAACTTTAGAAAGTCGACTTAAGCCAAAAGTCGACTTAAAATGAGGTTTTATTAAGTCGACTTAATTTTCCTTAAGTCGACTTAAGCAGCTGCTTAAGTCGACTTAAGGAAACTGTAGTGTAGACGCAGAGTAAATTAAGTCGACTTAAGCAAGCTTAAGTTGACTTAATTTACAAGTGTGGATGCAGCCTCTGTGTTGCCAAAGTGCTGATTCATTCCCCGCCCGTTCAAACAGCCCTGCAATGTGATCTTTCCACATTAGTCCCGGGTAATGTTTGGTTTGGTTACGAAGTTATGCTTTTGACCTCAGACCACTGTCTTGCTCCTAAAAAGAAGGAAGTCACAAGAATTAATCATGTGTTGCTTTAAAGGCTGCGGGAATTAAAGAAAAACACAGAATAGTCCTATTTCATCTTTGCTCTACAGAGCATTTTCCAGCCAAAGAGCTGGATGTGCTGACAAAGACCATTCAATATATTTTCCTCCCTTTTCCAGATGGGGAAATTATGGCATCCAAAGGGGCTTGTGCAAGGTCCCATTCAGACTTTCCGCCAGCGTCATGCCTTAAAAACTACCCCATGCAGATGGCTCTGAATGCAGCTGCCACCCCGTGCTTTTATCACCATTTTGCACTAGACTTACATTATCGAATGACTTCCAGAAACAAGACGTATGTTAACGGGACTCACAAAAAGAGACCAGGGGAAACAGAAAAGCTGATTAATGGCATCAGCTGGTTCCATAGCTAGTCTCCTCCAGTGACTCCATATCAGCTTTTCCTCAGTTTCCTCAGCTGAAAAGATTAGATCCCTAAATGCCACTGTTGCAAACGTGAGCTCACGTTGGAAAAAAAGATGTATTCACTAACCTCACCAGAGTACCAAAGGGATAGCCGTGTTAGTCTAGGTCAGCAAGACAAATCCATTTTTGAGTCTTTAAAAGTGCCACCAGACTCGTTTGTCACCATAGTGATCCTCTTGTGTTGTCCCCCTCTTAGATCCCCACTCTACCGGGCAAGCTGGGAGGGAGACCGTTAACAAATGCCTAGCAGCAGTGGGAAGCAGCATTCACCACAGAGTATATGGTTCTTTTCCTAGAGTCCAGCCCTCCTCCGTAAGGCTAGAAGGCATGGCGCTGGCCTCTGGATCTGACATCAGCTGAAATCCTCACCCGCCTTTGGTCATTAAGGAGCTGTGGACACTGAAAGAGCTGGGGTCTTAATTTGATTGTCCAGGTGACATTCTGCCTGCCTTCCTACAGTTTCATATGCCCTAAATTGTGTAGAGGTGCTACATCCTGTTAATCAAGTACCACCTACCATCCAGGGCTAGGTGCATTTCAGTAGTGGGTCACCTTATCTTCAGACCTTCTGTCCCCCACCTACTCTGTGGGAATATTATGAAGCAAGTTTGCAAAGCCCTTTGAAATCCCCGATCTAGGTGTTTAAAATAGTGTGCATCACCAGGGTAGCAGAGTGTTTTTCAGGCCAGCAGCTACAATTAGTAAACACTTAGATCAGGGATCAGCAACCTTTATCTGCTCCCGTGCCAGCCCTGCCCCCCAACTCTCTGCAGGTGCTGGTGGTGGGGCCGGCAGGGGAAAGAGCCACCACACACGCCGTAGTTCTTGCAGGCCAGGCCCTGCTTGGGGCCAGGGCCAGCAGAAGGGAGCAGCTATGGCACTGAGTGGCTCTGTCGGGCCGGGAGCCCCGGGTGCTGCTCTGGCATGCGTGCGGGGGTTGCCGACCCCTGTCTTACACTCACAGACCAGAAAGGACCATTATAAAGATCTAGTCTGATTCCTGCCCAACGCAGGCCACAGAACCGCACCTGCCCACTCCTGTAATAGACCCCTAAGCTATGACTGAGTTATTGAAGTCCTCAAATGATGGTTTAATGACTTTAAGATACAGAGAATCCACCAGCCAGCAGGGCCGTCTCCAGGGGTGGGCGGAGCAAATTGGCCTGTCTGAGGCCCCATTATTTGAACACAACGCTACCCCCCCCAGCCCCACACCGTCCCCATAGCCCAACCCTGCCCTCACCTAGCCCGATCCTGCCTTGGCACTGCCTCCCCAACCCAATCCCAGCCTCGCGCCCTCCGCCTCCCACCCTGGGCCACCTTCCCGTCCCTGATTCTGCTGGGTGCTTGCTGGTAAGTGTTGCCTCTATGGTGTTGAAGAACGGGGTCCACTGAACTGTGGGTCACGGGGCCCAGGGCAGTTGCCCCAACAAGACACCCCCTAGAGGCAGCACTGCCAGCAAGTGAGCTGTGCCCCATGCCACAGAGGAAAGCAAAAAAGACCGAGAGCCTTTGCCAGTCTGCCCTAGGGGAAAATTTCTTTCTGATCCCAAATATGGAGATTGGTCAAACCTGAACACATGGCCAAGGCTCACCAGCCAGATATCCAAGGCCATGTCTACACTTCAGGAGCTCTGTCTACACCCTGCTGCTGTAGCACTGTGATGTGGACACTTCTTACCATGACAAAAGGGAGTTTTCCATTGCTGGCGGTGATCCACCTCCCCGAGCGACAGGAGCTATGTCATTGAAGAGTTCCTCCGACAGCCTAGACACAGCTTCACTAAGAGTTAGGGAAAACCCTGGCCACCGTGTTAGGGTGGCCAGATGCCCTAACTCTATAGGTACAGTCCCAGGACTCAGAGCTTTTTCTTCTACATCCCAATTTTTCACACTTGCTAGCTGGTCACCCTTAGCTATGTTGACCTAACTTTTAAATACAGGCGAGGCCTTCATTTTGTAAGTGAAGTAAAGGAATGTAACTCGCAGGCAGAGAGCGTGCCACTTTTACAGAGACACTTTCTGGCTCTGTAAATGACACATTTTGGCTGGTGTTTGAAAAAAACGAGAGGGGGATGAAGGAAGCACGTCGGCCAGCCAGAGATTCTGGGGAAGTAGATAAGCGCAAGCAACCAAAACAGGAAGGAAGTATGTAAAAATGACATTGAGAAAGACAGCAACCAACGTGGAAATCACAAAGATGAACTGAAGCGAAATCATGCAGGATAACAGAGCTGTTGTGAGCGATCTAGGATTATGGCTCTAACAAGCATCTCTCCGCTGCAGGGCAAGCTTGCTGGTGCTGGGGAAATGGGACCCCATGTCATGGTTTAAGCTTCTAATTTTTGCTATATAGCCATAATCCCTGGTCATATTCACCTAAAACACTTGGGGTTTAGGTCTTTATCTCTTTCAAAGGATTGTACAATTTAAGCACCGCTGTCATGGAGAATATTCCCTCTGCAGTTTGACCGTGGGAAAAAAATGACAGCATGAACTCAGTAAGGTCAGCAGTCAGTGACTCGGCAGATAATGTAGAAAGCACCTTGGGTGTGTCTACACTGGCAATTTAGGTCGACTTAAGGAGGCTTCAGTTGACCTAAACAAAGCCACGTCCACACTGGGCTTTTATTAAGTCGACTTAAGCATTTCCTTAAGTCAAGGAAACCTTAAATCGACGTAATAACACCTCCTTTTAAGTTGACTTAAGCCTTAAATTGACTCCTTAAATCAACTGAAAGCCAGTGTGGATGGGGATTACCGCCTAAATCGACCTTATTAAGTCGACTTAAAGCATTAAGTCTACTTAATAAGGTCGACAAGGGGCTATGTCTACACTAGAAAAGTTAAGTCAACTTTGTTAAGTTGACTTAACAAAATCAACAACTTTTCTAGTGTCGACATAGCCCCTTGCTGACCTTATTAAGTCGACTTAATAAGGTTGACTTAGATGCTAATCTCCATCTACACTGGCTTTAAGTCAACCTAGTAAGGTCGATTTAAGTATTAAGTTGATCTAAATCAAGGTGTTATTAAGTTGACTTAACTTTTCCTTAAATCGACATTAGGAAATGCTTAAGTCGACTGAAGGAAAGCCCAGTGTGGACGCGGAGTAGTTTAAGTCGACTTAAACCTCCTTAAGTCGACTTAATTTGTAAGTGTAGATGCACCCTTTGACAGATGCCCAAGACCGGGTGTAATATAATGTAATATCCTGGAATTTTAATCTGATTAATTTTGCTTACAATTTTATTCTGATCATCAGAGGTGAAGGTGCGATATTCCTGATGGTGCAGTAACCTGCCAAGGAGGGAGGTGTGTAGAGAGAGAGGCACTCCCTGAATATCCTGTGGAAGACAGAGAGAGCCCATTGGCAACAGCAATGAACAGCAGAACCTGGTACTGGAGGCCTCATGGCAAGAAAATCCCCTGAGGGAAGTGACTCAGGAGCCATCCAGCTGCATATTAACAACACCGAGTCAACACGGGGGCTCTGGTGGCCTGAGACTGTGAGTGCAAGAGGGCGTCTGCCGCAGATCTGAGAGTGAGCCTGAGAATAATTAAGGAAAAGCTGGATGACAGTTGATCGGGTTATTGCATGCACACATACACATACAGAGACAGGTGTAGGAATTCTGGGGGAAGACCCACTGGAGAGACTGCTGGGCAAGACAGACTGGGAAGGAGAGGGGTGGCAGAGCTGGAAGGAGGTAACATCTGTTTGGAAAGAAACAATTCAAACAGCAGCAGACACCCAAAATGCAGCTGCAGTTCTGAAGAGACCTATTTTCTATCCACCGCCATGCCTCTAACCTCCTTCCCTGCCCATAATTGACGAATAGATTTCTAGCCAGCTCAGGCAGGCAACTGGCGCCTGTAGGGAAATGCAGCTTTTAGGGACAGAGATAAGTTTTCAAATACCTGCCCCCCACTGACACCTGCAGCCGCCTTCAAAACACCTAGCAACCACCTAATGATTTATTTCAGCTCGGATGCAGCATTCGGTCCCAGCTTCCCAATCCTCGGGCTTCTGCCACTGGATTGAGCAAGGCATAGGGGCTATGTCTACACTAGAAAAAGTTAGGTCAACTTTCTTAAGTCGACTTTCTAAGGTCGACTTTAAGTTTATCTAAAGTCGACCTTATTAGGTCGACTTAACAAAGTGGTTTCCCTGAATGGGGACCTAGTAAGTGGATCTAACTGTCCTTAGGTCGACCTAATAAAGTGGACTTAAACATCCACACTGTGCTTAGGTCGACCTAAGGAGTCGACTTAAGGGTTAGGTCGACCTAACCGGTGGTTCTTGTTAAGTCGACCTAAGCTTTCATTAAATCGACTTAAGGAATTTCTTAAGTCGACTTAATGAAAGCCTGGTGTGGACAGGGACTAAGTTAGGTCTATTTAAACCTCCTTAAGTCGACCTAACTTGCAAGTGTAGACATAGCCAAAGATGGCAAATGCCTTGTCACAGGTAACGCAGTGAGTGATGGCTCAGATAGACCAGAGATCCAGGAGTGGATCCTACTGCCTCTGTCTTTGCTTCCCCACCCCCCTCCACTAGACTCTTTCTCTCTAATACACACACACACATGCCAACCTCCCCCCACAACCACTTGCACCCTACAAATAAACCTCAGTGGAATTATAATTAAGTAAAAAGCTTTTTCTACACAGAGTGTGAAAATCTGCCCTAGAAGTGCAGTAGCAATGCACAATTTACGCCTGCCACCGTGGACCAGTCCCAGGTCCACCGAGTCCCTAGAAGTCGACTTAGGTGTCCAGTATGGTGGTAAGGAGCCTTACCGCGCAATAAAGTGATCGTGTGTACATAGCCTCAGTTCAGTTGGGGCTGACTGGGGAGGAGGAAGGACCTCTGTCTGAAGCTCCCTCCCAGGAGTGTGGTCGGTCCCCAGCGGCACGAGAGGGAAGTCCTCTGAGTATTCAGTGGGAAGCAGCCATCTTGTGACGGTCGCCCAGAGGACAACCAGCCGATACAGACTGCGGCATGTGGCTCTCCAAGTTCCCTGGAGGAGTGAGGACCAGGCACAGACCAGGACTTATCTGGGTAGGAAGCAGCCCAGGGGGCCCAGGTTATATGGTCTGGGGTAGAGTGGCCAGAGGCTGGCGTGTTTCGGTCGGGATTCCCTCCGGCAGGGTGCAAGAACCCTAGGACCCCTGGGGCCCTGGGCTGGGGCTCAGTGGAGCAGGAGAGCCTGAGTCCCCCTACCCGGACACCATTCCCACAGCATTCCTCCTACACTACGCCGAACTGCCCTGGCTTGAGGGCCTGTGCTATTGAGTCTGTGGCCATTAGGCCGGACTGCCCTGACCTAAGGGCTTGTGCCAGACTTTGTGGCCACTGGGCCATGCTGCTCTGAAGTGAAGAATGGTGTTGACCAAAGTAGTAACGTCACGGAACCCCCCCCCCCATAATTACACCTCTCAGACACT
The DNA here is from genome assembly GCA_007922175.1 of Pelusios castaneus. Taxonomy (NCBI): domain Eukaryota; kingdom Metazoa; phylum Chordata; order Testudines; family Pelomedusidae; genus Pelusios; species Pelusios castaneus. The sequence goes on from ML685781.1 coordinate 14,380,784, forward strand.
CCCCACCTGCGAGGCCTGTGGGGGACGCAATCCACGACATGCTAAGTCAACTTATTTGGCCAAGTGTAGACATAGCCTGGGGGAGTTTGCCCAGGAACTGAACCCATCTCCTGAGTCCCAAGCCAGTTCTGTAACCATAACACCCCATGCCCACCAACCATAACAGTCTTTGCTAACGCAACGCACAAGACTTTCTCTTGAGTGGGGACATTGCATGTGTGCGTCGTCCCTATTAGCCGGCCCCTCCTTCTCCCCCCCCCATTATGCTCTCGGACGGTAAAAATGATCTTTGATCGGACACTTCTGTTGCCTGGCAGCGTCATTTCTTCATTTAAAGACAAGGCCACAAAAGCAGAACGTCCCAGATCATTAATGCATTCCCAAAAGGTGTCCTCATTTCCCACCGTTCTTTTTCCTGCCCAGATGAGGAAAGGCTTGCATGATCAAACCAAAAATTAATTAACCGTTTTTCTTACATATTTGCCGTAATGAGGGCAACTGGAGATCATTATCAGGGTGAAAAGCCCAGTGTTGAGATTCAAAGTACGTGCATCTTCCAATTCCTTTTCCTGGGTTTATTATTCCAGATCTCGCTTCCTTACGTGCATATTTTATAGCCAGAAACATCTCTCGCAGTCTTACGTGAATTGGCTGAAATTTACAAATATAATTATGCCCAGGGGGCAGGTTTCATATAGCCGCTTGATTTTCTCCCCCTTCTTAGGCCATTGTGCTACTATAATGCAATTACGGGCTAGATTTCCTGACTACCCACAACGCGCTAAAAATGGTCCCGGAACCAGGAAATGATGAACATGGGAAGTTTTTTAGATTACCACTGGGATTACAGGCATCATGTCTGTAACCAGCTAAAAGGTTTTTAAATGATGGACTGTGCTTTTTAGGGTGCACAAAACCTGAACCTAACATATGACGCAAAGAGGCGTTAATGAACGTGACGCAGACGTCAGCTGAGTCAAAGATGAGGGCTTGTGACGAGGATAGAGGTGGGACTCCTTAGCACTGTACACACTTCGGGTAGGAGAGAAAGCAGAGAAATCATTTAACACTGATTGTCATCATTCAGATTCACTTCTGTATCTTAAAACTATGCTGACCGTGCCTTTATCAATTTCCAATGTTCTATTATTGCAGACGCCAACAGAACCTGACCGATCAATTAACTGCAGCTAAAACAATTGCATAATTTGGAATTCCCATGTACAGAGTAGGGCGAGTGTGTACACACTTTTTGGACACGATTGTCTTGCTTATGGCATTTTTAGGAATATCAGTAAAAAGTTTACCATGTTAGTGAAACAAAAAACTCCACTTCAGATCTTCATGCCAGTAAAAACTAAAAAGCAAGCTTGGCCTCGCTGATTAAAGTGGGAAACAAAGAAGCTGCCCAACCAATCTTCTATTGGCAAGTCGCTCCCAAAAGAAAGCATCCATCTCAAAGAGCCTGTGGGTGTGAAAGAGACCTGCTTTGATGCTCACTGGGGAGAGCTCCAGATGTTGCAGGGCTTGCTTTCTTCAGCCACCAAATCTAAATGAAGGGAACATGTGAGGAGAGCAAAGGGACAAAGGGCAGAGCCTGAAACATCCCAAAGGGAGTCGAATAAACCCAAAGCCAACTGTACACTAGAAACTTTCACCAGTACCGGGGGCGGGCGGGGGGGGAGGGGTGATTTTTGCATTGCAGCGTAAATGCAATAATATGGCCTCCCCAGTATAGTTTATTTTTTGTTTGGGAACCTGGCATAAACTATGATGGAAAAAGTCCTCTTTTGCCAGTATAAGATGAGTCCGCACAAGGAGGGTTTTCCAGCCCACTAATACCGATATAGCTAGCCCAGCAAACCTCTTCTAGTGTAGACAAGGCTTATGTCTTTGCTAGGGTGCCTGGACCAGTATAGGAATACCTCTACGCCATACTGACAACATGTTCCTAGTATGGATGCAAGGAAGCCAGCCAAAGCCTATTCTAACACCACCCTCCAAGTGGGACACACCGTAGCAGAGAAAGTGCACCTTTACCATCACAATATCTGCATGAGAGTTCTGCCCGCACAGCTGTACAGTGATGGATCCTGACTCCTCACACCCCAGACAAACAGCTCTATGCCAGCAGATGTATGTAGTGTAGTGCTGAGGTCTAAAAAATCATCATCAGCATTACTATTTTTGTTTGTTTGTTTGTTTTATGATAGTATCAGGATCCCATTGTGCTAGATACTGGGCACACCGAGGGATGGTCCCTGCCATGAAGAGCTGATGAATTAAACATACAGGATGCATAAAAGGTGGGAGGAAGGTCAGAGGCACAGAGGAATGGAGTGACATGCCCACTCAGCAGGTCGGGGTCAGAGCTCTGAGTGGAAACCAGGTCCACCAATCCAGCATCCCATGTAGTACCCTGCACTGTGTTCCCAGCATGTTTGTAGGACATGAGCGTGCAGTTTTGATATGTTCCACGTGTGTTTTATATTCAACACACGTGATTATGAGCAAAAGCTTGAGAGCAAAAGGAAGTCTGACAAAGTTATACACAGCTCCTTAGAATGGAAACTCTTCTGCAACCTTAACTATAGGCATTACCATGCACTCTGCATACAATGTATAGCTGAATATATTGTATGATAGGAATAGTTTACACTTTTAATACTGCATAGCCCCTTCCATCTGAGATCTTCCAGGTGCTTCACAAACAAGATAATCAAGCCTGACAAGGACTCCAGTTGAGTATTAAAGGTCTCGCAGGTCAGGAATCTCAAGCAAAATCAGATTGAGCAATTTGCTGAAGAGCACACGGGACGTGCTTGTCACAGCCAGGAATATGCCCATGATCTCTTGACTCCCAGTCTTGTGTGACAACCACCAAGTCATCCTTGCTCCCCAGAGGAACAACCCCCATTACATAGGCTCACCAGCAGGAATTCCAGGCCTCAGGCCAGAACAGTCTCACCCTGCCCCTTCCTTCCATGGCCCCACCACTTTCCCCACAACCTGGCCCACCATCCACTCCAGGCCCCACCTCCACTCCACCACAGGTCCTGCCCTCTCCCAACTCAGCCCGCTCACCGCCACACTCACTCCATCACTCAGTCCCCCTCATCTCTTCCATACTCTCTCTTCCCCCAGGCAGCAGGTGACAGCTGGACAGGGGGAAGAGAAATGCAGTGAACAGCAGTGGGGCAAGTGAGGGAGGAGAGGAGGGATGCACACAGTGAGCAACTGGGGGTGGGGGCAAGTGGGGAACACAGGTGCAGGCAGTTCAAGCAGGAAAAAGGAGGATGTGATATAAATGAGGAGGGGCAAAGCGGGGAGGTACACAGGTGCAGAGGGATGAAGTGGTGAGGTAAGCAGGGCAGGGGTGGATCCTGGGGTGGAGCATGAGTAGACTGTGGAGTGGGGAGCCATGGGTAGAAGAGCCTCTTTTAAAATTGCTGGGCCCTGGGCAATTGCCTCCATAGACACCCCCTCCACCACCCCCCAATTGACAGGCTTGCCAGAACCCATATTAATAACTATATATACAGTAGTCCCCCAAATATATAACAACGTTTAATTTGCTATTGTGTAGAGATGACCCAATATACAGAAGGCTGTATTCCTCGCTGGCCTATGTCAGTGTTAGCTCCATTGACTTCCACAGAGAAACTCTGATTTACACCAGCACAGGATCTAACCAAACCAGCCACTCCATTAGAGGCTCATTCACCTGCTCCTCCACCAATGTGACATATGCCATCGTGTGCCAACAATGCCCCTCTGGCCAAACTGGACTGGCCCTGCACAAAAGAATAAATAGACACAAATCTGACACCAAATCTGAGATTAGTCTGCAGAAGAGAAGAGTAGTCTTCAGCAGAGAAGACTAAGGGGGGATTTGATAGTAACCTTCAACTACTTGAAGGGTTGCTCCAAAGAGGAGGGAGGTAGGCTATTCTCGAGGGTAACAGAGGACAGAACAAGGAGCAATGGTTTCAAATTACAGCTGGGGAGGTCAAGGTTGGATATTAGGAAAAACTTTCTCACTAGGAGGGTGGTGAAGCATTGGAATGGGCTATCTAGGGAGGTGGTGGTAGAATCTCCATCTTTGGAGATATTTAAGGCCCGGTTAGACAAAACCCTGGCTGGGGTGATTTAGTGGGAGTGGTCCTGCTTATAGCAGGGTGTTGGACTAGATGACCTCATGAGGTCCCTTCCAACCCTAAGATTTTATGATTCTTGATTCTAAGAATGGTAACATTCAAAAACAAATAGGGGAACACTTTGAACTCCCTGCACGTTGTGTGAAAGACATGCCACTTACGGTGCTTCAGCAGAAACACTTTAAAACAAGATTCCAACATGAAACTGCAGAGCTGGAATTCATATTCAAATTTGACACCATTACATTAGGTCTGACTAGAGATTTGGGCTGGCTCACCCATTACCAAAGGTGATTTTCCCCTCTTTATATTCTTACCTTATTATCCGTTGGTCCACACAGTTTGACTCCAAACAACTTGTTTGGTTTGCTGAAAAAGACTCAACTGACCTTATGACTTACCCTTCTCTGTATTTATTCACCTGACATGTGACGGCTTCCATTTCATGCCTCTGATGAAGTGGGATTACGCCCACGGAAGCTCTTGCAGCAAATAAATGTGTTAGTCTATAAAAATGTCTCAGGACTCCTTGTTTGTTTTGCTGAACTACACTATCATGGTTACCCCCCTGGAACGTTTACACTACACTGATTTACAGTAGTGCAGATCTATGCCAGACATTAAACTACCACTTTCCTAGGAACGCCCAGTGAATCTCTCCTTGGTCGTGACAATTTACAGGCAGCAGGGGACATGCCCAGACACCAGAAGTGCCCTATTTTATTTCCATGCCAGAGAAGCATGCCTTAAACTAATACTTGAAGAGAAGTGCTTTTCTAACAAATAGCCCTAACATATCACCCGCAATTTTATCCATCCTTCTGTAAGGGACAGTTTTGTTGTTAATCTCCATTTAAAACTACTGCAGCTTGGCACACGTTTGAAGTGTTGAGGAACTTGTAACACCAAGTAGGAGACCCAAGGCTTGTCTACACATACTACCACTGCAGAAGGTAATCTATTAATCCATCTCCCCACAAGGCGGCAGCTAAATCAATGGAAGAATTCTTCCATCAACCTAATGCTGCCCACACTGGGATTGAGGTTAGCTTAACCACATTGCTCAGGGAATGGATTTTTCACACTCTTGAGCAACATGACTGGATCGACTTAACGTTTGAGTGTAAACCTGGCCTGCTGTAAGTAACACCTCATTCAGACACTAGGTACAGGCCCTCCCAAACAGAGCTGATGACACTAGCGGGCAGTACTGGGGATCTGGGAGGGCACTGTCCTGTCGTTAGCAAGGGCAAAGCATCTTAACATTGCAGCAAGAAAAAGGCTATGTCTACACTGGCAGTTTAAGTTGACTTAAGGAGGCTTAAGTCGACTTAAACAAAGCCGCGTCCACACTAGGCTTCCATTAAGTCGACTGAAGAAATTCTTTAAGTCAACTTAATGAACGCTTAAGTCGACTTAATAAGAACCACCCATTCAGTCGACCTAACCCTTCTTTAGGTCGACCTAAGCCCATTGTGGACGTTTAAGTCCACTTTGTTAAACCGACTTAAGATAGGCTTAACAAAGTGGACTCAGTTGACTTAAAGTTAAGTCGACTTAGTCCACTTTGTTAAGTCGACTTTGTAAGGTCGACTTTAAGTCAACTTAACAAAGTCGACTTAACTTTTCCTAGTGTAGACATAGCCAAAGAGAAGGAGAAGGAAAATCAGTGTTGATGTGCACAATGAACTTTGGTTTCCTGAAACAGGGGCCCTTCCAGGAATGGCAGTTGCTAATCAATGACAAAGGAAGGATATGCAAACTCAAGGAAGCCATTCACGTCCATGCTCTCCAGTGGAAAAAAAGCACCCAGCATCTCTCTATCCTCCAGCATAGTGTCCAGGTGGTGGGAGACAAACAACTCTGCCGGATGCCATTGACACAATCCATGAATGGGGCGGGAGAAGACCAAGTAAATAAGGCCCCATTTGATTTTGGGGAAAGGCTGGGGCAGGAGTAGGGGGAAGACACAGTGCAAAGAATTGATGGGTTGACTGTAGCAGGCCTCTCCGGATGCTTCCTCTAGAATACAGTACACCTACTTCAAACTGACATTTTTATTATCATCCTTAAATATTGTCCAGGCCCCTGGCAGTTTAAGGGGTTAAGAACTGTTGTTTTCAGCTCACAGATAATTTACCCTGTATACCCAAACAGCTCAGGAGACATGTACTTATGGGAAAAACAACAGAGTCCTGGGGCACTTTTAAAGACTAACAGATTTATTTATCGCATGAGCTTTCGTGCGAGAAAATCCCACTTCGTCAGTCTGATGAAGTGGAATTTTCTCCCACGAAAGCTCATGCAATAAATAAATCTGTTAGTCTTTAAAAAGTGCCACAAGTTGCTGTTGTTTTTCTGCAATAGACTAACATGGCTAACCCTTTGGTACTTATGGGAGGCACTCCAGGATTAACAGGGAAGAAAGACAGAGAAATTCCCACATACACTCTCTGTTGGCTTTTACGTTAACTTCCCGACCAAACAATGAATTATCCCCCTTTCCTCATCTCTGATTTTTTTTAAGTGGTTTGCATTGTTATTCTTTAAACAAAACCACATGTGCATCCCAACTCCACGACTGCCAGATCTTTGTGTAGCTTCTTTCCCCCCATCCTTCGCCTTCTCAGAATGTCACACAAACCCCAGCGGTGAACTCGAAAATGAAATAACTCAATGGCTCTCACTCCCCTTTGATTTTATACAATAGCAGCTCTTGTTAAAAAAAATACAAAGCTGGTTGTGAGCTAGTGGGATAAATTGGCAAGGAGGTGGACTGGGTCTGTAAGAGGCCTGATGTTGCATTCTCAAAGAAGTCGGATGGCTCAACTTTCAGGGAAATGCTTCTAATCCACAGCATCACTGGTGTAACCAGATTAGGTATTTTATTCAGGGATCTCTCAATAATTCTCCTTCATTGTCCTCCTCTAGCCAACTTCATCTGGTCACTGGACTTCCTGTTAGATAGTGGTGAGGTCCACCTGATGGCACTATGCCACACATGACTATATCACACACAGGTGCATATTAACTAGAGGCGGACTAAGGAAGCGGCAATCTGAGCTGGGCACGACCTCAGCTGAGTAGCATAAAGCTAAAGCTGCAGTCAAGGATGCTACAGGCAGAGATGCACGCAGCTGTGACCCAACAGCATTCGAAAGTTGGACAATCAGCTAAAAAGTTCTAAGCTTGAAGCCCATTTCTTGTAGGTGGTTTTTAAAAAGAAAACTCCCCTCCCTCAAATCCAACATGAGGCATTTGCTCCCAGGCTAAAGGCTGGCAGATAATATGGGGCGGGAGGAGTTTATCACCACAACAGAAAACTGGAAACAGGAGCTGTTTTGATACACAGTCCCAAGCCTGTACAAGCCCATGGCCCCAAGCCTCTCAGCCATCCCCGTCTGGAGCAGCGCTAACGCAATGCAGAGGATGTAGGCAGCTGCATCACGGCAAGCCGCTGCTCAGGACAACTGGGAGCGAGAAGGGGGTCTCTGCCCCTTGCCCAGAGGCGGCCTGTGGCCATTGGGGGCCCTAGGCAAAGGCCCATTGTTGGGCTCCCTACAGGCCCATGGGGGCCCCATAGGCCCACAGAGACCCCCCTCTGTGGCCCCACTCCCCTCATCCCCGGACCCCCTCATTACTCTGCTCCCCCTCTTGCCCCAGCTTCCCGCCCCATGGCCCTGGCCTTCTGAGCCCAGCACCGCCTCCTGCTGCCAACCAAGGCAGATGCATGTTTTGGGGTAGGTGAAGGAGGCAACGGGGCCCCTTACTGCTCGGGGCCTTAGGCGTCCACCTGCTTCACCTACCCCAAAACCCACCTCCCCCCTTGCCCACCCACACTGGAGCAGCCAGAAGTTGGTCCACTGCATTTCTGAGTTTGGGCTTCTAGGTACCTAAGCCAGGACACCTAGACGCCCATCCTCAGAGAGAGGCTTGACGCTCTGCCTCCGTGGACAGTTCCACTGAAGTCAACGTGTAATGTGATGCAATGAACAACATGGCTGCTCCTGCATAAATCCACGCGGGAGTGGGGCCACAGGCCTGAGTCCAGCTGGTCTTCTCCAGGCAAAACACCCATTGCCGTCACGCAACGACCCTCTCATTAAGAGCTGGACCCAGAAGGCAACAGGCTACAATTAGAAGCAGAAACAGAACGTCTGTCTTCCCCCCCACACACACACCCCAGTCTGTTGCCTGCTACTGTTAAACACTCAGTTCTAAACACAACTGTTTAGAAAGTAGCCTCACGATCGGTGCGGGAAAGTCAGACCCTCTGATTTGAGAGAGGAGCACAGATCTGTGTAGCCTCATCACTGATAAACTCTTTGGTTTTTAAAAGCCATTAAGTCCCACCCCTCACCCCACTTGGTTTATTAATAAATAGGTTGCAAATTGGCAACAGGCCAGGGAAGAGTTAAAAACAGAGAGCGCAGGGCTTTTGCAACAGGCCTTCTGCCAAACGGGGAGAAAACATGAAGGTGGGCCCCCGAGGAGTAGATAATTGGAGCTCTGCGGCTTCTCATTTAAATTAATAACCCAGACGGAGATAGCAAATGTAAGCTAGTTAAACTCGCTGGAGATACAAGCCAAGAAGCAAGACATCTTCAAACAGGATCTGCAGCTGACAGTGTGAGCAGAAAGCAAATCTGGGTTCTGGCTCACAGGAGACGTTGAAGCCACATGAATCAGGACACAGGTGGGAGATGGCGGATGCGCACAGGTTCAGTCACTCTGCAGCGATATCGATGCCACAATCGCGGGGTGTGATTGCAGCTCATACGTGAGCTAGTTCTAGCCTGGCTAAGTCAGGTAGAGCAGGACAGTGCCGCGCAGAGCTGTACGGTTCCTGGGTCATTACTCAGGCAGCTAGCCCACAATGACACCTCGGAGGGCACAGACCTGAGCTTTCTGGATGAAGGCCAGAGTTGGTATAGACACAAGCTCCAATCGCACCATGATTGTGGCGTAGCTATACCCTCAGGGACTGAACAGATGTGCAAATGCCATCTCCCAGATGTCCGCCAGTGTCCTCCTTCACGTGACTTTGATGTCTCTTGTCAACACAAGCCCACATGCGCTCTCATTTACCATTCATAGCTGACGATCTAGTAGAAGGCTTCCTGGCAGCACCCTGAGAGTGGAGAAGAGCAGGGACACTGACAGATGGCCAGAGCAAGCCTTTGCTTCGAGTCAAATTCTTTTATTCGGCAACAATTCCACCTTGAGGGATGAAAATGGATTCAGCACCAGTATATCCAGTAAAGTCAGCAGTCTCATGCTATCTGGTGTTTTTTCCTAAATCTCAGACCTTAAGCCAATCCCATGAGTTTCGGAGGCTGCATTCACATTGTTGGAATGCTTGCAGCTGGCAACAGAGGCAATGAGAAGCTGAATCTATTCAACATTTTCATTAATGACCTTGATGATGGAATAGACTGCGTGCTTAGTAAGTTTGCGGATGACACCAAGTTGGGAGGAATGGTAGATACTCTGGAGGGCAGGGACAGGATCCAGAGAGACTTGGACAAATTGGAACACTGGGCCAAAAGAAACCTCATGAGGTTCAACAAAGACAAGTGCAAAGTCCTGCACTTAGGACGGAAAAATCCCATGCACTGCTACAGGCTGGGGACCGATCAGCTAAGTAGCAGCACTGTAGAAAAGGACCTGGGGGTTATGGTGGATGGGAAGATGAATATGAGCCAACAGTGTGCCCTTGTTGCCAAAAAGGCCAATGGCATATTAGGCTGCATCAGTAGGAGTATTGCCAGCAGATCGAGGGATGTGATAATTCCCCTCTATTCGACACTGGTCAGGCCGCATCTGGAGTACTGTGTCCAGTTTTGGGCTCCCCACTACAGAAAGGATGTGGACAAATTAGAAAGAGTCCAGCGGAGGGCAACAAAAATGATTAGGGGGCTGGGGCACATGACTTATGAGGAGAGACTGAAGGAACTAAACTTGTTTAGTCTACAGAAGAGAAGACTGAGGGGAGATTTGATAGCAACCTTCAACTACTTGAAGGGTTGCTCCAAAGAGGAGGGAGCTAGGCTGTTCTCGAGGGTAACAGAGGACAGAACAAGGAGCAATGGTTTCAAATTACAGCTGGGGAGGTCAAGGTTGGATATTAGGAAAAACTTTCTCACTAGGAGGGTGGTGAAGCATTGGAATGGGTTACCTAGGGAGGTGGTGGAATCTCCATCTTTGGAGATTTTTAAGGCCCGGTTAGACAAAACCCTGGCTGGGGTGATTTAGGGGGAGTAGTCCTGCTTTTTAGCAGGGGGTTGGACTAGATGACCTCGTGAGGTCCCTTCCAACCCTATTATTCTATGATTCTATGAATCTTTTCATCAGACAAGTCAAGTCACTTACCCTGCGCTCCAACATAGACAGTGCTCTTTGGATGTTTTAGTAATGGGCTGTGTGGGTTTATGGTTGTTATTTCAGTTATTTTTTTAACTATATGAGATTCCGTGGGAGGGAGATGTTCCAAAGAGGTAGCCATGTCAGTCTAGTTCAGCAAAACAAACAAGGAGTCCTGTGGCACGTTTAAAGACTAACACATTTATTTATCGCATGAGCTTTTGCGAGAGAAAATCCCACTTCGTCAGATACTTGAAGATGAAGAACAGGGCGGGAGAGAATATGTTTGTGTGATTGCAAGTCAGGGAAAGGAGGTAATGTGCCCACACAGGCAGGTTGATGGTGCGTTTGCCCGGACTGCTAAAATAAATGCTTTTGACAATTTTGAAAGGCTGATGTATATGTTGAAAGAAGGAATACGATCAAACAACATCATGCAAGGACATCTGGAGCAATGTAGATAAATGTATAAAGTTCCAAAAGAGCCACCAGCCAACAGAATTCCACCACAGTAAATTAAACCCACTCACCCATGGCTTAGTAGACAGCTCGTAAAAAGACCTGTTAGCTAGATGTCTGTGTGAATGAGACATTCCTTGCACCTCCTGAGACTTACATTCATGTTCACGCTGAAGTTTGAAAGGCAAGAACCTGGCACTTTTCTCTATTTTTACCAGGGTCCCTGATTACCAACAAAAAAAAAGGACAAAGTAACTCGAGATATTCCTCAAAAGGTCTGCAGGACAAAAATACAGCCCTCGTTTGTGGTTAAGGGAGCTGTCCTGTGTAAACCAACTCTGAGCTGGAAGCACAATATTTTGTTTTAAAATAGCTTCTCTGGCCATGACAGTGGAAATTTTGTCTAGTGTGATTCAGCCAATAGCTACTCAGGAAAGCAAGGACACAGGCTGGGTAAAATACAAACACTTGGGCTTTCCCCCATTCATAGAGCTGGACTCAAATTCAGCATTTTTTGGCTGCTCTAATTTTTTTCTCCCCTCCGCTCACTGCTTTTTAGCCAAGAACAGATCAGGATGTGCCAAAAACATCACAAGAAAACGCTGTTTTCATTGAAGTTCCAGCTACCCCCGGCCTGGGTTGTGGGGAAGCAGCCCTAAGTTCAAGAATAAGGAGGATTTGCTGGTTAATTCTCTGGATGGGGACTTAGAAGACCTCAGTTCAATTCTCTGCAATGCCATGAGCTTTCTGTGCAGTGCTGGGCAAGTCGCTCAATCTATGTGCCTCAGTTTCCCATCCATCCCAAGGACTTTTCCTTTCTCCCATCCCTGGTCGTTTCTTATCATTTGGATTCTAAGCTCTAGGACTGCCCTTAAATAGTTTTTGAAGCTGGGGTGTAGGTCACTGGAACATCCCTCATCTCAAATAATATTTTGGTTGAAATATCGACTGGGATGGCAGTTGATGAGGTTGGACTGGAATGGAGGTTGATGAGGACTGAACAGGGAGTAATGGTCTTAAGTTGCAAGGGGGAGGTCTAGGCTAGGTATTAGGAAAAACATTTTCACAAGGAAGGTAGTGAAGCACTGAAATGGGTTACCTGGGAAGGTGGTGGAATCTCCATCCTTAGAGGTCTTTAAAGGCCCAGCTTGACAAAGCCCTGGCTGGGACAACTTAGTTGGGATTGGTCCTGTTTTGAGCAGCGGGTTGGACTAGATGACCTCCTGAAGTCCCTCCAACCCCAATCTTCTATAATCCTATGACTGCTGAGGTTCAGGGTGTTGTATGGACCACTGTAGGTTCTTCAGAGGTTTTGATCCATTCGATAAGCAACCAAACTTTTAACTGCACTCCAACTTTGAACCTTTGGGATTTGACCTGTTATTAGCAGAGTCCACAGAGATGCAGAGGAGCTGGAATTAAGTCTCCTCCCACTTTTGTTTTTTCCCCCAAAGGGCACCAAAGAAGAGATTCAAGTGAACCTTGAGACTCCATGGCTAAGAAGGATGCTACATGCCAGCCCTTCCCCAGAGTCACATGTGCAAAAAGGAGCAAATTTTCACACTCACGCACAGGGCTTTTAGGGTACATCCACATTGGAGCCTTAGGTCGACTTAAGGAAGGTTAAGCCGACCTACAGACCACTGCATCCCTATTGGGCTTTTATTAAATTGACTAAAGCACCTCCTTAAGTCAACTTAATAACACCACCTTTTAAGGTCAACCTAAGGCTTAAGGTGACCTTGTTAAGTCAACTTTATCCAGTGTAGATGGGGGGTAGCCCTTAAGTTGACTTAATAGGCCTCCCGGCCCCCTCGCAGAGTTCCTGGCCACTTGTCCGTCGACCTAGCACCTGCCAGTGTGGACGCAGGGCTGTGGACTCTCTAAGTCAACTTAACAAGGTCAACTTTAAGTCGACTTAAAAATCGACCTTGGTGAAGTCGACTTAACAGAGCCTCCAGTGTAGACGTACGCTTAATGTCCAGCCTCCCTCTGGCAGAAATCACACAGCTACAGCACAGTGCAGCAGGGCCCTGATTCAGCAAAGCACATGCTTGACGTCAAGTACGTGCTGAAATTCCACTGAGATCAAGCAGGCCCTAAATGTTTCTCCTGAATAGGGATCTAGCCCAAATTTCTTCTCCTTAATTCAAAATGAATCTTGAACATGCATCTGGCCTCCTGGAGTAGGTAATCCTTCCATTTAGTTGCAAATTTTCGTTGTGACGCTGGAGTAATTTCACATTAGACTAGGAATTTTGTGCTTTTCAATTCTCCGTCTAGCCCAGGTGGCCTACCCACATCTTACCAATTCTTCAGCTAGTACAAATGAAGCAGCAACCTACCTAAACTCTTTTATATTCCCTTGTTTCTTAAGAAATTCATGCCATTCTTAGTAGACAAAAGAATACTGTTGTCTCCTTGTAGGAGATGGTTGTTGCGGTATAAAATATGCCTGCCTAGAGCTCTTGATTCAGTTCTCTTGTACCATGCTGATTAAATGCTGAGGAGTTTAGAGCTTGTATAATTTTATGACATTAGATTCCAGAGATGGAATCAGGCAGGAGTTGGTACCATTAACTTTAAAGACTATAAATTGCTACAGGACATCATAGCTTGGCGGACGTGGACTCAAATCCAATAGTGAAGCACCGTTTGAACGCTCTTGATTAACTTTTGCTATTCATCTTGTGTAGTATTAAAACAAAAAAGCAGGAGCACGAGGCAGCTCAGAAGAACAATCAAAGCAGCACTGTATCCTAAAACTCACGCTGCCCTTCTAAGGAAAATGAGTGAATGTCAGCATTGGCTAGAAACTGACTGTGAGCTGGTCTTATTACTACTAGTGAGCTGCATTGCTGTGCTCGGCAGTAGTCAGGAGTAACAGCCCTGTTGTGCTAGGTGCTGTACACACACTCACTTCCCAGAAGATTGGGGTTAGAACTATCTGCTCGTACAAGGGAATAAACCCACCCCCACCACATATGGACCCCATCTGGGCCACAGCCCCTGGCGTGCAGGAGTAAGTGGGCCTTAGTTCCACACACACAATGCCCCACCCAGCACAGGTAAGCTGGCCCAGGGCAGGGGGTGGGGTTGTAAATAACTTCCAGTATAGGCACACCACCCCATGGTGTGGAAGGTACAGCCTGCCCCAGGGTGTCTCCTGGGTTGGGGCAGCCCACAGACCAACTGGGCTCAGGGATGCTCAAAACACCATGGTCTAGCCTGGTTAAAGTGCCAGAAACACCGTCCCTCCCGCTGCTCTTTGTTAGTGATGAAGAAACTTCAAGAGGGTCAGGAATTCTAGCCTCTCTCCCAGAATGCCCCTGCTCACCCAAATTAATTCCAGCCTCCATGCCACCCAATGGAAGGTTAGTCCAATCTCAATAGCCAAGGATTCTTGAACCTAGGGTTCAATTCCCCACTCTGCCACAGAACAGCCAACCCCCATCTACCCCTGGGAAGTCAGTCAGTCCCTCCAGGCTCAAGTCCCCATTTCTAAAATTGGGCTAATGTTTCCCTGCGTCACAGGGATGCTGCCAGACTAAACAGATTAAGGATTTGAGCACAGTAGACCTGAGAAAGGTAACCCCATTCTGGGTGGGGATTTAGATATTTCAGAGTTGGGGTTGGTTCCATGTGGAAGTGAAAAATTTCTAAGTTATCTTCAGGACAAAAAGGAGTCCAGAGCTGAATGTCCGGTGGGCTGCCCCACAGCTATGAGACCTGACAGCTGTAGGGTCCCAGGCTGCCAGGGACCCAAGATGCTGGGTTCCCAGAGATTCCAAGACCCTCATCACTCCACCTGTTGGGTGCCAGCATGGGAAGAGAGAGGATCACAGTGCTGGGTGAGGCCTGCAGGGAGCTGGAGACAGGATTCAGGCAAAAGGGGCCTTAACTGTTCTCCACAGAAACCCCCAGCTTAGCCAAAGAAGGCAAGCACCTCTCAATATGGCAGCTACAGGAAACTGCTTAAGCAATTAGCAATTAAGTACACATCTCCCTATTAGTTCCCGATTCTGCTTCCCGCTCCTCATTTTGTAACCCTACCAAGAAATAGGACGTCTACCACCACATAAGAAGAGCTCCGTGTTGAGGCTGTAAGTAAGCACATGCCCAAGGAAGGAAAGGACAAAAAACTAGGAGGTGTCAAAAACTAGGAGGTGTCAAAAACTAGGAGTGAAAGACCTTCCCCGACAAGGTCAATAAACTCACACAAGGAGCCAACAGAAGTTGTACCCCCAGCTAAAGATGGGTTTATGGCTGGGCTGGGCAAACTTTCCAGCCTGAGGGCCACAGCCAACTTGTGGCAGACCACAGGCTGGGGCGAGAAGGGGTGGGGCTTGGCAGGGGAGTGGCCCCATCACCCACATGATGGGATGGGGTGGGGCTAGGAGGAGGAGTTTGGGGGGAGTGGCCACACTCCCACATGGTGGAAGGGGGCAGGGCTAGGAGGGGAATTTGGGGCGAGGGAAGGATGGGGCTGGGAGGGGGAGCAGAAGAGCTCTGCAACACTAGAGGGTCCTGGACAGAACACAGCAAAAATTGGTCAGCCATTGTTATGCTCTGGCCTCGCCCTCTAGTGCCACGGGAAAGGGGTGGACCCCAGATAGGAAACCGGAACCTCACTCCACTCAGGGCTCCGCTGGAACCACGTGGTGGGAAGAGGCAGGGCCAGGTTGGGTGGAGGCAGCTTCAGTCCCTGTCCCCAGCTGTCTCTGCTGGCAGGCCGGATGAAAGGTTCCTGTGGGCCAGCTCCAGCCCACAGGTTGTAGTTTGCCCACCTCTGATTTATGGCTTTGTTAGAGGAAGGGGGCTGGAGTGAGGGGCTAGGTCACAACAATTCAGGAAGCCATTCACCCCATCTGAAAGGGACATGAGGAGCTATAAGAGATTCAGGAAAAGAACATGAGGCTTCACCAAAAAAGGAAAAGCGGACTTGGGTTCCTGGAAGCTGAAGTGTGTATATGCTGTAAGCATGTAATACTTGGGGGCTCACTTCGTTGGTCGCGAGGCAAAGACAAGCAAGTGATCTAGATGCTGTAACTGAATAAATCACTCCTCACCACTTCACCTTTTTCCAGCCCTGCAACGGTGGTGTCCAGGTTGGGGAATGAAGCAGAGGGTCAGCACCAGAGTCCGCTGTCCGTTACAAGAGCAAAGAGTCAAGCCAGCCTCAGAGCCAGGAATCAAGCAGAGGATCAGATACCAAATGCCAGAGCCAAGGGTCAAAGCCAGGACTGGTAATTGATGGCTGGAAGGAGGCCTCAGGGCAGGAACCAGAGGAGAGGCAAGGACCAGGCACTGAGCAGGAGCATGGTGGGAACAAGAGCGAAGACAGTAGGGAAGCAGAAGAGGACCAGAAATCAGGAACAGGGCTGGGTACCAGAAGCAAACATAAGCAGGGTTCGGCCCAGCCACAGCAGAAAACCTCCTAGCTTCTCCAAGAACTTCCTGTGCCTCCTTCTGGCTTAAATAATACAGTTGGACCAATCAGTGGAACGAACAGAGCAATGCTCCAATCAGGACTCCTGTGGGCGGTGCCTTCGCTGAGGCTGTAGCCGTACTAGCTTCTCACCCCACCAAATCTCTGCAGCTGTTGATGGAGGCCAGAATGCAACAGCTGTCTGGGAACTCCCCAGCCTAGGTTTAAGACCTGAAATGTCCCACCTAGAAACTTCAGGATCCCGCCAGGGATCCTACAGGTGACCCAGGCATCTGTGAGCTTCAGTGCTAGGGATCCCTAGCACTTCACTCCCAGTGAGCCCACATGGTGGGCTAGGGAGGGGCTGGGCACATAAGCTGGAAGCAAACCTCACTGGCATACAGGGTTCTTCCACTGGAGCCCTTCCTATGGTCCATCACAGCTTGCCAAAAATCAAAGCAGTTTTTCAAAATGTTGCAAATTGGCATTCTCTGTTTTAAAAATGTTTTGATGGTGAATTTCCAGCCAGTTCTAATTGGGAGGTGCTCAAATATTATGGTAATAGGGAGACATGTAAGCTAATCCTCATGAAGTCCAACTGGGTTTATTATTGGGTGGGTTGTCCAGAATTTGCTGGGTTTGGACAGAAATACTGAGAACTGAGGGTTTTAGGGTCCCCTTCAAAATCAAGAAGTGCTTAGGATGCATACATAGAGAGAGAAAACAAATATCCAAAATGTTTTCAAGTTGCAATGAAGTTTGCATTTGATTTAGGTTGGTCCAAGACTGTTCATCCATCCTTATAGTTAGAGCTTCAACAGTTCAAATTCAACAAATTTCAGCTTTTCACCAGTTGCTTGCAGAAAGATTGCAAAAAATTTATTTCCCAGTTGAAATGACTCCCAAATTTCTGCCATGAGTAAAACTGAGTCTGCAAATCACTCCCAATCAGTTCATCATGAACACTCAATTTGCAAATTTTGGAGGGGTAATTACATGACCCATGTGACATTTTTTCTGTTCCCTGATTGGATGGTTTGTGAAACTAACCACAGCACTAACTGTGATTCTTACAGTCAAATTGGAAATTCAGGCAAATATTCACACTTTCAAGCTTAAAATTAGTTTTCTGCCGGTGCTGCCACAGAAAAAGGGCAAGAAGAAGGTCAAGTTGAAATTTGCTTTCACATTTGAACAAATATTTGTGGAGCATTTTTGCCTATTATTTTCAGCTTTACATACTGTCCACCTAAAATGAAAAGCACAGTCATTTTAAAATATTCCAAGGGACTACAACTGCTTAACATCCTGAAAGCAATTTAAAAGCTGTCTATTCAAACACGTTTTCTGCAAACAACAGTTTATTTGCTATATATAGATAAATGCTGTCAGTGGAGTAATTTGGAAGCATTGTTGATTACCCATTGTAATGAGACCCATTACATAATTAAAAGAGTTTTCTACTAGCTGCATTTTACTGCTAATTAACATTTTATGCCATCTACAATGGACATATTGGGCTCCATCACAGACATAATTATGCAATTTTATCCTAAGAGCAGTTTATGAATTATTAATTAATGTTAAATCTGTTGATTAAACGGTAATTTGTAAGTAATCCCGCCAGTGTTTGGAACATATTTCTCCCATAAGTATTCCCTTGAAAGAAGCCCCAAAATAATATGAACTAAAGAAAAGGCAGACATTTGGGAGCATGCAACTCAGGGGATTGGGGTAATTTATTTATGAGAACCTTTGATGTTTCTCCAGAAATTCCACTTGTCAGTGTTTTAATTAGACAGACTCTTCGGAACTGTTTTGTCAAGTCCCAGCAGGAATCAGCCAATTAAAGCAATATTTCCTCATTCTTTGTTTAAGTAAAACAACAAAAAATAAATCTGATCATGACATCGGAAGTTCAGACAAAAAAAAAAATACCAGGAAGGTATGGAACAATTCAAACAAATAGTCTTTGGTAGACCTGGAGAGAGGATTGAATACTAGAAGAAGTGCTTTAAATAGATTGGAAAACAATGGCAAGTGGGCTTGGTCAAGAAAGATTAGAAATATGCGAGTGGGGATTCTTCCAATTGCTAATGTGCTTTATGGGAGATGTCAATTGTGTGCATTTGTTTGGATAAAGGTTTAGGGCAGAGATCAGTCAAAACAAATCTCTTATTTAAAAAGATATAGAGCCAAGGAGTAAAATTCTGGTGCCCCTGGAGTCAATGGCAAAAGTAACATCGACTTTGAAGAACCAAGATTTCTCCTGGGTAAATTCCATTTCCGTCAATAGAAAACGTGCACCACGGTATTTAATCTGTACTGGTTGCACCCAGCTCTGTTTATAGTTAAAGGTGAGCCCTGGAGACAAGGTGATCATTTTGGGTTTGCAGAGCCAAATCAGTCCAGTTTTCGGTTTTGCCCAGCCAGCTGTGGTTGAGACAAGGAAGCTGTTCTGTTTTAAATAGATCACTAACCTTCGAGGAGGGAAACGGTTTGGATAAAAGGGCTGGGTTTGTCCCTGTGCTGTAATGGGAAAGTAGCATAGTTTTGAAAAAGAAGAAACTGGTACAATTGGTTTTGTAAAGCAGAGAGAATTCAGGTACCAGTTCCATTTTACCAAAATCAAGAGCGTTGGATACAAGGGTCAATTTTTGGTCTGTCTTTCTCCTGCCAGCGTTTAAATCCTTTTCTGTTGTGTTAGAGATCCAGAAAAGGGCACGATGTGCCAAGCCTACGCAGTGGCCTGGGTGCTGCGTTAGCTGCATCGCTAATTACTGCTATAGTGCCTCCCCAGCCTTTGCTGAAAGAGAATTACCCTTTCAGCAGCCTCACATGTGGGGAACCACAGAACGAATTCTCACTGACGCTCAGGCCCTTTGTACTGTGGGAGTGAATTACAGGGGAAATGAGACTCAGCCCATTGCATTTTCTTGAGGTGCAATACAGAGGGATCGTCCATGGGGCGAGAGTAGGGGCTTCATGCCACCATTGCACCCTCCCGATTCTTGCACTGTTTGGGGTTTGCTCTCCCAGCATAAGTTACACCTTTCAGCTGCACTAACTTATGGCAGCCTGCCCCCGGCTCCCTGAGGGTGCAGCCGAGTCACACTCAGCCGTCTGGGCATGTCCCCTGTGCCAGAACTTGTGATGAAGTACTGTCTCTGCACTGGCAAGTTTCCCCAGGGCTCCATCCAGAGCAGAATACAAGAGCCAACCTGCAGGAAAAATCTGCACTGGTCCTTTGAGGAGTGGTCTCATATTATCAATTTGGGATGTTCCCTTCATTAATAGGGATATAGAGGAGGGCGCAGGATACCTATGAGCACCAGTGAATGCTGAGCATGTGGAGAAATTAGTCAGGGGACTGATGGGTATTAGAAAAACACAAATCCATGCATTTGTTTTTCAAATGAGAAATATAGTTTTAGTCGGCAATTTAGTTTGTCCCAGGTGTGACCTCGTCCTCCTGGGATAACCACCTGAATATGCAAAAATCAGGGCAAGCAGCAAAAATGAGAGCCAAACTCTCCAAACCCTGATGAGTGGCATCCAAGCCAGACTCCCAATCAGCAACAACCCATGCCTCTGGTTTCTCACACCGGTTACCAAGAAGCATAACAAAGATACAAACAGCCTCCTTTATTGCACTTCAGCTCCTCTGGTTTCCAAGCAGCCACTGGGTCTCTTAAAGAGATAAGTTCTCCTGACCCCAAAGAGCCAACCACATTGCACAGAACAATATAGGTTTGGATCCTACCCAAAATACCACGCTGCCAGCCAATCCTTTAGTAACTAAAACTAAAGGTTTATTATACAAGGAAAGAAACAAAATATGAGAGATGTTAAAGGGTCAGAGTGAATCACATACATACAAATGATTAAGAGTCCATTTAAAGCAAGTCCTTGGAAGAATTTGGAGTTCACAGGCTTGGGTTCAGTTCCTCTGGTGGACACCCAACACCTGGGTGGGCCTCAGTCCTTTGTCCAGTTGCAGATGAATAGCTCCAGAGATGGGTGTTGGCTAGGGACTGAAGACAAAATGGAGTTGGGCACAACTGCTTTTTATCACCTCTGGCCTTTCCCATGCTGTGTGAAGTTTTTGCAAATCAAAATGGAGTTGAATCACACGATCAATCTGGGTGACTCACTGAGCAGGCTTCTTCCTAGGCCCATTGTGCCTGTGGTTCCCTTAATGGGACCTTAAGGAGACATTGACTGGAGACGTGATGTCTGGGGTGTTTCCCAGAATCACATAAGTTGAAAAACAGATATAACAAACATATTCCTAAATTCTACTACAGATATGACAACTACACATAAACCATATAATCATTCCTAGCAAATTATAACCTTTCTATTGACATGGCCTATCTCATATGAATTTTTGCAATTATGAAATATTAATATGAAACAGTATCACAAATGGTCCCTTAAATCCAGACAGCATCACAACAGGTCATGTCTCTTTTGTTACAAAATACAAGATCTTCCATGGTACATGATGTTGAAAAGAAGTGAGCTGCAGACATTCTCTCTGAGTCTGTATAAAAAACTTCGCAGGTAGATTTCCCCAAACTTTCTCTTTCCGCTCTGTCCCTTTGGCATTCTTCTTCCTGGGGCACCGAGCCTGCAGCCGGATCACTGGCACAAAGATTTGTCTGTGTGGATCCAATAGTAAGTGCAGGGCTGAATCACACCTGATCTTTAATGTACTCTCGCCCTTCCTACATGCTTGGAGGCAGGAGCTCAAAGAAACATTCTTTAATGCATGAAATCTCATTAAGGGTCAGTCCAGTAACGGTCAAGTGACCTTCCCTCTCTCCAGTCTTGCTCAGCCTCTGACCGAACTACAAATCAAAAAATCTTATCCAAACTAGAGTTTCCGAGCTGGCAAGAAAACACAAGCTCTTCGTATCTGCAGGCTGGCTCATAACATCATAGGCTACATCTGTAATACCAACTTGTATCAACTCAGGTTACGTCAACAAACAGCCATTGCAGCTAGTTCTTTGCTTGTGCGTGTGCATCCATGGCTTCTTGCGTCGGCGGTGCATATATGCACCAAGAGTGCTTGTATCAATACAGAGCACAGTGCATCATGGGTAGACATCCCATCATCCAGTGCACTATCTTCAGGAAGTTATGACAGTGCACTGGGAAGTTATGGCAATTCCTGGTGGAGCCAAAACAAGTTACGCAGGGATGAGTGTGAACATGGATTCCAGTTTGCAATTGTCTCTATCCCCAAATGTTATCTGTAGACCTTAATTTTCATGCCTTTTTTTCAAAATCCCTTAAACCCATGCATCCCTCCTTGCTGTTTGCCATCTGTAGGGCTAAAGCGGAAGACTTTGTGATGGACAGGTAGTGCATGGCGTTCACAGCCCTCCCCCATGAGCAACCCGACATGAACTGATGCTGGGCTTCATAACCAAAGCACCAGCTGGAGTCAATCTCCTGTGGGAACCAGCTGGGGCCCAATATAAGGTGTTTTGCTGTTTTTGCTGTTTTGCAAGGCTTGGCTGTGATGTACTTTTATTTGTTTCTTCAAGTTACCTGGGCCTTGGGCCTGAGTGTGTGAAGGGAAAGCGAGCTTGATCCTGCTGTCTCCTGAAATGCTGTATGTTAGCATAGTCCCTGAGACTCTGTGGACTTCGCCATAGGACCATGGACCAGGCTGTCTCAGTAACCTAAGACCAAGGTGCCTCAGGAACCTCCTCAGGGTCGTCTGCAGTCATCAAGGGTCCCCGGCTGCTGAAGGGACGTAAGCTCTCGCCACTTATTACTTTGCTTTGCTTGCTTTGGGTTATTCATCCTGGCATTTAATAAAAATCATCCATCTTTTCAATGGTCTTTGACTGCATCTGGTGAACCCACATGAACCTACCCCTTGGTGTACAGTTTTAGGGGAACACCATCTCAGACAGAAGCCTGGAACCTGCACAGCCTGCAATCCTGCCGTGAGTGCTGCAAGCACAGGGCATACAATCCTGTTGTATTTGCAGAGCTAGAAGAAGAGTCAAATCAATGGGGAAAACAATGATTTCTTGGAGGACTGATTGCTGTGGGATACAATAAGAACCAGTTCAAGGGTGAAAGTGAAAGTGATCAGGAAATAGCAGAGTTTCTGTTTCTGAGGACTAGTAGGAGGGGAACAGCACAATAAAGATGATGGATTTCAAGAAAACTAACTTTAGCAGACTGAAGGGACGGTGCTGCTGTCTACTCAGTAGCAGCATCAGTAGGAGTATTGCCAGCAGATCGAGGGATGTGATAATTCCCCTCTATTTGACATTGGTCAGGCCACCTCTGGAATACTGTGTTCAGTTTTGGGCTCCCCACTACAGAAAGGATGTGGACAAATTAGGAAGAGTCCAGTGGAGGGCAACACAAATGATTAGAGGGCTGGAGCACATAACTTATAAGGAGAGACTGAAGGAACTAGACTTATTTAGTCTACAGAAGAGAAGACTAAGGGGAGATTTGATAGCAACCTTCAACTACTTGAAGGGGTGCTCCAAAGAGGAGGGAGCTAGGCTGTTCTCGAGGGTAACAGAGGACAGAACAAGGAGCAATGGTTTCAAATTACAGCTGGGGAGGTCGAGGTTGGATAGTAGGAAAAACTTTCTCACTAGGAGGGTGGTGAAGCATTGGAATGGGTTACCTAGGAAGGTGGTAGAATCTCCATCTTTGGAGATTTTTAAGGACCGCTTAGACAAAACCCTGGCTGGGGTGATTTAGTGGGAGTGGTCCTGCTTTTTAGCAGGGGGTTGGTTTAGATGACCTCATGAAGTCCCTTCCATCCCTATTATTCTATGATTCTACTCACAAGATTGAACCTCAGAGCAAAAAATATCCCCAGGGTTATAGCTGCCTGCTGTGTCCTGCATAATATCTGTGAAGCAAAGGGCGGGAAAGAAGTTTTTGATAGGGTAGAGGTGAAGTGACAGTCCACTGAGTTTGAACAGCCAAATACAGGGACTATGAGAAGAGTTCAGTGTGAAGCTATGTGGCTCAAGGAGACTTTGAAAAACTGTTTTAACAGAGAGCCAGAGCAGTGTGTTTTGTTGTTGTGTGCTCTATCTGGCCATGCTCTTCTGTAGCCTGACAGGAATCATATTGTGATTACTGTATCTGTAAGAATATAACATGGTCAGTGCACCTATTAATTTCATTTGTGACTGATCCCATGAGTTGGGGGACGCTGTGCAGTGACAGGTAATTGGTTGCCTTCAGAACTGAGTGCTCAGCAGTCCGTGTTGTGAACTAATAAAGTTGAATTATGCTCTAAATAACAGAAGTTTGTTCTGCAAGAACATCAGTGCAAAAGATAGAAAGAACTCCCCCAGCAATTTTAAAACAAATACATAAAAAACGTAAAAATGCAATAAATGAAGAGAACAGAACTGATAAAGAGGAAAAAGCCGTCAGGTCCGTTTCAGCTACACGTATCCCAACTGAGGCTTTTGCAGGCCAGTGTATGAGAAGCTGAGATAGTCTTAACATCTCTGGGGTGGGATACTGGGGGCAGTGCAATGATCCCAATGATGGCACATGGGAGTATAGAAAGATCCAGATATTGACTCCTCTGTGGACTGCAGAAAAGAGGCAAGCCTGGAATTGTTGAACTTGCAGGTCCACCAGAGTCTGCCAGAGAATTCCCATTACGTTCTGGCACCTCTCAGTCTACATTTCCTGCTGGGACTTCTGGCCCTTCTTCTTCTCCACTCTTTCCTTCTCCAGGTTGCCTACAGCGTTCATCCCCCCGGTGCTCTGCTCACAGTCCGATGCAGCACTGATTTGCAGGATCTCATCGAACACGGCATCCCAAGTTCACTGCTTTCTCCCCTTCAAGCATTCTGCAGAGGTAGAAGGGGAGACATTGAAGGCCACTATGGCAGCCACTGCAGATAAGCAAACAGAGGTATGATTGTCAGTGTATTCACTATGGAAAGTGAAGCTTAAGAAGCTGAATTCACTCCCCTTGCTCCCCTAAGACTTTAAGCATTACGGTCTCGTTTCTACTTGGGATGGATTCAGCACGGTGTTAGTCACAGCACCAGTTGTGGCCCTCTAGTGAGGCGGTGGGTGGAGGTGGCTGGGGAATGAGAAGAGAGTTGCTCAGTTGCATGATTCTAGTAGTATAGGGTCGTGGCATTGAAAACTGGCACTGTTTTCCACAGCAGTGGTGGTTTTAGCTGATCTCACTCCAGGGGGTGACAAAGGTACAGACAGCATAGCTGCTGGCCTCCTGAAACCACCTGGGCCCATATGCTGCTGGCCTGTGTACTGCAACCTGCTCACGTTGGTGGGACACATGCACAACTAGATCGACGTAAGATGGCTTGTGTCAACCTAACTGTGCCATGTAGACTGGGCCCTAGCCCTTTTCCCCTCCATTTCACAGAAGATCAGAATAGAAAAGTGAAATAAGTTCCCCTGAAGAGAGATGCTCAGGGCTTCCTGCAGCCTAAGACCCTAGAGCCTGTGAACCTTGCTGCCCTACACATGCACTGAAAAATGAAGACTCATTAATCACACACCATGACACAGGGTTTCAGAACAGCAAAAGATGAATATTCAGAGCCCTCCCCGCTCCCCAGCATCAGTTCATTGGCTAATGGACCTGCTTTATCGTATCTCTTTCTACTTCAATCGGCTACACCTTGGCAAGAGGTCCCAGTGTGGGGCATGGCTTGTAGGGGGCCATCAAGTGATCAAGAGATATATACACTGAGCACATCACCGGACACCAGCAATACCAAGAAGAACGGATTGGAGCATTATTGTGAATCAGCGAAGAGATGGGAATCGAAAGCCTTTCTCTGATAGATCGTATGTACTAAAGGATTATCCTAGACCATAATTCTCACTCAATGAGGGTTAACCTGCTTCCATTCCTATATCTCCTTCTTACAAACCACACGGAAACGTAACTTTTGAATGAACAATGTATCCTCCTACCCGACTGCTTGTGTTTTAAGCCATCAAACCTAGTACCCTCCATCTGGGATTCAGCAGATTATTCTCTTTTGTACTCTCCGACTTTCAACCAAACTCTGTACCCACTGATAATCTGTCATTTTTCCCTGGCTATCCAAAAACTCTTTTGTTTAAACTCTGTGCCTGACCATTTCTTTAAACATTATCTTTAATAAAAAATGAACATCTGTGATGTCCTCCACCACCACAGCACGGTGAAGCTGCTACAATACACTCCATATGCAAATCAGCTCTGGGACGGGAAAGGGCTGCTGGAGTGCCTTCTAGGCAGTGATGGCCTGTCTGGAAAACCAGCATGTAGTGCATTCTTGTTTGCTAACCTCCTCAGGCTCCAAGAGTGCTGTGTGTTACCACTAAGAATGCTGTAATTAGCGCTAATAGTATAATCATCACAGAAGGAAAGGGAAAGGGCAACGACTTAGGGTTTGGACGTCATTATGTGGCCAGGACCTAAACTGTTTGCAGTCCCTGTAGTAAATTATGACCTGTTTTCATGTCTGAGTTGTTTCAGACACTTACGTTATAATTGCATTGCGGCACATGACTCATGTGGAATGAAAACCTCTCTCTGTCAAGTGAGTGGGCAAGTTCAGAGTAGAAGGTGACACATTAATATGGCCTGTGTGAACGCCAAGGCACTTTTAAGGGCTTGAGACTGTGTGTGTTTGTGAAGCGTGGCAGAAAACACTGCTCTTGGTGCACTCTCTCCACTCTAAGTTCAGAACTAAGTGGTTCTGCTCACCAGAGAGCAGAAAAACCTCCCAGGTTCTTGGTTCAAGTCAGCGCTTTGACCCCCAAGGTTAAAGAAATCTCTGCCTTTTCTTCTAGTCACCAGGGAGTAGTGCTGATAGCATTACCCTCAGAAAGCCTGATTGGACATGTTGTGCATCTAGGTGTTAACCCCTTGGTTGCTACAATAGGCCTTCATTGTTCCACCCACAAAAAGCCCCCATGGAGCAAATATTTGTTGAGGACCATAAGCCGGTGTTCAATGATACATTTAACAAGACCTTCTAACTACACAGAGGCTTGCAGAGAGATGCACATTGATGTGAGCCTGTATTTCGCTTTGTTTTGGCACCTTTAATGTCCTGGATTATGTTATGCAGAATTTTTCTCCGTAGTGCAAAAATCAAGCTAAACTACACTTCAAAGTCAAATTTTAAAGCCATAAGGAACACAGTGGGATCTTCACTAGATTTTTTTTAATTCCTTTTTTACCTTAAGTTAGTTTTGAAGCATATAGTGTATAGAAGAGGGGATAGTCCCCTTTTTCTACACATTATGTGCAGTTTACGGTAACCTAGGGTGCCTGAAACAAAAGTTTGGAGAGTTTCAACACTTATCTTTACAAAGGAGTTAAGTACCTCAAGTTAGGTAGGAATTGCTTAATTCTAGATAAAAAGCATCCTGTGCAAAGAGTGTTGTCGATTCTCTTGATTTTTGCTCTTTTTCTTAACAGCAAAAACAGTTTCCAGGATTCGCCCATTGGATATGAAGACGGTGCAGCCAATGATGCAAGAGTGAGTGACAGGAGTCAGACAGTAAACGTGTCTGCTGTTGGAAAGCGCCCAAGACTGGGGTAGCAGAACCCCCTCGGGGAAGGAATCATAGAATCATAGAAACTGGAAGGGACCATGAGAGGTGATAGAGTCCAGTCCCCGGCACTCATGGCAGGACCAAGTACCCTCTTAAATCATCCCTGACAGGTGTTTATCTAACCTGTTCTTAAAAATTTCCATTGATGGAGATTCCACAACCTCCCTCACTCCAGGAAAATGGATGAGCCAGAATCTTGTTGGCCAACGATATCCACACTATCGGGACCACCCAGTTTAGAAAAGGCTCAGCTGCTAATGCGATAAGGCAGGTGCTTCCTTCGCCTTGGAGCATTGGCTGTAGCAGACCTAAACCAATCATCTTGACTTTCACCTTGTCATTGGAGTTCTATAGTCCTTGCCAAGAGTGAAGGTGAAGGACCTATGACAGCCCTTTCCATCTTTCTTTGGCCTAAGCATGTTGAAGGTCTGTGCTTGATGGTCACTTGTCCTGGTGGAGAAGGACCCAGGTGGTGGCAGTAGCTCAAATGTTCAAGCAGCCCTATTTAGGGGTGGCCTGCTTGCTTCAGTTCGGGAAAGGCCCCAGAAAAAGTGGGCTAAAAAAAGTTCCCTTCCAACTTTTTCCTTGCGGACCCTAAATTAGTCTTTGCTTGTTGGAATATCTGTAATATGTTAATTGGACTTGAACTGGAAGAGATGGGAGACCTAGGTCTCCTGGGATAACCACATGAAAAGGCAAATATCAGGGCAGGCTGCAAAAAGGAGAGCAAATTCTCCCAGCACTAGGGGGTTACCTGAAGATAAACTTCCCCTAATCAGTCCCAAACAATGCTTCTGATTTCCCACATTGGTTATCAAGAAGCACAACAAAATATACTCAGCCCCTTTACTGCATTTCAGCCATTGGTTCCCAAACAGCCACTGGGTCTAGTAAAGAGATAAATTACTTAAAACTCAAAACTCTTTACCCAGAAAGGTTCTCCTGACCCCAAAAGGCCATCCACATTACACAGAACAATATAGGTTTGAATCTTACTGAAATACCTTGCTGCCAGCCACTCCTTTAGTAACTAAAACTAAAGGTTCATTATGAAAAGGAAAGAAACAGACTATGAGAAATGTTCAAGGATCAAAGTGACCCACATACATACAATGATTAAAAGTCCATGTAAAGCAAGTCCTTGGGAGAATTTGGAGTTTGCTGGCTTGTATAGATCCTCTGGTGTACACCCAGTACCTGGGTGGGTCTCAGTCCATTGCTCCACAGCTTCAATTGCAGATGAATAGATCCAGAGGTGGGTGTTGGCTGAAAGCTCAGACTGAAGATGACTGAAGACAAAATGGAGTTTGTGCTGTTGCCCCTTTTATCACCTCTGGCCTTCACCATGCTGTGTGGAATTTTTCAGAAACAAAATGGAGATCAGAGTCATATGGCCAGTCCTAGTCACCCATTGAGCAGATTTCTCCCTACCTAGCAAGGCCCATCCAGGGGTTAAAGTAAGGGGGAATGCACCGGAACGCAGTTCCGGGGCCCCCAAATTTGAGGGGCCAGAGTTCCAGGGCCCCTAAAAATAGAAAAATCCGGCAGAACGCAAGTTCCGCCCTATCTTGGCTGCTGGCAGGTCCTACGCCCCACCGTTGTTAATCACAACACTTATTGTGTGATGCAGTGTTTGCTAGTTTGTGACAATAATTGCTATAGACAAACGCCATATAAAATTATAAATATTTTTATGGAGCGATAACCGATGCATGTGGTACTGAGAAGTGGTTGCAAATGCCTACCTGGGCTCGGGCCCACACATGCATGAAGGGGGCCCAGACAATACAGGAAGGGGGCCAGAGATTAGGAGGGTTCCGGGGCCCATCAAATTATACTTTAACCACTGGGCCCATCGTACCTGTGGTTCCCTTAATGGGCCATTGAGGAAACAATTGCTGCAGACCTGCTGTCTAACGTGTTTCCCAGAGTCACATAAGCAGAAGCACAGCTATCACAAACACATTCATAACTTCTAATACAGATATGACACCTACATGTAAACAATATAATCGTTCTCAGCCAATCATAACCTTTCTACTGGGACCCAAAATGGCATGTCTCATATGGATTACTGCTGTTCTGAAATATTGTTATGAAATAAATCAAAAATGGCCCCCTAAATCCATACAGCATCACACCATGTACTCCAGAAAGCAGACATAATTGATAGAGAACGACATCAACTGGGTATTGATATTGCCGTCCTTAGTGCGACGAGACTTTCAGAAACTGGATCACGAGATGAAATAAACAACCACTTCTGCTGGTCTGGGAAACCTGAAAATGAACCAAGGATGCACAGCGTCAGATTTGCTGTCAAGAAGTCCATCCTTACTCCATGTACCCCTCCGGTATTTATTAACGAGAGGATCTTGCTGCTGTATGTGAATATGAGCGTGGGAATACTAACTTTTCTGCCCAGCTACTGACCAACACTTGATTATTTGAAATAGCAAAAAGATGGAACAAATCATCAAGAATGTCCCCATAAGGAACAGAGTCACTGACCACATGGGTAAGGACTGGGAGCACTGGGGACACATCATTGGCCAACACAGTACAGGCAACCTTAAAGAAAATGGGCAGCATGGCCTTGAGCATTATGCCTGTTGTGATCTGGTAGTCTAGAGGACCAAGGTCACATGGAGGAAATCCCACACTGGCATCAGCTAGATCTCATCCAGATCCATCGCAGAACCATTTGCAATGCGCTGCATGCTTAATCAATACATAGAGTTGCTTGCGACACTGAACATGCCCTTGTCAGGACCAAGCTCCAATTACATCTTAAAAAGACCCAACCTGCAAAGCCAAGTAGCAAACTTTGCCTCAACATCACTGACACGAAGGACACCAACACCTGTGGAAAGTTTCAGCATTTGCCTGAACGTGTTTCTGAAAATGAGCAACTTGATTCCCCTGATTCTGACACCACGTGGGAGAGTTTTAAGAATAAGACACTGGCTGCTGCCAAAGATGTCTTTGGAACAGCAAAGAAAAAAACAAACCTGACTGGTTTGCAGTGTCTGAACATCTGCTGCTCCCACTCATAGAAAAGAAAAAGCAAGTTTGTCTAATTTTACTTCAACAACCAAGTCCAGACGTCTTAAGTTCAAAGAGGCTAATTAGGGCTGCGGTCCAGAAAACCACTAGAAAATGTGCCCAGAAGTACTGTCAAGACCTGTGCAAGAAGATTCAGACCTACTTTGAAAGAAGGGGCCTCCATGGTACCTATGAGGGAATCAAAGAGGCACTTGGTCCAATTTGTAAAAAAAAACCGCAGACCTGAAAGATGTGACCTTCCTTACTGACAGGCAAAACCAATGGCTGCGTCTACACTTACAAATTAAGTCGACTTAAGCTTGCTTCAATCGACTTAATTTAATCTGCATCTACACTACATTTTCCTTAAGTCAACTTAAGCTGCTCCTTAAGTCTAATTAAGGAAAAGTTAGTTCGAATTAATAACACCTCGTTTTAATTCGAACTAGCGCTTAAATCGATTTAAGCCAGTGTAGACGCAGCTTAGCCTTAAGTCGACTTAAAGGGCTTCAAGGCTCCCCCATTGCCCTGCCTGCCAGGGTGGCTGGCATAGCCAGAGCCTGGCATGCCTCCCCACAGGGCAGGACACAGCCCTTCCCACCCTGCTCCTATGCCCTGCCAGTGTCCCTGGCCTACTCAGCCCCCACTGTACCCAGGTACAATGGGGCAAATGCTGAACCCCCTGGCACTTGGCAAGAGGTGCCCTCCCTGCCACCGTGGACCAGTCCCAGGTCCACCTAGCCCCTACAGGTCGACTTAGGCATCCAGTGTGGACACTCTAAGTCTATTTGGCAGGGTCCCCTTTAAGTCGACTTAATTTTTGAGTGTCGACATGCTAAGTCGGCTTAAACTAACAAGTGTAGACATAGCCAATGAGACCAATTGTCTGAGCCTTACAAAAGAACACTGCTTAAAGGATGCCTTTATTTGTGATACTGCTTTAACTGCCATTCCCCAGCTTCCATCGATGCAGGACAAGGGAACAAATACCAAGTCTCAAAGATGAAGAGAAAGCTGTCAAAGATACTGCATTTGGGAAAGCAGCAGGCCAGGAACAGGTACCTCTAGAGCAGTGTTTCTCAGCCTTTAGTGGACCAGGAAACACTTAATGGTATTAATTACATTATGCGGAACACCTGATGAAAACTTTCTCGAAAAAGCGCGTATATACCAGCTGTAATAAGTGTATATTACTCATTCCTGTGAAAACGATTCAGGAAACTGAATTAAATACAGTTTTGTGAATACAACACACATTTACTTCAAAAAAAGTAGATACATACATGATAATTATGCACACAACTTAAAAACTGAAAATAACCAGGAATTAAGAGCATTAGCTGGCTGTGAGGAGTGGGGGGAAGGGACGGAAGCTTTGCTATAACAGGCGGTAACAGCAGCGAGAAATTTGAAATGCTCCAGGCACAGCAAAGGAGCAAGGTGGCCAAAGATATCAACGCAGACCTGGAAGCTTTGCTGAGGCTGGGGCATTTTAAATCTCCCAGGCGTGCATCAGCTCACAGCATTGCTCCTTCCCTCCTCCTCCCCACTCAGGCCCCCCGATGCAGAGGGGTCACGTAACACCTTCACTATGTCCGCAGAGCACCGGTGTTACAAAACACAGGTTGAGAAACACTGCTCTAGAACTCCTAAAAGCAGGAGGGAAAAATCTTGCGAGCAACATCCATGCACTTCTCTTCACCCGCTGGGAAGAAAGCCCCATACCTCAGGATCTGGAAGATGCAAACAATTAATTTAGACAAAAATAAAGGGGGCAGCAGACTGCAACAACTGCCCAGGGATATCTCTCCTCAGCATGGTCAGCAAAGGGCTTGTTGAGAGACTTTATCGTGAGAGTCAGTGTGGGTTCAGAGCTGGTTCCTCCACTACTGACATGTCCTTTACATTGTGCTTGTTGCAAGAAAAAAAAAGCCATGAACAGGTGTAACCTTCAGGTGGGCTAAATTCATTTAGTTGCCCTTCTCCAGTGCCCCACAGAAATCAATCCCAACCCCTATGGGGGAAAGCAGCTGGAGACCCAGGATCCAGTCTGTACAGGACTCACGGCGAAGCTTGCTCAGAGCTACACTCCCACATTAAAATACTACTAAAACAAACATAACAATGAACTTTATTAACTACTAACTAAATAAACCTTATCCTAAGAAAACAAACTACAATTAGCCAAGAACAATCCCTTGCATGAAAGATACCCAAGAGTCCCAAAGTCTGTGTGGAGTTCACCCAACTCTCAGCTACAGTCTCTGTTCCAGTGTGGAAGCTTGAGTGGCAAGAAATAGCTGTCCTCTTCTTTCTTTGCTGGGATCCTCTGTAGCATTCCATGCAGGCTTTTCCTTCTCCTTTGCAACCAGCCCTCAGTCCCATATGCATGTCTGCAGGGTCTGTCGCAAATGACTCCTTTACATGGAGAAAACATCTTGTTCAC
>ML685781.1:14413689-14502846 GCA_007922175.1 Pelusios castaneus
CACTCCTGGCTCAGCTCCTCTCCAGAACACTGAGCACATGGTCTCCCATCAAGGCAGCTCCTGCCTGCTGTCTGCTCAGGCTGGTGCTCTCCAGTCATCTGACTGACAACATCACATCACACCAGCCGGGTACACTGTGGAGCATGCTCAAATTGCTACCACTCCCTGCTTCTGGAAGTTTCCAGTTGTGAATCACTAATCTGCCCAACAACAGTAACCCACCCTCAGCAGGTCTCTCAGAGATAGCCTTTTCAGGCATATGAGTTACACAGGCACCTCTCTATTTAGTATTCACTGACCTGTAAAAGGCTGTCAACATGGTTAGCAGCAATGGCATATATAAAATCCTATTGAAAATTGGCTGTTCACAAAAAGAACTCTCCCCCTTTAAAAGGTCTCAGGAGGGAATGAAGGCAACTGTCCAATATGACAATGAAACATCATCTGATGCACTGTCTTTGGTTTCTCTTTCTTTTTATCCTTTAAAACTGAACCCTGGGGGCTAGCTATATGGAGTTTCTCCATGGTCATCTTGCCTAGCTCAGGCCTTGGAAACTCACCAAGCAACCTCTGCACTGAAAACAGTAACTGTTGATCGCATAGGACACTTTTTTTTTAAATCAGTCATGATTTAAAGACTTCAGGGATGGAGAATCTGCCACATCCCCTGGTGAGCTTTCCCCTGTGGTTAATTACTCTCATTGTTAAAACTTGTGCCATATTTCTGTTTCTGCCAGACAACGACATGGACCATTGACCTGGGGGTATTTGCTGAAATCCAGACGACAGCATTTGCAGTTAATAAAAGATAAATGTTGATGGGGGTGTGTGAGCCGACAAAGAATTGGATTGAGTTAGAGCAAAGCTAGTACCCCAGTGTTTTCCAGCGTAACCATCTGTGCTCAGAAAATCAACTCCCCGCCCAATTTAATATACCCTAGTAGCTTTCAGCCTGCAAAATACACATGGAAGGCTTTTTGCCAGTTGATTCCAGGTATTAAGTGCTAACAAGCTACAGAAAAAGCCTCTGCTTATAAACAGAGCATCTGCATTTCAGATTTTTTTTTATTTTTCTGTAGATATCCGAAACCTGGGAGGGGGGGCGGGGTTCAGGGCATTCTCTTTGTGTATACTGTAATGAGTAATCTCTGTATAGTGTTCCTTAAGGTGTTTTTTTTTAGCATAGCGCTGTTTCAAACAGCACTGCTGTAAAGCACACTAGGGAATCTGTAGTGCAAACCAGCAGGGTCTGCATGGACCAATTAATGCACAACTTGTTAGTGAACTTTAGAAATCACACCCCCTATAGTCCTCATTACTGCTCCGTGAGCCAAAGCCCTTAGCTACAGGTAAACATTTCTGGCTATTATTGGTTAGACACCAATCTCATTTTTGTTTCCTGGGAGTTGATAGGTGTTTAGCAGTTAAAACTGAAAGGCAGAAGCTCTGTTTATAATCCATGCAGTAAATAGCATCACTTTTCCAATTAGAAGCGCTACAATGCTTTTATATAAAACAAACAAGGAGTCCTCTGACACTTTTAAAGACTTTAACAATTTTATTGTGTGAGCTTTGGTGGGTAGAAACCCACTTCATCAGACACTTAATAAATGTGTTAGTCTTCAAAAGTGCCACAGGACTCCTTGGCTATGTCTACACTTGCAACTTAGGTCAACTTAACAACGCTTAAATCGACCTGCACCAAGCCACGTCCAGACCAGATACTTATTAAGTCTTCCTTAAGTCAACTTAATAACTACCGCTCTTCAGGTCGACTTAATGCCTAAGTTGATTTGTTAAGTCGACTTAAAGCCGGTGTGGACGCCCTAAGTAGACCCAATGCCCTAAGTCGACCTAATTGGCCTCCAGGCTGGGGGATGAGCTGGGGAGAAGGGAGCCGTGGCTCGGGGGTAGGGAGAGCCGCGGCTGGGGAGATGGGTTGTCGGCAGAAGAGCCCGAGGCGTGGGGAAACTACCCTAACAAAGCTGCCCCTTTGGAACATTTTTATATATTCTGCAGTACTAGGCAACATGTTTAGGTCTTCACTTGAAGCTCAAGGCCTGTCTGTATCAGTGTGGAAAGAGCAGTCCCCGGATTCAGCACATTTTATTATTAATTATTATTACTGTAGATGTAAAAATATGAGAGAGCAGTCACATTTACACACAACTTCCTACCCAAGAAGTTCTGTAAGTTGGTGCCATATAATTATCAGTCCTTTTATGCGTGGCTCATGGCAGCCTAGGGTCCAACTCAGCGGGGAACAAGGAGGGAGCCAGGCTTCTGTCCATCACACAGAACAAGACCCAAAATGTCCATGGTTTTATCCCTTCTTTTATACCTGCTGTCTCCCACGTCAGTCGATGGGCCTTCCTGTGTCAGGCTGCCTCCAGGTTCAGTATGGTTGTTAATCACTAGCTAATTGCAAGCGTGATTAGTCTCTTATTTCTGTACTTTGTCTGTTCCTAGAGTGGATCCTTCTGTACTTTAGTGTCATTTATTTGCACTTTAGGGTCACTGATATGCATTCATCTGCCTTTAGGTTAGGATGGCAATAGGTGTCCTCACTCTCCTTTCTGTTGTCAGAGCAATTTAGGCTGGCATCTTTGTATACTCTGCTCATCTATTGCTCCTTCACACACGCAAAGAGAATCCGTCAGAGTATTTTTAGGTTCAATCGTACAAGTTGCAGGAAAGAGTTTACTTCAAGAAACTAACAAGATGGAGTTCATTATGCCACACTAAATCATAATATAACATTATCATAACAGAAAAGGAAAAGTTTATATCTACCTTTATCTCACTTATACTATAAAATAAGGAGTCTACATCTGATTTGTTTACACAGCGCCTGGGGATGGCTCACACCGGGAACCCCAATTTGGGACCAAGGCCCCATTGTGCTAGGTGCTGTTCAAACACAGAGCAAAAAGGCATTTCCCACCCTAAAGAAGTGATGTTAACTTGGTACTGTATTGTTTTGATGATGGCAGAGGATGAGCTGTAACACCTTTTCCCTATTGCCGGGGGAGCCATGCAACTCTCTGAAGATTTTGGCTGGAAGGAGTTATAAGTAGCATTGAAATATCTTTCTTTATCTTAGGCATTGATACAGCCCTCTGATGTGAGGAAACTCATCACCAGAGCTACGCCACAGACCGGGACGCACCATCGCAGGATTCTTCCATGCTAGTGTCTCCTTTGTCAGTCACATTGGCTACGTCTACACTGGCAAGTTAGTTCGAATTAAGGAGGCTTAATTCGAACTAACTCAAGCCATGGCTACACTAGGCTAGGAATGTTAAACTTGCTTAAATCGACTTAATTGAATCTGCGTCTACACTACATTTTCCTTAAGTTGACTTAAGCAGCAGTTTAAGTCGACTTAAGGAAAATTAAAGTCGACTTTATTAAACCTACTTTAAAGTCGACTTTATGGGCTAAGTTGACTTTATTAAGTCGACTTAGCCAGTGTGGACGCAGATTATTCCTAAGTCTAGGAAGGCGAGATTCTTCTATACAATCCAGAGGCGCGCGCACACACACACACACACACACACACCCCTCAGAAAATATTTTCCAACACCTGGCACTTGGTACAGTAAAGTGCATTTCAAAGATTGTTTTTTTCAAAAAGATCACCACCACCGCAGTATTTTTCTGAGCCCCAAGGATATAACCTTCGGCAGGGGCTGATTTAGCATTAGCTGGCAGACAAAGAACCGCCAGATACGGAAGACACACCAAGTCTTCCTGCAGAGTGGTGGCGGGTTCAGTAAGCATTTGTCTATTCTCATTTCCTAGGGCAAAATCAGCATTCCCAGACACTTCTTTAATAGGGCTCAATGCAGTTTGCCAGTTGCTAGATGAGAATAATTAACCTTCCATTCTCCACGGTTATACTTTCATCTGCTTCATTTGTAAATCTCTGGAGATTCCAGGTTGTGCAATTAGTGTGCTTGGATCCGCCTGCCAGTGGCCAAGGAAGGGGGAAAGCAGCTGTTCTACTTTGCCCATCGGCCATTCTGCATGTGTCCCATCCAGCATGCACTACGCTCAAGACAATTACCTGGGGGATAAGACATCGTGACCCCCAGCAGAATTGAATGAAGAAGGCACAGAACCTGCACTGTAACAGCCACAGACACATGGCTGTTCAGCTTAGAAAGACCACCCTGTGAGGTGACATTAGGTAGTACAAGCTGCCTTTAGCTAACCTGGGACCTAGACTGCTACAAAGACCCTCAGGGTCTGCCTGTTATCAACAGCTTCACCAAAATCTCCCTTCTCAGTCAGTTCCAGAGAGACTTTTCTGGCCATCAGAAGGGACTCTGCAATATCCTGCAAGTGCTGGGGGGGGGGGGTGTTCCTGTGCTGCTAATTACATTTTTATCAGTGAAAGTCAATCGGGAATCCTCAGTTCAAAATTTGAGCCTTTACTGAAGAAGAAATCTTTAGAACCAGGCAAAAAAATTCCAAATCTGAGATTTTTCAAAGAACTGAGACCGTGGGTGGGGAGTTGTTGGCCCCCCCCCCCAAAAGGTCCCATTTTTCAGCCAGCGGCAATCACCACCTGCTAAGAAGGATTTAAATGGCCCAAATTTAGGCTCCTTTCCTGCAAATATGGAAAGTCTCTTTAAAAGAGGACGGATGGTCCAGAAAGCTGGATCCCATCCCTGCTCTCACACAGATTTCATGTTTAATATTAGGTGAGTCACTTAGTCTTGCTAGCCAGAATCTCTAAGGTATTTTGGCACCTTCTGATTATTTCAATGCGAGTTAGGCACCTAAATATCTTTCAGGGGCTGGGTCTCTGCACTTCAGTCCCCTATCTGTAAAATGGGCTTAATGGGTAGGTGAGCCACCCAGACATTGTAGACATTGTATGATATTAGTCATAGAGGCACTATAACAACATAAGATAAATGAGTTCCAGAGGAATAGCCGTGTTAGTCTGTATACAGCAAAGACAATGAAAAGCCCTGTGGCACCTTAAAGACTAACAAATTTCTTTGTGCGTAAGCTTTCGTGGGCTGCAACTCACGAAAGCTTATGCCTGAAGAACTTTGTTAGTCTTCTAGGTGCCACAGGACTTTCGTTATTTTTGTATAAGATAGATGGATACACAAGTCACCCAATGATACGCAGGACCACAGAGGCCACCTCCTCTTCTTGCCGAGTGGAGTCTGACCGTTTGGATTAATAAAAAAAAAATTCCGTGGTAGTGGTCTGAGAGCAATTTGAACTGCATCAATTCTTACCCCACTGCTGGGCGAACACTACATACCAGCCATGAATCTGTCTCACCCCCAATTTATGTCAGTCTCTCACTGTGCAGTCAGAGGCCAGAATGTCCTTCCATGATTTGTCATACAACTTTAATAAGTACGTTTTATAGGTTAGGTCAGAGCCTTTCATGACTCTCATAATTTTAAGACCAGTTTTATAGAAGCAAAAATGTGCCATAAAGTATTGTTCACTGGAGTCAATTAGCCCTTCAGTTTAAGCACTTCTCATGAATCTGAAGGAAGGAATTTTGCTTGTCAGTATTAAATAAGATACTAAAATGACAATTTAAGTGTTTTTAAAAGTATCTAAGGTAATTCCAACTGCATTTGAGCCTATTGAGAGAAGCTATGAAGGCTCTCATTCCCCACGGAGAATACAGGATATGCTATCTTTTCATTTGCTTCCAAAGTTGTGGCTAAAATTTTGATCTCGCTCGTGATGGTTTTAAACCAGAGAATCTCCGAATCGACTTGTTTTTTGATATTTTCATTTTGAAGGGGATCAGGCCCAACATATTTTTGCCCTGGAAGAGATTATGCTTCAGTGGAAAAAATTCAACACAGTGACATCAACAGGAATCTTTCCCAAGACATCAGTGAGCACTGCATTGGGCCCTTATTTTCTTGTGTGGCTAAGAAACAACTAAGGTCATGAAAATCAGAGAAGGGCCACAACCAGAGCCATTTACACAGAACTTAGCAGTTCAGATAAAATTAGAAATAGGCCCAAATCACAGCTCCCAGATTCCTTAAACTTCTGGGAAAGTTTCAGCTCCAAAGTTTGCAGTGCATGCCCATTGCTAGGTAAACTAGAAGCAGGCCTCGAATAAGGGCCCTTGGGGCCTTGAGTTGCCCTCCCACTGTGGGGCCCCCTCCTGCCTGCTCCCCTTCCGGCGTGGAGCTCCCCCAGCCCACCACCGCCATGGGGCTCCCGCCTGGGCTGGCATTCCTGCCCTGCCCCTGGGCTGGTTGGTCCCCGGCCTAGAGTGTAGGAAAGAGGGCTGGTCTGCCCTGCCCCCGTGGGGGGACCAGCCTGCCCAGGGGCAGGGCAGGAATGGCCCTGGCCTAGGAACCGCCCCCCAGTGCTGGCAAAGCAGAGGCTCTAATGGGAGAGTGGGGGCAGATATGGCAGCAGCCCTAGGGACTGGAGGCTGGGGTCAAGCTATATATAGTATTTGTTAGGGTCCAGATATTAGGGCCCACTCTGAGGTACTCTTCCCTGTGGATCTTCCTCCTAAAAACAGAGGCAACATTATTTACCCACCCTTGTAAACATGCTCTGTGCTCTCTGTGTGAAAAGCGCTATGCATTGCTGTTAATTACTGCAATTACCATAAAATCGGTGATAAGTGCAAAGAACCTCTGGGAGCCAGATTTCCAGACTCTGAAGGTTTTCTTTATTGTTGGTTTTATTTACGACTATTGGAGGACAATAAACTTGGCATCAACAGATGTGGTCCCCCACCACCTTCGCGTTTCCGCCGTGGTGTGAAATCGGAGCCAAACTAATTTGTCTCCCTTCTGGTTCATTAGTCTGTGCTTACACTGCCTTGATCATATTACTCCTTGTTTCATGGAGTTCATTCACACCACCAGCTCTTGCATTGACACAGGGAACAGTGCAGTCTGGGTAGCTATCCCACTGGGCAATTGCATGGAGGGAGCTTTGGAAAGGGTCTGCGATGCCTCATGGGATGGCACAGAATCTCATGGTGAAGGTTTCTGAGTCCCATCGTTCTATGGGTTTCCTGCTAGATCGACAGCCGCTCCTCAACTGCCCTATCAGCCAAACGGATGTTGCTGAACACAGACACACAAGAAGCCCACAGAAATGGGAGGCGGGGAAGGAGAACGTGTGACAGGGAGAATGTGTGTGTGTGTGTGCACGCATGCGTGTGAGAGAGAGATTAAAAAGGGTGTGGTGGACAGTGAGTGGGTACACACACACTGTTTCTACATTGGTACAGAGACAGCTGGTGTCCCCACATCCCCCCACCCCAGCTCAGCAGAGACTTGGACCCCGGAGAGGGAGAAGGACACTCAGACATCAGCCCCTGCTTGCCTGGCTCTGCACAGCACATCAGGATTCTCTCCCCAGAAGCCCCCCACCCCGCACGCCTTCTGTAAGAGAGCAGGGTCCATTCCCTCGGAGTTCTCCCACAGGCGGAGGAGAATGAGCCACCCCTCCGCTGCAGTCCAGGCAGGAGCCTGTTTGCTGCTTGGAGCCAGCATGCTGAGCTGGGCAGTAGCTGTGGCTATGTTTACACTGGGGAATTTAGGTCGACTTAAATAAGTCAACTTTAATAAGTCGACTTAAAGTGGGCCTTACTAACTCAACGTAGAGAGTCTATACTAGACTCTCTAAGTCGACTAGTTCAGTCCAGGGAGAGCCAGCCCCGCACAGGGCTGGCTGTCCCCGGGGCAGCAAGCCCCTGAGTGGTCCGGGGGAGAAGGGAGCATGGAGCTCCCTTCTGCCCCGGACCACTCGGCTCCCTTCTGCCCTGGACCATTCGGCTCCCAGGCAGGAGGAAGAGCGGGAGACCCACGCTCCAGCTGCTGAGCAGTCGGCAGCTGGAGCATGGGGCTTCCTTCTCCCCGGAACCCATACTCCAGCTGCCGGCTGCTCTGCAGCTAGAGCGCGGATCCCAGGGAGAAGGAAGCCCAGTGGTCCCGGCAAGAAGGAAGCTCCTTTCCCCCATGCCCTAAGTCGACTAAGTCGACTTAGGGCATCCACACAGCTTAAGTCGATTTAAGGAAATCGCAGAGTAAATTAAGTCCACTTAAGCATGCTTAAGTCGACTTAATTTACTAGTGTAGACGCACCTGTGTGAGCTCTCCATGCTGAGCAATTGCAAAATTTCCAGGGGCTTTCAAGGAGTGGGGGCAGGGTTCTGCGGCTGGAGTGCAGGGCCAGGCAGCAGAGTTTGAAGCAGTGAGCAGAGCGGTCAAAGTGGGCATTGTGGGATAGCTTTTGGAGTCCAGTTTGGCACACAGCATCTACACTGACGCTTTGTCCTAATTTTGCAATAAAATACTCTGCACTTCCCATCGGGCAAGTTTTATATGTTGCCAAAGCATGGCAGTTCTGTCCATGGGGGCAGATTAAGGGGACCTGATGGGACCCCCCAGTCTCCCACCAGTGCTCACCCTCCAGGGACCCCAGCCCCCTTTTCCAGCTGATCTGCCCCCTAGGGTGGGGGAGCGGTGAGGCCAACTGGAGCATGGTGCGTCTTCCAGTGCGACCCTCCAGGGCCACGGACCCGGGAAGGCCGTGCCGGAAGCCGTACAGCATGCCAACTGGCCCTGGCCCTCCCCACCCAGGCTGCCCATGTGGTAATCCACCCCTGTCTGTCAGCTGGTCATTGGAGTGCGCACACTGCTGCTGTTTTGGCACCAGAACACTGTCGTGTAGGTCAGCCCTTTGTCTCTGTAGCTGACCTTCAGCGACTAGCTTCTAACAGTCATGGCCCTGATCCAGCTTCACTTGACGTATGGGAGTTTAAAATTAATGAGAGCTTTTTCATTAATGGAGTTGAACTGGATCCCAGCAGAGTAAGAGGACTGTACAACAGGGAGAATCCAGAGAGACCTCAGGAAGAGTTCTCTACCAGGACTCCCCCACTATTCTGTAGGCACTACCCTCCGCCCCACACCCCTCC
The DNA here is from genome assembly GCA_007922175.1 of Pelusios castaneus. Lineage (NCBI taxonomy): Eukaryota > Metazoa > Chordata > Testudines > Pelomedusidae > Pelusios > Pelusios castaneus. The sequence goes on from ML685781.1 coordinate 14,422,637, forward strand.
TCCATGGAAGTGCCCCTAGTGACAGAGGCCCCCCGGCTCTTCCAACAGTGCATTTCCCCTTGCTCTCTGGGTCTATGGACCCCCTTCAAAGAAAGATCCTTCAGCCAGAGGAGGCTCTGCAGGGGAACTGCAGTCTTTTTTTTTTTTTTTTTTTGCTTTGCTTTGCTTTGCAATTGCTTTGCTTTTTAAGTGAGATTTGTGTGTAAGTGAATGAATCCAGGAGCTACAATTTTAACTGAAAAAACACGCTCTCTCACAGGACTCAAGATAAAAATCACATAACTGCCACAACCTAACTAGTACTCCCACACTTCCACTTGGCACTCTGTACCTTGAGGTCTCCATTCATTTCATCCTCGCTCGCTGCTGCACTTCTTCCAGCACCTGAAAGGTGAACTGACAAGTTGAGGTCAGTGATGAGATAAGCAGAGATTTATGTGCTGAATTCACCCATTCAGCAGCATCTTGGGGGGATTCACAGGGCTTGGAAAGGTTTTAAAAGAGATAGTTCTTTTAAACCAAAGGCATTACCGTCTCGTCGCTATGGCTCGCGTCCCATCAGAAAAGTGAAGGGCTGAATGAGTCTGGCAGAGAATAATGTGTCAATGCCACAGTTAAAAAGGTCTATACCTAGAACTCTGCAAACATGGGGCCATATTCACCCCTGGCGCACCTCCACCAAAGCCAGTGGTATTTCATCAGAGATCTCTAGCCCTCTGTCTGCCATTTTAACACACCTCCTGTCCCCCCAGTGAAGTTACATTCCATGGCTGCATCTACACTTGTAAATTAAGTCGACTTAAGCTTGCTTAAGTCGACTTAATTTACCCTACGTCTACACTACAGTTTCCTTAAGTCGACTTAAGCAGGGTGCCCCCTCTGCCCCCGTGGACCTCCCTTAGGTCCCCCTAAGCCCCTAGGAGTCGACCTAGGTGTCCAGTGTGGACACTCTAGGTCAACTTTCTAAGTTCCCCTTTAAGTTGACTTTAATTTTAAGTGTAGATGCACTAAGTCGACTTAACTAAGTCGACTTAAATTAACAAGTGTAGACATAGCCCATGGGAGGAGACTGAGAGGGAAATGATAACAGTTTTCAAGTACCTAAAAGATTGTTCCGGGGGGGGGGGGGGGGGGGAATTATTCTCTTTAATCACCGATGATAGGACAAGAAGCAATGGGCTTAAATTACGGCAAGGGAGGTTTAGGTTGGACATTAGGAAAAATTCCTAACTGTCAGGGAGATTAACTGGCTTTGCAGATGGAGATGAGATACTGTCCTTGACGGCTGTAGTTCAGAATTCAGTGAAAATTACCCAGCTAAAACAGAGACATGGTGTAAACTGAGTGCACGCCCACATTCACGCACACAAACCCTCTCTTCAGAGAAAGCAAGCCATTGTCACTTGACGTTAGCGCCAAGCATCAGAGGCTATGTCTATATTGGCAAGTTAGTTCGAATTAAGGAAGCTTAATTCTAACTAACTAAAGCCATGGCTACACTCGGCTTTCATTAGTTCGAATTAAGGGCTTCCTTAATTCGAACTAATAAATTCGAATAGGCTATTCGAAGTAAGGGTTAATTCGAACTAGTTAGTTCGAATTAACCAATGTGGCCATGTTAGTTCGAACTAATTTCTTAGTTCGAACTAATCGCCCATTGAATTCAATGCAAATCGCTAATTCGAACTAAGCAAGTGCCATAAATGGCACTTGATTAGTTCAAACTAAATTTTGCTAGTTCGAATTAAGTTAATTCAAACTAACTAAAATTAATTCGAATTAACTAATTTGAACTAATTTTAGTAAGTATAGAAATAGCCTATGAGTCAGTTATTCACGGCACGCCTCACATAGAGATCCAATGCGTCCCAGCTCCATTGGTGTTATATTTTGCAACTATTTGTTCTCAAGGGACGGCATTACTTTTGTTGAACCTCCAGACCAAGTCCTTCATTGGGACCTCCAGTGTGAGCAAAGAGGCATCTGCTAAACAGAGATACACAAGCAATCTCAACAAATAAACCCACATGTACGTAGCGGAGGCTTGGACCCACAGGGTCTCACATTCAGTCTTTTATGTACTTGCAAATTACATTCTGCATAAAGTCACCCAGTAACAAAGAATAAATCTCCCTCAGAATCTCCTCCTTTCCCAGCACAGCTCTTCGAGGTGTTTTCATCCCAAGCCTTCAATTAGATAGGTTAAACACTGTTTTCTTAATAGATATAGCTATTGTCTGCCCAAGCTTTTGAAACAAAAGTGAGGAAATCAGGCTCGGCCAATACGTTTGAGGATTATGGTTTAGATCTAATTGGGAATTGAGGTCATGAGACCCTCATATATTCTAGACACAGATACCCAGCATGTCAGAAACTGGGCAGAACACATTCCATGCCAGAAAGTTTGAGGAAGTCATTGCTCTGTAAAATATTGAGCTTTATGGGGTTTTTTATGCAGAATGTGTTGTTTGGAATTGCACTTATAGCCCAACTTTCTGGAAGATCACGTGATATTATGATTCACTCACTCCTTCTCGGGTTAGACTGGGTAATAGGTGATGACTCATTGCAGAGACTTCATACCTGATCGCAATGCAGTGATGCTTTATTGGGGCGTCCCGAATGGTAAGTCACCCCGTTAACCTTCTATCTCAGCATGAAAGAGACTGGCTGGTGCTAACCTGAGTGACAGCGCTCTGCCACTCCACATTGTTAACCGGCCCCCAGATTTCTCAGGACTCAGAGTCCTAACTTTGCCTGGCAGGTTAGTGCTCTTTAGTTCCTGAATTCTCCAGCGGTATCTCCCTGCGACATCCAGCCCCTGTCACTGAATGCTCACAGAAATGACCACATCCCTTGTCTCAAACAGCGGTTTGCTGCATATAACCAGGAATTCACACCCTGCTGAGCACAGAGATGTATTTATGGTTCATTAACCAAGCACTGAGGTTTATGAGATACTAAGCAAAAGCAATCAAAACAAACAGGGAGTCCTGGGGCACTTTTAAAGACTAACAGATTTATTTATCCAATGAGCTTTTCGTGGGAGAAAATCCCACTTCGTCAGATGCTTTGAAGATGGGTAATCAGAATGGGAGGAAAATAAAGGCAGGGAGTGTGAGACATAGGATCAGGTCAGGCTGTAACAGCAAAGCAAAGCAAGAACAATGAAGACAAACGGTTACAGATCAAAATATACCACACTTCTAAGTGCACTGAAATTTGGCAGGTTACCATCCTTGACTAAGGTAAATTTCTTACCTCAAACATCCCTTCGGTGTCATCCACCCCAACGGCAGGGAATCCACTGTCCAGAGATCCCTTTTGTCCTGGGAGGCATTACCAGATGCCATTTTGCTTCTCCTCACATTCCCCAAAGTTCATTGTCTTTGTCTGAAGAGGCAGATTGACCCCTGGGGTTCGGACTGAGGTGTGTCCTCCAGAGTGTTGATGCCATGCTGTTTTCCAGCATATTCCTGAAAACTGGCATTTACCTCAGACACAAATGTATCTTCCCGTTGTATTTGGCTTAGCCTGCTGAACTTACAGCTGGGACCTACGTTTGCAGGCAGATCAACACTTCTTTGTCCATGACAAAATGTATCAACTCTGCCCTCATACTGTATTTTAGGAGCACATTTCCATACATAACTCTGGACAACCCATCCGAACATACACCACACAGAAATATTCATGACCAGCATGTCACCAACGTTCATTTGATAATTCGCCCCACACTCTTTCCAGATAAATAGTATGATGCCAGTGTGTTAGGTGTGATGAGTCTGTCGGGCTTATTAGGAGTTACAGAACAGTGGGCCCTTGGCCAGCTGGCACTAAAGGACTTTGAGGGTCACAAATACAGAGCCCCACCCCCACACTTCATCATTTGCTTTGACCCTTCAATATGCAGTTACAGCCCCAATCCTGAAATCGGAACTGGGGGCAAGTGACACTCCTGATGGAAGCAAGGGTCTGCCTTATGGACCAAATGAAAGGGGCCAGATTATACTGTGCAAGCAGGTTCCACTTCCTCTTTGAAAATAAAACAACAGCTTTTGCTGAGAAGAAAGGGAATTTGTTGCTAACGCCGTGCTGAAATGCTTAGCCAAATGCTATGATGTTTTCCAAATGTTCCTGGCTTTCTTCTAATATTGATAATACTTGACACGTGGTTAAGGATGGGTGGTTTAGAGCCATGAGTAGCCTGGCCTGGCAGATTAACTCTTGAAATCATTTCACTTGCTCTTACATTCTTGCAATACCTTTTCCAATGTGCATAGATGGAAATGCTTCAGGTAATAGAGTCAAAGGCGCCTATGTGATCTAGGAGCCTAGATCTAGGTCCCCTGAGGTATTTCAACACCTAACTCCCAGTTAGTTCAATGGCTCAAACAATTTTGAAAATTCTACTAGATTCCTATCTACATTTTAGGCACCTAAATATCTTTGAAAATGTGGCCCTAAGTCCCAAGATTTTAAATGGAACTCAGAGCTCAGATCTTCAGAGGTATTTAGACACTTACTTAACTCCCACTGAACTCAGACTCTTAAGATGCATTTTGAAACAATGTTACCCTTCATCGTCTTCAACAGTCAGCATTAGTCAAAGATGTGTCCACCTAATATTTGTGTAACCCATATGCCTGAAAAGGCTATCTCTGAGAGACCTGCTGAGGGTGGGGTACTGTTGCTGGGCAGATTAGCGACCCACAACTGGAAACTTCCAGAAGCAGGGAGTGGTAGCAATTTGATCATGCTCCACAGTGTACCCTGCTGGTGTGATGTGATGTCAGTCAGATGACTGGAGAGCAGCAGCCTGAGCAGACAGCAGGCAGGAGCTGCCTTGAGGGGAGACCATGTGCTCAGTGTTCTGGAGAGGAGCTGAGCCAGGAGTGAACAAGATGTTTTCTCCATGTAAAGGAGTCATTTGCGACAGACCTTGCAGACATGCATATGGGACTGAGGGCTGGTTGCAGAGGAGAAGGAAAAGCCTGCATGGAATGCTACAGAGGATCCCAGCAAAGAAAGAAGAGGACAGCTATTTCTTGCCACTCGAGCTTCCACACTGGAACAGAGACTGTAGCTGAGAGTTGGGTGAACTCCACACAGACTTTGGGACTCTTGGGTATCTTTCATGCAAGGGATTGTTCTTGGTTAATTGTATTTTGTTTTCTTAGGATAAGGTTCATTTAGTTAGTAGTTAATAAAGTTCATTGTTATGTTTGTTTTTAGTAGTATTTTAATGTGTGAGTGTAGCTCTGAGCAAGCTTCGCCGTGAGTCCTGTACAGACTGGATCCTGGGTCTCCAGCTGCTTTCCCCATAGGGGTTGGGATTGATTTCTGTGGGGCACTGGAGAAGGGCAACTAAATGAATTTAGCCCACCCGAAGGTTACATTTGCACCCCATTCTTATTTTCCTCAGCCTTCCTCCACTGCTGGGTCTTTCACACGAACTGAATCTTTCACTAGTTGTATCTTATTAATGGCTATTTAAAATGTCAACTAACTTGTATCAATGCTTGTTTAAACATTTCAACTGACAGAACGGCAAAGGAAGAGAAGAAAAAAGTTTGCTCTTTTCTGTCATGACCCAACTTCCAAGCAGGCTAGGAAGACCTGGAGTGGATTATTTTCCATTCTGGGCAAAAATGAATGGACACAGATGCAGGATATTCTTTTCCTGTTGGGTGAAATAAAGTTTTGGAGGGGAGGGGGTTTTCCTAGTTCTTCTTGGATATTCCATTTCTATATTTGGATGCGTACTTGTTATTTACTGATAATTTTCACACTGACTTCTGGTTGCTTCTTGTTGCTTGAAACATGTGCGTCTATTTATGCCAAAACAGATCCTCACCTGGTGTAAGTCAACATAGTTGTACTGACATCAGTAGAGTTGTGCCAGTCTACATCAGCTAATGCGTGGACCCTTCCAGAGAGATGTGTAGGACTATACATTCCTTTCTGTTTCTTTAACTCTTGACTTCGAACATTTAAGATATAGAGTGTAGATGTGTATGAAATCATTTCAGCGGTTCCAAAGGGGGAGTCGTGTTAGTCTAGTTCAGCAAAGCAAACAAGGAGTCCTGTGGCACTTTTAAAGACTAACAAATTTATTTTTCATATGCGCTTTTATGGGTGAAGTCCATTTCAGTAGGCTGCCCTTGTTAGGCCGAGTTGCTACAAGAGACCTAAAGTCGATCCAGAATGGCTGGTATGAATGCCTGGCCCAGCTAGTGTTTATAAGCAATAACACTATCGCACCTGTTCCATTACCAACGGTTTAATTGTCTAGCGTGGACAAGGGTGGAGAGACACCTTGTTCATTTTAATTGGGTTGCATGGGATGTGCTGAGAGGAGAATTCAGCTCACTGTCAATAAGGTGTTGCTACATCTTAACTGTACTGCCTGTCAGGAGGCAGGCTTTTCCATGCCTGGTTTAATTAATCTAGAAGGCAATAATGAGAGGGAATCTGCCTATCAGCAGTTAATCACACACCTATAACATTAGCAATTGCACGGCCCACCCAGAGGGACTGAACTCCCTCAGGAAGGAGATCAGCTGATGTTAATCACACTTGGAGTTTGTCTTTTTTTTACCAGAGAAGAACTCATCTTTCTTGTCGGGGAGAGAGACTAAAGATGAAGTCTGGAGGATTTAAACTGCTCAATAGTCATTTCAGTTGTATGCGTGGGGCACTTGAAATCACGTTGTGCACCCAGAGCGAATACTCCATTAAGCTAGAGCGTTTTATGATAAAAGCAGGAGCACTCCACAATGGATTATATCCCTTTACTGGATACAGCCAGGGAGTTAATATCGGGAGGAGCTAATGCAAATCAGCACCAATGGAACTATGCTGGTTTACCCCAGCGAAGATCTGGCCTGAAAGTCTGGTAGGGAGAACACCTGCTATAGATGCACATAGTCTGACCTGAGATAGTCTGCCCTTGGCACGTTTTCGTGGTACTGAATAGTATTTCCCCTGGGAATCCTTTGCTGGCTTGAATAAGATCAGAGGTTGCACTCTGCCAATCACTCCCCAGCCAACCCAAACTTGGTGCTGGACAGGCATCTCCTCATGCCAATTTATAATGACTCACTGCCGCAACCACAGCTATATTGCTGCCTACACTCACGCTAGTTCACTGAGAGCTACTGGGAATATGTATGCACAGGAAGAGGAATCACACCCCTAGCTCATAGTGTAGACATAACCTGCATCTGTCTGTTCTTTTTTGTTTTATAGTTAGATTCTACGCTGTCTGGGGCAAGGATCACCATCTTTTGTTTGTACAGCACCTAGCACAATTGAGTCCTGGTCCCTGATTAGGGTCCTAGGAGTATTACAATACACAGACATAGGCAGAGCCCACGGTAGGAATATTATAGAGCCAGAGCACAGAACAGAGACAGGCTCGGCACCAGCATGTGAGGGGCAAGTTTTCAAGTGCTCAGCCCCCACAACGGGGACCAGATTTTCAGACAAGCTCAGAGCTCAGCAGCTCCCACCGTGACACTAATGACCAGATTCCCACACCGTATACCGAGTTCTTCTGAAACGTATCCCTTAACTTCAGTGTCTGAGGCTGGGATTCCAAATAGAATCTAAGGCTGTGTCTACACTTACCAAAGTTAGTTCAAATTAGTTAATTCGAACTAACTAATTTGAATTAATTTTAGTTAGTTCAAATTAACTTAATTCGAACTAGCATGGCCCCACTAGAATGCTAGTTCGAACTAAGCAAGTGCCATGCCTGGCACTTGCTTAGTTCCAATTAGTCAGTTGCATTAAGCTCAATGTGCCAGTTAGTTCAAACTGAGCAGTTAATTCAAACGAACATGGCCACATTGACTTAATTCAAACTAACTAGTTCGAATTAAGGGTTAGTTCGAAGTAAAATGCGGTTTTATTAATTCAAACTAACTTTTCCTTAATTCAATTTAAAGAACTGCTTAAGTCAAATTAAGGAAACTCAAGTGTGGACACAGAGTAAATTAAGTTGACTTAAGCCTGCTTAAATTGACTTAATTTACAAGTGTAGACACACATTAAGGGAATTAGGTGTCCACGTTCTTCTGAATTTCAATGGGACTTGGGCACCTGACTCTTCTAAATTCCTTTCAAAATCTCCGGCTCATCTAGGATCTGAGCTCTTTTGAAAGTCTGACCCTATATAAACAGCCTTGGGTCAGAGAAATAAATGCAGTAACTCTCTGTAGATAAGAACATCCTTAAGCTCAGAGCCTCTGATACAATTAAGCAGCAACTACCATCTACTGATATAACCCTAGCCAGCAAGCCAAACAATTGGAAACCTAAAGCTATTCTCCTTCTGCAACAATCTACCACCTTCCAATTCTCCCTGACTTTCACATGCCTGGGAAAAGAAGATGCGTCTTCCAGCAGACCCTGATGGTCATCAAATTTGAGCCATTTTAGACAAAGATGGGGAGTGAATTTCAAAGCCAAGGACTTTGGAGGAGTCAGGTCGCAGTCATCCAGAGTTTCACCCACATCCAAGGTGCCATGAAAAGGTCCTGGAAGCTAAAGAAGCTGTACAAGGGCTTGTCTTGGTTACTAGTACTAGAACGTTTATGGCAGAACGCCATGGCAATATCACCTCTTTTGACTGCTTTGATGGCAAGTGCTTGTCTTTGCATCGTTTGTCCAGAGCCTATTAACTTACAGGTAAGTAAGCCACCAACACACGCACATGCTCATACTAGACTTAGAAGGGCAGCATTCAAGGTGTTTCTTAATCTTCCTCTGCTTGAGTTGCCATGGCTGTCATGGTAATCATGTGCGTGGCATTCTCAGGGAGAGTTCCAAGCCACCTTAGAGAGCAAGACAAAGGTACAGATCATGTCTAGTATAAGCCGCACAAGAAGTGTACATCTTTGTCCTTCCCTGGTGGGTGATCCATATGTGACATTTGAGTCTCTTACCAACCAAAGGACCTGAGATAAGATTTTCAAAAAACACCTGAGTGACTTAGCAGCACTAATCCCACTCAAAAAAAAAAAAATTAAAGGAACTTGCGTTCCCAAGTCACTTAGGCCTTGTACACACTAAAGAGTTATTGTGGAATAAGCCATCTTATTGCGGAAAAACAAGCCCACCGTACAGACCTGAATGCTTCTTGTTGCATTACAAGTGCCCTGTTATAGCAGAACAATAATACCACCTGTGCGAGAGTCATAACCCCTATTGCAAAATAGCTCTTGCACTATAAAGTGTGTGTGAACGCTGCTGGAATTTTCTTCCACAATAAGTGGCCTCCAAAAATGTCCCAGAATTCCAAGCCTCACCATTCTGGTCTTCCGCTTGGACACCACTGCTCTGACACCATTAGCCCCTCCCCCCTGTGAGTCCTGGGAACTTTTGAATTTTTTCCTGTTTTCCTGGGGCAATGTTGAAAAAGGGCGCGAGTTGCTAGGAAACACAGTGTCCCAGGGGAACTTGTAAATTTACCCACAGTGCTCAGCGCTCCTCTCCTTCTACCCAGGGTTCCTAGCACTGGAAGCTGATGAGTGGCACAGTGGAATAGGTGCCCACAATTCAATGTTCTTTCTTGCGGAAATGCAAAGAACAGTGTGGACGTTCCATTGCGTTATAAGGAGCGCAGTGTGAATGCACAATTGCGCTATAAATACAGCATGTTATTATAGCGCAAAGACTTATTGCGAAACAATTTTCTAGTGTAGACATGCCCTCGATCTGAAAATCTCCCCTTCTCTCATGTCCTTTAGTACACGCAATAAAAGCTTATGGGCTTAGCCTGACAGCTCAGAGTTCAACCATTACACTCAACCAGTAGCTGACTCCTCTGGCACTAAATGTGCATTCATCTAGTGAAGAGAACAGCCAGGTCTGTTCCAATGAACTCAGAGTCGCACACTGAAGATGTATCTGTCCCAGTGTGAGGGTGCCATTGGTCTGCTTTAGAAGTCTTTCAACCAGGGCTGTCAATTAATCACAGCTAACTCAAGCAATTAACTCAAAACAAATGAACTCAGTTAAAAAAATGAACTGCGATTAATTGCCATTTTAATTGCACTGTTAAACAATCAAATACCAATTAAAATGTATTATAAATATTTGGATGCGTTTCTCATTTCAAATTGTACATCTATCTTTTCAAACATCAGTTTCAATTACAATACAGAATACAAAGGGTCCCGTGCTCACGTTATATTATTATTTTTGTTACAAATACTTGCACTGTAAAAAAGATGAACAAAAGAAATAGTATTTTTCAGTTCACCTCATTCAAGAACCATAGGGCAATCTTTTTACTGTGAAAGTGAAACTTTAAAATGTAGAATTTTTTTTGTTACGTAACGGTTCTCAAAAACAAAGCAATGTAAAATGTTAGGCAGGCAACCCGCAGCACGTAGCACACAAACCCATTTGGAGCAGCACACGGCACCCGCGGCGGTGCTGCGGAAATTGCCACTCCTGCCACCAAAAAACACACCAGGTAGCTCCTTTGGGTGGCATGCATGGGGAGGGGGTTCCCCAGGCACGCCGCTGAAAGAAGGCACCCAGAGCATCATCTCTAACAGCGGTGGTGAGAGTCCCCAGGCACGCCATGGAAAGAAACCAGTTGGAGCCGCTCCTTTCGGTGGTGTAACTAGGGATGGGTCCTTTCGTCGACGTGCGTGGAGAACAGCCGCTTTGGGCGGGTTTTTTCCACAGCATGCCTGGGTACCCTACACCACCGAGAGCAGCCACACCGGACGGCTGCTTTCCACAGCATGCCAAGGAACCCCATCCCCCCACCCTAGCCATGGCCATCGCCGAATTTTCAGGCAGCAGCCACTTTTTTCAGTAGAGGGGGCCACTGGTACTGCCTGAGGGTTGGGGAGGAGGGGCCGGCACAGGAGTCCACAAAGGTTTAGAGCCTACAAGTTCACTGAGTCCTTCTTCTTGTTTAGCCAAGCATCAATAAGACAAACGAGTTTGTTTACGTTTACAGGAGATAGCACTGCCCACTTCTTATTGCCAATGTCACCTGAACATAAGAACAGAAGTTTACATAGTACCTTTGAGTGGAGATTGCAAAGTATTTATGGGCCAGATACGTTCAATATTCATATAGCCCCTTCATGCTTCAACCAGGATTCCAAAGGACACGTTTCCATTCTGAGGACGCTCATTAAAAAAATAATGTGTTAATTACATTTGTGACAACGCCTTGGGGGATAATTGTATGTCTCCTGCTCCATGGTTTTACCTTCAATCTACCATATACTTCGTTGTATGGTTGGCTCGGATGATGATCCAGCAGATGTCATTTGATTTAAGTACATTTTCAAAGCAGATTTGCAAACCACAAAGAAGGTACCAATGTGATATTTCTAAAGACAGCTACAGCACTCAACCTAAGGCTTAACAATCTGAAGTCCCTCCCAAGATTTGAGAGGGACAAGGTATGAAACAAAGTAATAGCCCAGCGTGGAACTACAGATTCCAAACCACCCAAAAAGAAAAATCAAACTTCTGATGGCAACCTGATTCAGACGATGAACATGAACGTGGGTCAGTCCACCCTGCTTTGAACTGTTAATGAGCAGAACCTGTCATCAGCATAGACGCATCCTGTACTCTGGAATGGTGGTTTAAGCATGATAGGGCGTACCGACGTTTAGCATATTTGGCACACACATACCTCGCAATGCCGACTGCAACGTAAACACCTGTTCTCACGTTCAGGTGACATTGTAAATAAGCAGCGGACAGCATTATCTCCCGTAAATGTCAACAGACTTCTTCGTCTTACCGATTGGCTGAACAGGAAGTAGGACTCAGTGGATTTCTAGACTCTGAAGTTTTATGTTGTTTTATTTGAGTCCAGTTATATAACAAAAAATATTCAACATTTATAAGTTGTACTTTGATAATAAAGAGATTGCCCTAAAGTGCTTATATGAGAATTGAAAAATTCTATTTCTTTTGTTTATCTTCTATACAGCGATAATATTTGTTATAAAAAAATATAAAGTGAACACTGTATACTTTGTATTCTGTATTGTATTTGAATATGTAGAGCACATCCAAAAATATTTAAATAAATTCTATTCTATTGTTTAACAGTGCTCTTAATCACAGCTTTATTTTTAATCCTGCAATTGATTGCAGTGAATTTTTTAAATGTCTGACAGCTCCACTTTCAACCTCAAATGTTTGAGGTGCTGGACCTCATTGCAGAAGCCATCTCTGTAAATGGTGATGAAAGGGAGAATGTATTCTTGACGTACTTCCTTACTATCCTTCTCTTCACAAGGAAGACCCAAGACAAGATGAATTTCCCATTGCTCTTCTTTAAGACATGTTGTTGGTCTCTGCCTTACCAGCCATCAAAGTACTCACGAAAACATGGAATAAGATACAAATTGCAAATTAGGTTTTAATTAGACCAGCACCTGCTTCCTGAGCATGCAAAAATAATACCATGAAGACATCTATACGTTGCTATGGCAGTCCAATGCCATAGATTTCTATTTCACTGCCCTTTGAAGACAAATTTACTCAGTGCTATAGCTTGTGTGCCAAAGTGATTAACACTTTAATGCTAATATCAAGCTGGCCCAGTTACACACACTTCATTCATGAGAAGGCATCGTTTTTCAACGGTCTTATCAGTATGTAAATGAGAGTTTGACTCTTTAGATGTCTGCTCCCCAAGCACAGCCCAAGTGAATTCAATTAACGCGATTTACATTCCAACATGACGCCCGCTAGGCTGTGTCAGACTTGATAAGGCATCCAAATGTGATCCCCGCCCCTTGCCTTCCCATGGAAGCGCTAGCTCCCTGGTTGGCTTTTGAACAAAGAATTAGATAAGATCAGCTCTCTGAGCAAGGTGCAAAAATCAAGACAGAGGTCTCAGGGGTGTTATTTAGCAGCGTGCACCACAGTATCATTTCTGTCCCGGGACAATTACAGAGGAGGTATCCACAACAGACCTCGCTTTGCTTACTACATGAGGCCAGATCCTGAGTCTGGCTGATGTGCCCACCCAACTCCATGTTCATTTCTACCATGTGCTTTTTCTCAACGTATAAAGTAGTAACAAGGAGCTGTAGGTACGTGGTGCATCTGTCTCTGCTTGGATAGCATGGATGAAGGAAGGAAGGAGAATTTACTAACGATGAGCTATATTACACAGCTTCCCAAGGGAAGCCATGAATGCCCCATTGCTTGACATTAGAAAGCAGGGGTGGGCAAACCTTTTGGCCTGAGGGCCACATCGGAGTGTGGGTGGGCCAGACAGGAGTGAGGGACCTAAAGCCACTCAGCACCTAAGTTTCAGCAGTAAAAAACTTCCCCTGTGCCCGTATTTCTGCCTCAGAGCATGCACACGGCTGCCTCTCTGAAAGCGTCTGAACATCTGCCTCTCAGCTAAGACCCAGAGTGATCCACAAACTGGAAAGACAGCCGTACAGCTGCTTAACTCACACAAGGGTCTGATCCAATAGGGGCCTCCGAGCATGTGTACTAGATTAGACCCCACATACGAGTGCCCACAAAATAGATGGGGGAGAAAGAGCACCTCTCTTATAAGCAGGAAGGGCTAGATGTTAAATAGGTCAGTGTCAGTAAGCGTCAATTTTACCCTACGCACACAAACTGATAAAAAACTATTTCCATAGGTAACAATCAACACTTACAGCTAGGCAAAGTAAGGGAATTCTGCCTGAGCACACAGTTTGCTTCAAGGATATTTAATTTGTCTATCTTGACGTGATGCTGACAATGTGTGCTTTTCATCTTCTAAAGCTCTGACTTTTGGAAGCTCAGCATCTGCTGTCATTAAATAATTACTCTCCGACACCCTCCAAAATGTCCCACAACTGTGAAAATGTAAAAAAAAAAACCTGCTTAAAAATAAACATCAATATTATCTGTTGAAATCACAAAACAAAGAAAAGCTGAGCTCTGTGAAGTCTGCTCATAACTTTGAGCCCAATGGTTAGGATAGTCATGTGGGTGGGGAACCCCTTTCCTCCCCCATCCCCTGCCCCAGTTGACACTCTCCCTCCCCCTGAGGATCTATCACCTCTCAAGTGACGCTCTGAGCACTGAGCTCTGGGACGCTCTCATGCAGGGGTGCTCTTAGTCTTTTGGGGGCCCCGATCAAAAGGGGGGCCCATCCTTGACTTCTACCCCCAGCCTTGCTGCCTCCCTGACGCCACCTCCCCTGTCGCCCCCTCACTGCCTCCCTCCCGGACCTCGCCATTGCCCCGCTCCGCTGCATCGCCATCACCCCCTCCCCTGTTCACCAGCCGTGTGGCCACATCGCTGGCCCCAGCCACCTCCCCCAGGCCTCATTGCTGGCCCCCTTCCGTCTCCCCACTGCACCTTCTCCACTTGGCCACCACCTTGCCGCCCCCCTCCACTGCCTCCCCTCTTCCCTCCTTGCCGCCCCCACCCCGTGTGCTTCCCCAGTCCCAACTGTGCTCCCACATTCTCCACTTGCCCATTTCAAACCTATTTTGCAACGGGTGTTTTGCTGTTTGGAGAACAGATTTGCCTTTAAATAGAAGAACATTAGCGGAGATAAAGCCAAGTCCAAATTTCTCTACCTCCAGACTCCGCCAGACTCTCCAGTGGAGACGCCTCCACCCCAGATTCAGATTCACCTCTAATTGCTGCCAATTCCTCAGCATTGGCAGATCAAGAGCTCCTGTCACCATGAACCGAGGTACTTTGCAGTGGTCATACTGAAAAATCCTGACTCCTGCTGCCCAGGAGATAAAAGAATAATTAAACAATTATTTATTCACGGTTAAGAGGCAGCTAGTCGGCTCCCTCGCCATAGCCTCACATGGAGCGATTTTGGCAGATCATTTTATGACGACTCTTAAAAGCAAATCCTTCTTTGTTCTAGAGGCTGTGACCCTGACTCTTTAACGCTCACTTTAAAATTGGCCTCCTTGCTTTAGATTCTGACTGGTGCTCTCTGGGAAATGCTTTGCAAAGCTGTCTATTACATGGGGCCAGGATAGGGCTGACAGAAGGCCAGGTCTTTCAGGGCCATCAGCCATTGATTTCAGTGGGGTTGCTGCAGATTCACCATCAGCTGCGGAGCACAGAATCCGAGCCACTCTAAGTACAGAAGAGATAGGGCAGATTTAGACTGTGGAGCCTGGTTCCAGGCTCCCCCCCACCCGCCCCGACCCCCGCCAGAGGACTCTGCAGCAAGCACCCTGGTCCAGCTACCCCCATCAGGAGGCTACATCCATTCAGAGGTGGCCTCAGCCTATCTGGAACCCTAAACAAAGGTCCATTGAGGGGGCCCCCATAGGGCTCCCTGGCACCAGCCCCCTCCCCCCGTGGCCCCGATGCCCCACTGAGCATCCTGAACCTCCCCCCCACCCTCTCAGCCTTGGCACCCTGCCCCTTCCAGGGGCCCTGAAACCAGCCTCAGTGTCCCACTGGGGGCCCCAACCCCCCCATTGCCAAAGGCAAGGGATAGGGTGGGAGCATGGAGCCAGGCCTCTGGGCCAGCCTGCTCTGCCCAATCCATCTCCCCTCCAGCACTGGGGCCCCTTCAGGCCAATTGGCCCTGGGCCTTGCCTCCGCACAGGGCCTCCTGCCCGATGCCAGCCCTAGCCCTGGCTCCTGGCCCCCCCACCATTTGTTCTGCAGGGCAGGAGGCAGACACAGCTTTTGGGGGTGGTGAAGAGGCCCCTTGCTGCTCGGGGGCCTAGGCAGGCACCTGCTTCGTCTACCCCAAAAGCCGCGTCTGCATCCATTGCAGCTCTTAAAACACTTGGTTATTGAAGGACTTTTTTTAAAATGGCTCTTATCTTGCGGGTTGCCGACCCCTCCCCTGAGACAGTTATTTGTTTCCCCCACCTGTGGAATGCAAGCGCATGAGTGGGGGTGATGGTAGGGAGCCTGAATAAGTCTCAAGAAAAAACGCATGGGTGGCGGCTGAGTCTTAAACTGAAATAAGCCATACTGTTGAGTCATGCCCTAATGCAGTGATTCCCAACCTTTTCAGTAACACGGCACACTTCAATGAGACAAACAATGCCACATCACACCCACTTTTTTCAGCTGACTTCATTGCTCATAAATGAAACATTTACTAGGGATACGGTCTTACTAGAGAGGTTTAAAACATAGGGCGTACAACAAGCAACAGAAGGATCAAATGCATTAATGTTTCAAATCCACTGGAAAAAAAATACACGTCATCTCAATATTGCCCTTTGGCCACCTAAATTTCAAATGTTCAGATTTTGGAATCAAAAGACCGATCCCTCACTTTCAATATGATGATGAATTTTCACGCATTTTATGCGTTGCAATTTTGGTTGGAGAGAATATTGTTTAAGATGAAACAATGTTTGGTTTACATTGATTTTCATTACCTTTCTACAAAATTTCATGGCACACTTGGACAGTTCTCGCTGCACACTGGTGGAAAACCACTGCCCTAATGGTATACACAGTTCTTGGAGCTCGGTCTGCTATTTGCTTTAGGTTTTTTACCTCATTCATTCTAGTAGCTGGTATTTGTGCTAGGAACCCCAAGCAGGGATCAGTAACGCCATTATACTACACATTCTATAGCCACCTTAAAAGGCAATGCCTGCTCCCGAGAGGTCAGTCTGCATGTCAGAAGGGATGCAACAGGCAGGTAAAGCAGGCAGACCGGATGAGGTAACAATTTAACACAAATTCCAGCTCCTCTCTTGTCTGAACAATAGAGCAATTCTCTGCTTACATGTTATTTCTTTGCTTTCTCTTTTTTTCCCAGAAATTTCATTTAAAATCAGTTCTGTTTTTTAACAAAATCATCATTGTCTCATCCCTTTTAACCAGAGCAATTAGCTAATATTTGGGTCCTGCATGTTCTCTTAAGAGAATAAACTGATGGGGTCAAGTATTTTTTTATATGATCCTGTTTGTTTACAAAGCATGGACACGAACTCCTGTTCCCCCACACACAGCAGGAATCAAAAAGGAGGCAGTTTCCTGGGTTACAGTTCCAAGCCTTTTTCCAACCAGCACTCTGCTCAAAAAGCTCTCTCTAAGTCACATTGCCAGTTTCTCCTGGCTCTCTATTTGCTTTATTCCCTTCCATGCCTCTGACTGCTTCTGACTCCCAGACGTAGCTCCACTCAATAATCAGCCCCCTCTGTTTGCATTCAGACCCCAGGGAAACCCTCTGGACTGCCCCCTCAGTCAGATTGGAGTGGGGCTCTCTGTTTCAGCTATTAACTGAACAAAGAGCCATTAACCTGCTCCTGCATTCAATAAGAATTATATCTAGCTCTTAGGGATGAAAAATGCTATGTAGGTCTCAAAGCGCTCTTCAAAGTGTCTGACGAAGTGGGATTTCCTCCCTCGAAAGCTCATGCGATAAATAAATCTGCTAGTCTTTAAAAGTGCCACAGGACTCTGTTGTTACAAAAGACAGTATCACCACTATTGGCAGGTATGGACGTCTCTACCCCACTGGACTGTGCGGAGTTCTGAAGGGGCCCTGAGAGAATGGAAACTGAGGCAGGGAGCGCCTGCAGTACCACATTCAGTCAGAGGGCGGTGCTATAGGCAGGCACCAAATAAAGGGGAGTTTATAGAAGGCACCACCTACAGAAGGTGGAACCCACATGTGTGCGGCTCTGGCCCAGGTGGGCAGCTAAAAGAAGATGAGAATCTGCTTCAGCCTCAGTTACAGAGCCTGGCCTCTTAGCTCAGGCTCTAAGGGCTTGTGTTGTTAGCTCTGGAGGTACTCTGGTGTCAGGCAAGGGAGGCTAGCTATCACGGCTCTGGCAGCAATAGCATTCAGGAGACAGGAAGTCAAGTTTTCACTCACTGCCTCCTACAACTTGCAGGATCTCAGCGTCTGGGTGCCTGAGAAACAAAATACCTTGGGCATGATTTTCAGCCACTCAAAGTGGTTGTGATGTTCATAGACTTTAAGGTCAGAAGGGACCAGTAGGATCATCTAGTCTGACCTCCTGCACAGAACCTCTCACCCACTCCTCTGATAAACTTCGAACCTATGACTGAGTTATTAAAGTCCTCAACTTATGTTTTAAAGACTTTAAAGTACAGAGAATCCTCCAGCAAGTGAGCCGTGCCCCACACTACAGAGGAAGGCAAAAAACCCCGAGAGCGCAGCTGCGGCTGTGGCATTTCGAGTGAAAAAATCTGGCGAATGGGAGATATTCCTGGCCTCCTCAAAGCGCAGGAATCCCACCTCAGTGGTGAATGTTTAAGAGTCAAAATCCGTTTGGGGGAGCCCGGCAGATTCCTGTGAAACCAAAGAGAATCAGCCACCTTCATTGTAACTCAATGGGATGCTACTCAAGTCTAGACGCTTCCTTAGCCCCCGCCGTTAACGCAGTGACGTCACCTCTCCGGTAAGTCTAAAGCAGAGGCGACTTTTCCGCTAGGCGAAGCAGAGGCAAGCTTAGAGCCCCGAGCAGTGCGGGATCCTGTTCCCTGCTTTACCTAGCCCAAAAGCCGTATCTGCCTTGGGTCAGCAGCAGGAGGAGCTGGCTACGGGGATGGGGCCAGAGGCGGGGAGCTGGGGCCACAGATGGGTTCCCCCTCAGACCTATAGGGGGCCCCCCGTGGGCCGATGGGGGGCCCCTCAGCGGGCCTTCACCTAGGGCCACCAGTAGCCAAAGGCCGCCTCTGGTCTAAAGATAGTTCAATCCAAAGCTGACTGGGAAGAATTGCAAAGGGCTCTCACTAAACTGGGTCATCAGGAATTGTTACGGTGGTATCTCTCGCACTGGGCATAGGGGGCACATGCCCCGAATACCAGCACCAGTGCCCCGAGTCTGGTGGGAACCTGGTGCACGGCCACCATTGATCCTATCGGGCCCCCGCCAGGGCCGGGGACCCAGCCACCACTGGCGACCCGCTGCAGCCTCCTCCGGGGCTGGGGCCAGCAATATGGGGCCCAGCCAACCCTGGCGGTGCACTGCAGCCAGCCTGCTGCCGGCGATCTGGGGTCCAGCCACCACCAGCTGCCCGCTGTGGCCCCCGCCGGGGCTGGCAATCCGGGGCTGGGCCGCAGGCCAGTAGCGTCAGAAGCCCAATCCAGCCCCACCCCCCGCAGCCAGATCTGGCCCCCCAGCAGCAGGATCGGTCCGGGCACAGGCCCCGAACCTATTTTTGGGGCTGCAACACCCCTAGATAGTTATATGAACACATCGGCTCAATGTGCAGTAGCACTCAAAAAAGCTAAGAAACAAGTGCTTTTTTTCTGGGGGGGGGGGGGAAGGTGTCAGTACTCAGGGCAGGGGAGAGGAGCAGGGCACTCCTAAGGGGAGATGGGGGGCAGCAGCAGGGGTGTTGCTGACCCTAAAAAACATTTGGGGCACACAGGCCCCCATCCACCGGTGGTTCAGGGCCCAAACCGGCCATGGAACCAGCGGCCCTGGCACCAACCGCCCCGATCCAGGCCCCCGAGTGCCAGCCAGGCCCACAAGCCAAGCTGGGCCAGCTCCCCACCCCTCCAAGAGCCGGCTGGGCCCCTGAACTGAGCCAGGCCACACACACCCCCTCTCGCCCCCCGCCGAGCGCTGGCTGGCCACCCCCAGCACCAGCCACGCCACCCCCAGCTGAGCCGGGCCACCCCCCCCCAGTCACCGGCCGGGCCCCTGAGCCAAGCCGGACCCCCCAAACTCCAGCCAAGCCTCCACGCCGAGCCAGGCTGGGCCCCATGCTCGGCCAACTCCACCCAGGCCCCGAGCCCCTTTCTTTTCTGTCCCCCACCTCCACCCATGCCCAACTCCCGAGACTCACACCACCACACCACTTACCTTATTGTGGAGCCGCGGAGGCTCCATATGCCCTGGAGTCAGCACCCGTTTACATTTCCCGCCCTAGGCTACATGCCTGGGAGCAGAGCAGGGCAGGAAATGTAAAATAGCCCCGCCGGCTCCAGCTCCTCAACAAGACTCGGGGCATTGCTGGGCACATTCCGGGTTCATGCCCACTCTTCCCTGTGGCAGCAATGCCCCTGGTCAGCAGGGGAAAGGAGACTCGCTCCTTTCCCCTGCTGATCCCGGCCCTCAGCGGGGCCGGCCATGGACAGGAACGGCACACTCCTCTCTGCAAAAAAGAATAAGATGTCGGTACACAGTACCGGTGCGACCAGCAGAAAAAAAAGCCCTGTAAGAAACTATTAGGAACCTGTAATTGGGCTCCACTCACCACACTGATGACTCCTGCTGGCCGTCTTGGGGATTAGCTCCGCAGGTCTGTACGCCCTCTCCAAAGGGGACCTCGCCCACCGTCACTTCCACCCCGGACCCATGTCACTCCACGGCCCACGTCATCCTCTTCAGGACACAGCTCTCCGGCCGTGTCACGATTTGTGCTCCCCTCTTCTGGGAACTAGGCTATAGTACAACTGTCCCCCATTTCCCTAGTGGTGATGGGGTGGGGGAACCCTGTCTCATTCACTCCTCTGGGTACTGGACCATGGACCCTGTAGATGGCAGCCGTGTCCTGCATCCCCTCCAGCTCCTCAGTACATTTCTCTAGGCCACCTCTTCGCGGGCCCAGCACCTTCCTCACCCTTACCACAGGGTTTCAACCTACCCATCCCAGCAGCCAGGCAGGAGCTTTCTAGCTCTCTTGGTCCCTGCTAGTGTAACTCATATGCCTAATTCAGGGGTATTTCTTTAAAGGATCTCTTGAGGCTGGGTTACTATTGCTGGGCAGACTTAGCTGCCCAGAGCCAGAAATTTCTGGAACAGGGCATGGTAGTTATGAGCATGCTCCACAAGATTTCCTGCTGCTGCTACAGTCAGACCCCATGAGAGCAGCGGCCAGAGCAGCTGCAGGAGAAGAGCCCATGTGCTCAGTGTGTGACTGGGAGGATCTGAGCCAGGAGCCAGCAAGATGTTTTCTCCCCACTCTGGAGCCTTTTGCAGCAGAGTTTGTGCACATGTGTATGTGACTGAGGGCTGGTTAACCAGTGAGCTGACTGGACGGTGCTGGTTCCAGAGGAGAAAGAAAAGCCTGCATGGATTTCTATGAAGATTCCTGCCACCAAGGAGGAAGAAGGAGCTGCCTTTTTCAGCTCAAGCCTTTGGGACTTGAACAGGGGCTGTAACTGAGATTTGGGTGAACTCCACCTAAATTTGGGACTCTTGGGTATCTTTCTGATGGTGTTTCTGTGGGGACTGTTAGGTTTAAATTCATTTTGTTTTCTTAGGATAAGATTTATTAAGTTAGTAGTTTATAAAGTTCATTATGTTTGTTCTTAAATCGTATTTTAATGTGGGAGGGTAACTGAGCAATCTTTGCTGTGAGTCCTTTTAAAGACTGAATCCTGGGTCTCCAGCTGCTTCTCTATAGGAGTTGGGGTTTATTTCTGTTAGGCACTGGAGAGGGGCAATTGAATGAATTCCAGCCCACCCGAAGGTTACCCTAGCAGTACCGCTCCATCCCAGGTGCCAGCTGCTTTCTCATGCCTCCCAACCACCCAGTTCTCCCTCCTTGAGCTCCAAGGAGTAACTGACCCTGTCCTGCCCTACCGCTCTTTTTATATGGGCCAGCCTGGCCCTGATTGGCTGCTCCTCTCAGCTGCTTTCTAATTGGCTGCCTCTTGCACAGCCTCCCTAGGGCTCAATTAACCCTGTAGAAGCCAGTGTGGGGCCAACATTCTACCCCAGAACAATTAGGAAAGGGATAGATAATAAGACAGAAAATATTGTAATGCCACTATATTAACCAATGGTACACCCAGGCCTTGAAAACTGTACGTAGTTCTGGTTGTCCCAACTCAGGAAAGATATATTAGTATTAAAAAACGTATAGAGAAAGGCAACAAAAATGATAAAGGCTATGGAACACCTTCCATACCAAGAGAAATTAAAAAGACTGGGACTGTTCAGCTTAGAAAAGAGAAAACTGGGTTGGAGGATATGATAGAGGGTTCTAAAATCATGACTGGTGCTGAGGAAGTAAATAGGAAAGAGTTATTAACCCTGTCACATAACACAAGACCTAGGAGTCACTGTATGAAATTAATAAGCAACAGGTTTAAAACAAACAAAAGGAAATACTTCTTCACACAATGCACAGTCAACATATGGAACTCATTGCCAGGGGATTTTGCAAAGGCTAGAACTATAACTGGGTTTAAAAAAGAATTACATAAGTTCATGGAGGCCAGGTCCATCAATGGCTATTAGCCAAGGTGGTCAAAGATGCAACCCCTTCTCTGGGTGTCTCCAAACCTCCAACTGCCAGAAGCTAGGACTGGATGACAGGGGGTAGATTATTCAATAGCTGACCGCTTTCCTTCATTCCCTTCGAAGCACCTGGCAATGGCCACTGTCAGAGACAGGACTCTGGGCTAGCTGGACCACTGGTATGATCAGTCCTGCTGCTCTTATGATGTCAGAAAGTGTTGGTCCCTGTGCTAAAGATGGAGAACCACGCCATGGGTCACTTGCCCATGGTGACACAGGAAGTCTGTGGCTTAGCTGAGAATGGAACTCAAGTCTCCAGCATCCTGGACCAGCACCCTACCTCCAGAACATCAGTCCCTAAGAGCCAACATCTCACTGTGAATAAAGTCAGTAACTTGCCTCATTCAATTCCAAATACACCATAAACGAAGTCCTTGAGTAGACCATCTACACTCAATGCGTACAACTATTACAGTTGAGCTGTAACTTGACAGGGTTACGTTAGCCCACACAACAGAGCTATCGTTATTCACTCCATGCGTTCATAGCTACTTCACCTGTAAACAGCATTAACCTTCTTTGCAAATAGAAACTTTCCATAGCAATTATTCCCTCTATCTGGTTGGTTGTTGATAAATGAAAGAGGAAAATAAATACAGCTGAAAACAAAATGAACGTGGAGACTGTTCTAGTCTGCGGTGTGGTGAGCAGCCATAGAACAGAAAGGCAATTGTTGCTAAAAATCTTAAATGTCTTTAGTTCAAAGAACATGCAACAAACGAACTCCAGTTATCATTGGGTCTTTCTCGAGTCTTATTCGGACTGAACAGAACTGCCTGTTTATTCATGCAAATTAGCCATAACTAGCTTACGCACATTATCCAGTGCAAAAAACTGAAAATAAACAAACAAGTCACATATAGGAGATTAACAGTGCAGACTCAAGGACTTGTATCAGCTTGTGTAACCATGGCACTTTTAAATATCCTAATTAATGAATGGACTAGACTCATACAAAGAAAATACAATAAATCCTTATTGTCTGACTGCATCTGACCAATAAGGATGAGAACAGTAACATACACATGCCTGCAACAACTCTTTCAGGTTTCAGCACAAGCATAAGGGATAGTCTCAATAGGGGCTGTGCCTAAAACCCCAGCTCCCAGAGTCAGGTGATCATATGAAACTCTAAGCTCCTTACACACACAAACTACACTTTAAAAATGTGACCTAAATATAACTAATTCAGTCACATGTGCCTGAGTCATCAGACTGCCTGAAACAACAGCTCTGAGCTGCCCAGTTTATTGTAATGATGAACTCAGATTGAAGGCAGTCACATCTCAATGGATCAAAATATAGTGCAGCAGAATTGCACGGAAAATTTAGAAAGATGGGTCCAAACCCTTAGGCCTTTATTCAGGCAGCACCAGTGCGTAACAACTTGCCTAGAACTTGGAGGAAAGAGCACAGGTTGCAGGAGGGAAGAGTTAGGAAGTGGCACGAAGAAGTTAGTCTGTATGCACATGGTTGGAATGCCAACTGCAACATCACAGTAAATGGTCCTCTGGCCAAAGAGCCAGTCTGGCTTTACAAGCCAATGGAGTCCTTCCATGTTATTTACCAACACACAGTATGTGAACCCATCAGAATTTGTCTGAGGAAAAACTGAGCAAGAACCAGAGTAAGAGTCTCAGGATCTGGCCTCTATGTAATTGTCCAGTAAGCACATTTGACATCTGCCTCACTTTTTGCAGTCACATAATTCTAACAGCTGGCACTTACATAGCACTATCCATTCAACAAGCTAAATTACTTGATGTAAAGTTAGGGGGAAATATTTCCCATATAGGGAAACTGAAGCATGGGGTATTTTAAATAACCTCCCAAAGTCACCTAGGAAATCTGTAAAAGAGTCTCATGCAAGAACTACAAGACATTGCTTCCTCCCTGGCACTGTAAAGGTCAGTGAAGAAGAACCCAGTAGGGTTTCTTTGGCTAAAAAGTTAAAGGGACATTGTCAAAGCTGATAGGCCAAAAATTAGACTTGCCCATTGTGTTTTCATTTGCAGGTGCCCTCAACAAAAGGGAGCATGTGCACAACCCACTGCCCTTGTGCTTCTTCTGAGTTGTTGAGCAGGGTATGAAAACACAGGAGCGCTTCGGAAACATAAGCATTCCCACCTTTCCTGTTCTTTGCCCAGCTTGTCGCTGGCAGGTCGCCCAGCAGAGATGTCAGAACTGTATTAATCTTTCAGCTCATGTTTTGAATGTAGGGCAGTGGGGTACCAACTACTATAGCTGTTTATTCTGACCCTCGGAAATCATAATGCTTTTGCATTGCATAGGGCAACAGGCAAAGAAGAATGATAAATGTCCCCAAGTGGCTGGCATAACATTTTCCATACATAAAGAACAAAACATGCTTTTCAAGCTGGGTGATTTATTTCGGAAAGAACAAATATCAAGGGCTAGAAGGGCCTTGGATGGTGAAAATCAGCATGGCTCCAGTAAAGTCAGAATAGCTGAGGATCTTACCTATTATCTCCAATGCATTTCTCCCTCCGGCAGAATCTCTCATTTTAATCCTAGCAAACCCGAGGGGAGACTTCTTATACTTAAAGAGGTGCAGCACACAGAAAAACAGCCATTGCCACACTGTTCAGAGTTTGATTTATGAAGTTTCCACTTAACCTGAGAAATCTCCCTGAGCCGCTTAACAATGGCAATATTTGTTTTCTGTTATCAGAGATGAGACTGGCTAAATTGCACCCTGATTAAATTTAGGCTCCTCTGACTGTAGCCTACATTTTATCCCTGATGTAAAAAATGCAAACCCAAGATTTGTATCCAATGGAGCGGCCCCAAACACGAGAATTCAGCACATCATTGATTAGCGGGCTCATCCACCTTAATCAATACTTGCTTCTTCTCCCAGGAAGACATTCATCTGTCTGCCACATGCAGACAATAATGAGATTGGCGAGGTGGCCTGCTGGAAGAAAGGCCTAATTATTTGGGGGGCTGTAAGCACCTCCACGCATAGAATTACCGACACACATGAATTTTCATTCTTTGTTACCATGCCTCTGTGATCTTTATATAGAAAACGTTATGATTCATGGCTTGTCAGATAAAGAGGTACAAAGCGTAACTAGCCAGTACGCAAGCAGGCTCAGAGGCTTGTGCTGGAAATTTAATGAGTTCCCAGTGCCTGAAAGCAGCTCCCATATCTGTGTGCTCACCTCTATAGCACTTCCTAAATTGTGCAAGCAACTCCTTTCCATCCTTTTGTGCAGATAGCCTGTCTCCAAACATTACAGGTGGAATTTTCAAGATGGTGTAAGTGACTTAGTGTATATCTACACTGCACTGCAAGCCCAGGGTTCAAGTCTAACCACCTCCCTTCTGTCTACCCACAAACTGCATTAAGCCAGGGCTTGGATTTAATGTCCCAGGACCCTACAGGGGGAAGAGACTCAGCCTGAGTCAAGCTGGGACCTGAGGTCAGGCATAGACACAGCCCCACTGGACTCATGCTCTGTGAGTCTGCAAAAGTATTCCACAGGTTGACATTCAAATTTGGAAGACAGTCATGTTTCCCCACACTGCACTATAGCAACCACATGTCGGGAAGGTGGTAGGCAGTCTGGGCTATGGACAATGAAAATGAAATTCTTTAGCATGTCCATGTAGCTCTCTAGGCAGGTAAATCTAGAATGAGGCCGTGTTCGCACTACGAAGTTAACTCAACTTGAATTACATTGACGACTGTTGCATGTCCATAAAAAGCTCCATGTGTCAGCAAAGCACATCTACAGCAGGTGCTCTTGTATCAACAGGAAGAGCAGTGCACTTTAGGTAGCTGTCCCACTGGGCAACTTGTCGCAATCTGCCATGGGCTGGTCTGGGAAAAGTTTGCAATGCCTCAAAGGGCCAGGTTCAGTGTCCCATGATGCAGCTTTCTATATCCCTTCAGTGCATGGGCTTCTGAGTAGGTTTCGCTCTACTTTTCATAGACTCATAGACTCAAAGGTCAAAAGGGATCGGTATGATCATGTAGTCTGCCCTCCTGCACAATGCAGGCCATAAAATCTCACCCACCCACTCCTGCAATAAGCCTCTAACCTATGGCTGGGTTATTAAAGTCCTCAAATCATGATTTAAAGAATTTAAGATACAGAGAATCCACCAGCAAGTGAGCCATTCCCCAAGCTACAGAGGAAGGTGAAAAAGTGCTCTCTTTTCAACATGCTCTCCAGTATTGTGTTGAGCATTAGGAACACAATGTTCCCGGTCCTGCAGTATTTCATGAGCTGCAAGTTTGGTGATGATCCTGTGGTGTCTGCCCTGCTGTGTGCCATGGACAGAAGCAATTCAAGATTGCTCTTGGTGGAGGTGGGGGTCACTGCCAAGGATGGAGTACAGCTCCTTGTAAAAATGACATGGTTGCAGTTCCATCCCAAAATGACTATTGTCCTTCCTTGCCTTCTGGTGCACTGACTTAGCTCCTTGATCTTTTCACAGCATTGCTTCATGTCTCTATAGTCCCCTTTCTCCTCCATGCACCAAGCAATCTGCCCATATATATCAAAGTTCCTGTGACTGGCGTGGGCCAGTGACTGCATAGCATCCTCTCCTCACAGACACATGAGATCCACCACCGCCCAGGCACTCCAGGCAAGAGAGCTTTTGTGGCGGAGAGTTGACATGGTCAGTTGGGCAGATGCTATGTGAGCTCTCCATGCCGAGCAAACAGGAAGAGCAATTTCAAAACTTCCCAGACTTTAAAAGGGGCAGGAGTATGCCTGTATACCTAGCTGTGGGGCAGCAGCATTCAAACCGCTGACCAGAATGGTCACGATGGGCATGGTGGGATACCTCCTGGAGGTCACTTGGGGTAGCATAAGCAATGCAATGTCTACGCTGACTCTGCATTACTCTAACTATGTTCCTGACATGCTGTGTTTCGCAGCAAGGTGGTTTCATTATGTCGGTGTCGCAGGAGAGTTAAACCAGCCATAGAAGCAATGCAGCATATTCACCTCCATCATTAGGGTGATGTAAGCTGCCTTATGTCAACTTACCTTTGTAGAGTGAACAAACCCTAAGTTAGAAGATAGTCGGCAGCCGCACGACCTGGCCCAAGTTGTGAATCTATTGCTAGAATATGCAACATATTCCTTGTTACTGGCTGATCCCCTGTCAAATAATAGCCCACTTTTAGTTTCAGTGGTGAGGCCTGTGTTTTGGTGCTGAAAGTCTCAGATCCCAGCCCTGCCGATGACCCGTGCTGGAGGGAATTATTACATGAGGGCAGGAACTCTGTACTCACCCGAGCTTTTGCTCCGCAACGGATCATTTTACACAGCTCCAGCATTGCCATTGCTTGGCATATAACAGCCAGAGTTGCTCCAGAACGACAGGGTTTGCTTCCTCCAACAGTTGAGGGTCGTGTTGATCAGGGCTTTTAGCGGGAACCCATCTGAAATCCAAGCTGGGTTTGCTGAGCAAGCCATAACAGTTCCAGCTGTCGCATAAATGGGCTATGTAGGATTTGTACAAAAAACTCAAGCAATGCTTGCTCTCATCTGGAGGGGTTATATTCAGTGGACGTGATCATTTTGCAGCTCCAGGAAAGAGAAGGGCATTTGGAAATGTATTTTTTCCCATTTGTTATTTTCCTATTTAACAAGCCCATCACAGCACCAAAAATACCAACTTCCTTTTCCTTATCAGTTAGGGGGAAAAACTAACAAGATTGAGACTGTTTGTGGTACTCTAGTTAACTCCTTGGTGTAGCCGCTAACAGCAGGGATTCGTTATGTGTTCAAGGTCAATAGATTACAGCTCTCCCCTGAGGGGGGTGGGGGGGTGGTTATATAATGCAGACAGAAATATCTCTGCTGTCACCAACCAGCCACAGAAGGAACTGGATTGTTTTTAACTAAATGTCCTAAATTATTGGGATGCCACGAAAGCAAATGGGAGCTTTAGATTTTCAGGAGTGGTTTGTGTGACACTCTAATTCAAAAGTGTCTTGGTGCTCGCAGTGAAGCTGTGTTGGCTGTTTGTTACCATGTGGACTGTTGCCTGTGGGGACAGAGACTGTTTTAAAGCTTCTGACAAACAGCACAGCTCTTTGCATCTGGGATTCTTTGACTTGTTTTCTGAGAAGGACCTGGTCTGCACTTTAAACTCTGGTGGACCTGGTGACATCGCTGAGAGCTGTGAAAAATTTCCCACACATAGTTAGGACAACCTAGTCCCTTTGTAGACAGCCACCTACAGACTCTTGCCATGGTGGATCTACTACCGTGCCAGAAAAACCTCTTCCATTGCTGGAGTGTCCACACTACAGTATCACGTCACATAGCTGCAGTTCTGCAGCTGTGGCATTTGTAGTGTGTAGACATACCCTCTGCCTCAGCATTAAGCCTTTACACTCTATTTCAGGTGAAGTTTCCCCAAGGATTTTGTCATCTGAGGACTCAGAGTCAAAGGGAGGGTTTTTTTCCTCCTACACTCAAGCTGCATGAGGCCAACGTGATGCTGGGCAGAAGGTGAAGTGCTCTGATGAACCAGATGCGATACCAGACTTTTTCCCTTACCCCTCACTGAGATGAGCTGCCCCTCAGTTTTCAAACTAGTGTGAAGTCTAAGGGGTCTGCTAGACACTCCCCTTAGCCTGGATGACCAAGTGGTATCAATTGTGAAAGACGCTTTCCATCTAGGCTAAGCTAGGCAAGACATGCCATATCTCCAGGCTGTGTCACTGGAACTCACGGCCTCTGAATCGGAATACTTGGTCTTGATTTCCAAACCACAGAAGCTAGCTACCCCAGTGATGACATCCCCCTCCATGCCCCACCAGCTGCACTTCTCTCTGGAACAGCTCTGTCATGTGCACGCCTGGACTATGATCTATATGATTTTTCTGTTCACTTTTGCGTTGTGATTTTATGACTTGATGCCACTTATGCCATGCAAGATTCCTTTATGAATGTTCATAACCTATTCTACATGATTACTATGGCATCATATTTCCTGCAGCATCATGTGTGTGCACAGATGTGTTGCATATTTTGCATGGCTCAGGGGGGAGGAAGACAGACAGAACTCTCTTCCAGGAGCATGTAAGGAGCCAAATCTGCAAGAAAGTACCTGGAGGAGGTAACAAAGGGAATGCAAATGCCCTCCCTGGCTCAGGTAGAAGTAAAGAGAATCACACAGCAGCAGAGAAAGGGAGAAGTCAAGGAGGTCTGAAAACAAAGAGACACTTTGAACAGCTTGGGGCTTTTGGCCATTGACACTCCATCTTGAAACATTTACAAGAAGGACTGTGCCCTGCTTGAAGCAGGCAGAGACAACTGAAGACCATCACAGCTGGACTAGAGGGTTGATATGAGCATAACTGTAGTAGTATACTCAGGTAACATGCGTGTTATAAATTTATTTCACGTGTGGCAACTCCTGACTCCTTTATTAAATGATTGTGCATTGATTTGCTATATACTCACTTAAAATCATATTCTAATCAATAAACAATTTGTTTTATCTAAAGCTCTGTGGACTTTAGAGGGTGTGAGGGAGGGAGGCTGGGCACAATCCATTTCAGTGTTAAATGGATAAACTTGAGCCTATGGTGATTGGGAGTGGGTACCAATCCCTGTAAGACAGAAGTTCCCACTGTGGTATCTGGGGCTGGGGGTGCTTGCTTGGAGACCATCCCTCAAGTAGCAAGAAGGCATTCAGCCACTGCCTGGGACCAGTTACATGCAGGAGGCTGCTGTGGACTGACTCAGGAGTGAGTGGTCACCTGGCAAGGTGGGTGAATCAGGGTTCAGGAGTGGAGGTCAGGGACTCACAGTAGCACATCAGACCGGATTCGGTGAGCAGCCTGTCACAAGCTCACCATGCCCAGGACGAAGTGTGTATAAGTCAAAAGAACAGCTGTACTGGGTTTGACAAATGGTCCATCTAGCCCAGTATCCTGTCTTCCAACACTGGCCGATGCCAGGTGCTTCAGAAAGAATGAACAGAACAAGTAATCATCAAGCGATTCATCCCATCGCCCATTCCCAGCCTCTAGCAAACAGGGGATAGACACACTTTGGTGCATGATTTTGCATCCATTCCTATCCTGACTAGTAGTCACTGATGGACCGATCCTCTATGAATTTATTTAATTCTTTTTGAACGCTGTTAGAATCTTGACCTTCACAACATCCTCTGATGAAGAGTTAAACAGGTTGCCTATGCATTATGTGAAGAAATACTTTCTTTTGTTCCTTTTAAACCTGCTTCCTATTAATTTTATTTGGTGACTCCTAGCTCCTGTGTTTTGAGAAGACAACACTTCTTGTCTTTTTCCACATGAGCCGTGATTTAGTGGGAGTGGTCCTGCTTTTAGCAGGGGGTTGGACTAGATCACCTCATGAGGTCCCTTCCAGCACTAAGATTCTATGATCCTCCAGGACTGCCCCCTCCATTACCAGATGGAGAGGGGAGGGGGAAGGATAAGCCAAAATTTCCAAACTGGGAGTCTGAGGTCTGGCCCCTACATCTATACGAAGACTACATCTACACCATAAGCTAGGGGTTTGATTCCCAGCTCCCTTACACCTACTCACACACAAGCCCTCCTCTGAGTAAGTGCAATAAAAACCTGCAGTGCAGCCACAGGCAGCAGTGACCTGGGCTAGCCACCCTGAATGCAAACCCACCTGACCACTAGGGGTGTCACAGCCTTCACGCGTAATGTAGACATAGCTTCCCACTCCAGAACAAAAAGGGAGTGACAGTCAGAGGGGCTGGGTACCAGCAGCTGCCTACCCACTTTGATAAGACGGCTTGCTTGAGCGAAAGCATTTGTAAGATCAGGGCAGGTGATTCAGAGAGATTTAAGTTCCTTGTCCAGTGTCATCAACCCCAAGAATTCCCAAAACATCCGGCATTGGTGCCGCTACTCCTTACTTCATATCATAAGATTGGCTTAAAAAAACCATGAGATTTTTTTTAAAAAACATATATACGTTTGCCTTCTGGTTCTGCCAGCAGGACTGGTCCACATAACCTGATCCTTCAGGTCTAGCTGTCTTTGAAAGGTGACAAAGAGTAGGTTTCTCCCTGGGGGGCGTCAGGGATAGAACCCCCATTGACTTCAGCTGAGGCTGGAATTTTACCCCACTGGATTATTTTAACTAGGTAACAGGTGCATCCCTTAACTTGCATCACGTTCTTTTCCTGCTTTTCTACATAACCCTAAATCTAGAAACTCTCCTAAAAAAGACACCTGGTAAGCTACGATCCTCATAATCAAAAGAAATGTAGTCGCCCAATTCACATGAGACGGGCTTTTAAGAAAGACACAAATTTCACAAGCTTCACAAATTTACCGTGAGATTTGGCAATACTAGCCTGGCTCTCCCATCAATAACTGTTCGACCATTTGCCGCTTGTCATAAGAAACCGAGGGCTGCGGTAGAATGAAGGTTTCCAGCACAAATCGAGCGAACCTAAATATTTGACTGCCCACACACCACTGCGCCTCTCGCTCCAGAGCAGCGGCGTCAGAGGAAGACAGAGCACCAGCACTGAATGTGAATGGTTCCTACACTTGCCCTGCTTAATGCACAAGGCAGGCTGCGAGCACTCAGGCAGGCTTAAATGAGTCCCAGGAGGGACTCCTCGCAGCTGGGAACAAACGCTGACAAATCTAGCAAACAGAAATATCCAACCACAAAAATGTCGGCATGTGGATAAAACCACTGCTAATTAAACCTCTTGCTGGTAAACTATTTTAATGGCATTGCAGCCTTTTCAGACACTTGCAGCTTGGCATGGAGCAGTCACATGCTGAAAATGAATGGGAGCTGTCCTGGCAACCATCCCTCAGCTCCCTTGTCCCTATTGCAGGAGTTTGTTGACAGCCCTGATGAGCTCTGAAAACAGCAAAAGGTAGAGGCAGGGCTGCCAATTCCAGCCAGAGGCTGGCAGAAGACTTACAGGGGTGCTCTAGGGGAGATTTGGATTTAATAGTAATACCACCTAGCAGTTTTTCATCTGTAGATCTCAGAGCGTTTACACAGAAGGGAGGTGGTGAAGTGACTTGCCTAAAATCACCAAGCGGGGTTGGAGTTGAACTGGAAATGGAACCCAGATCTTCCTACTTGCGAGCTAAAGCACCATGTGAACAACACTGCTTTCCTTTCGGACTTGCCTCTTTGTTTCCACACCGGTTTCTCTTGTTTTGTACCTGGGCCAAAACTGATGAGCAATTCTGGGTGTCCAGCCTGAGTCATTTTAAAGGGATCCAAGTCCTAAGCAGCCACCCCCTCAGCACCAGACCACCTTACTGTGTGTTAAGCTGGACCCCCAAAATTGAGGCATGAATTGCTTTTTTGGAATCTTGGCCCCTGCTGCTGCCTCCCTCCCAGGGGTTAAAGTAAGGGGGAATGCACCGGAACGCAGTTCCGGGGCCCACAACTTTGAGGGGCCAGAGTTCCAGGGCCCCTAAAAATAGAAAAATCTGGCAGGTCCTACGCCCCACCGTTGTTAATCACAATATTTATTTTGTGATGCAGTGTTTGCTAGTTTGTGACAATAATTGCTATAGACATAAACGCCATATAAAAATATAAATATTTTATGGAGCGATAACCGATGCATGTGATACTGAGAAGTGGTTGCAAATGCCTACCTGGGCTGGGGCCCACACATGCATGAAGGGGGCCCAGAGATTAGGAGGGTTCCCGGGCCCGTCAAATTATACTTTAACCACTGCTCCCTCCCCCCTTACTCGTGAGGTGCCAGCTCATTTCTCCCTCCCTCATCACTAGCTCTCCTTAATCAGGCCTGAAAGTGACACCCAGGCCCCAGAAGGACCTCACCTCGCCTCCTTGCGTGTCTGCCCTCAGACTGCCAGCAGAACTGGTCCAGATAATCTGATCCATCAGGTCTAGCTGTCTTTGAAAGGTAACAAAGAGTAGGTTTCTCCCTGGGGGGGGTCAGGGATAGAACCCCCATTGACTTCAGCTGAGGCTGGAATTTTACCCCACTGGGTTATTTTAACTAGGTAACAGGTGCATCCCTTTCCTGTCCTCCAATGGTGCTTCCTCCCCTTTTCTTGGTCTCCTCTGCCATTTCCCCTCTCCCCCATCCTCTGCCCAGGCTCACTTCCTCAGATGCCTCACAAATTGTTCTGCTCTAAGAGCAAAAGAGCAGGGCAGCGATAGGAAACTTACCAAGGACAAGCAGTATTTACTATGCAGGCTCTTCCTGTGTGATAGACAGCACATTGACTTCAGCTGCAACAGAGCAATAACAGGATGGGGAAGCGGGTCACTAGAACAGACAGTGTGGCTTATATGCAGCAGTGGAGACTACTGGAATGCTAATGGGGAGTGGGAGAAAGGTCCCTGAGTGTGGGACCTTCCCTCTTCTAAAAAGAGCCAGGAAGAATACTTCTTGGCAGTGAGTCATCTGCGGGACTTCAAAGAGACCATCTGCATTATTAGTGTTTATCTACTAAACTGGTATAGCACGAGCAAAGCACTTCATTCCCCAGGACTCACGAGCCAGCAACTTTCAGGGGACTGAGTCCTGAATTCATGCAGAACTTTTAAAAAGGAAGGAGGGGGAGTACATTCAGTTCTGGGGCATTTGAGCATCCCTGAGCTACTTCGGACCTGGTTCACTAAAATCAAAAGGATTCTTTCCACTGACTCAAATCAGCATGTTTTACTCATCGTTTCTGAATATGAGAAGGAAGAGGTATGGTTCAGCTCAGGCTGCTATTGGGGATCAGTTTCTTTTGGGTGCAGGAGTCAGATTTCATACCGTGCGCAGCAGTGGTGAGCCTTAGTGAAATAACTGATTAGCATTTGTAAAGCACATTTCGAAATGCGTCAGTGGATGGTGCTGTCATAGTATTAAGTACCGGTAGCTCTGGCAAACCTCACAGTACATGTGAAAGGTGCTTCCTGCTGTGGGTAATAACCAGGCGACATCATCTGCTTGGCTCCCTCCAAGAGACGGGGACGCTGGCTGCATTCTGGTCACTAAAAGTGAACTTGAACCCAGCGTCAATGCAGAAGACTTCATAGGGTAAGCCAGAACCATAGTCATGGGTGGGCCCCAGCCCACCCACTTGGAGATGAGGCCCACCCACCGCAGCCCCTGGCAGCAGCGTGAACTTCACCACTACAGCTGCGGGGCTGCCTAGCAACCGTGGCCGTGAGCAGAGCAGAGGCACCAGCTGTGTGGCGCTGCGGTGGGCGGGCCTCGTGGCGCCACCTCTCCTCCTCCCTCTCCCTCCCACAGCTTCACTTGTTACCTAGCAACTGGAGCATCCCCGGACCCACCCTGCAGATTCAGAGACCCGGCCAGAAAACAGGGGCTGGCTCCACTGCTGGTCTGAGCTAAAGAACGAAGTCCCCACGTGGAGAACTGTAGCTGACTCATAGCCTCAAACATACGGAGAGGAACCTAACGTGCTGACTGCGCAGAATCGTAGAAACCGGAAGGGACCATGAGAGGTCATCAGGTCCAGTTCCCTGCTATCATATCCCCTCTCGGTCTCCTTCTTCCTAGACTAAAGACACCCAGCTCTTTCAACCTTCCCTCGTAGGTCAAATGTTCTGGACCTCCACCGTGCATGTCCTCTCCAGCCCAGCTCTAACAACAGAAAAACACACTCCCTGCCCCTTTAGCCTCTCTTCCACACACCTGAACCTGTATGGACACACACAACCCCGTTCAGAAAGTGACCCTTGAGCCTGGCGTAGGCCTTCACGGCCTTCCCCATCTCGTACTGACTCTCTTTGTGGCTTGTGGATACAACTGAGGTCCATGGTGAGGTTCATTCACCATCACGAACCTGACCAGCTGAGAGGACCCTACTCACCAATGCAGTGGGACTGGATTCCTGGAGCTGCTAGCCAGGACCCCACTTTGGGGGTGATCTAAATGGCACACCCAGAAAATGACACTCCCTGACTAGTCAGGGCACTTCCTGAGCTGCAGAAAGCCCACGTTTGAATCCCTATTCTGAATCAGACGGAGCAAGGATTTGAAGCTGTGTCTCCCCCATCCCACACAAGTACCCTAACCACCAGATTATCGGCAGTGGACTTTCGCCATGCCCCCAAAATATCCTTAATCTGAGAAATTTCCCCAACAAGACTGTCATCAGCAATGGTGTCTTCCCACTAAGCATTTGAATCTTGACAAAACAGTGTTTTTTCCCCCTGGATGAAAACATTTCATTGAAAAACATTTGACCAGCTCTAGTGTTGGACCGGTTCAGCAGTACCCACATTTGGTTAAGACCCTTTTTGGTTGCTGACTGCAACAGCATCTAAATGCCCTCATGGGGAACTGCCCTTTGTTTTTCGGTATCTAAGAAATAGTAATTTAGGTCTATTTTTGAGCGTAATTTCGGCTCCTTT
The DNA here is from genome assembly GCA_007922175.1 of Pelusios castaneus. Taxonomy (NCBI): domain Eukaryota; kingdom Metazoa; phylum Chordata; order Testudines; family Pelomedusidae; genus Pelusios; species Pelusios castaneus. The sequence continues at coordinate 14,458,281 of ML685781.1, forward strand.
CCCTCTGTTCTCAGACCTGAAGTTACGAGATGAAATTCACTTCACAGCTGCCTCTGAATTCCAGCACAACTTCTAAATCCTAAGGATGTGTCAATCTGGGGGCCAAGTTAAGATATACACCCTGCCTGCTCTCTCTCTCGGGAGATCCAACTGCTAATGCCTTTCAAATGTTCATGTTCTACTCCTCCAGGAGAATTATAAATGCCTTTCTGACGGAAAGTGCACGTGATAGGCATTGCTGAACATTGCACCGTTCATCAGTGGACAAAGGATAGTCCTGTGTGGTTATAAACAGGACAATCACGGTCTACTTTGCCTCTGCCACAGACTTCCTGCGTGAGTGGGACAAGTCACTTAAGGGACGACCTGGTTAGAACAGTGACTACGGGCGCATCTTCGCGTCTGGCAGCATGTAGAGTACAGACTCTGCACGCCCAGCAAGCATGGATAAAAAGAGCCGTGTAGCACCCTACACACCAGAACCCTAGCCATATGAACCCTGCAATGGGCTCTCTGCGTGTCCAAGCAGCACTTCCTACATCTTCACAGCTATTTCTGGCAGTGTGGTGTCCCGCTGTCAGCGTCTTTCCCCGCTGCAGTGAAAGTCTCTGGTTCGGGGGACGCAGCAGGAAAGGGTCCAGCAGCGAGGCGCTTTTCACCACTGCACGTAGCTCCGCATGTAGTGCCTGCATCCCACACGCCACCATAATACAGACATCACCCGCGTAGAAATGACATCGTACTGAACATATCTGATGTTCTGTTCCTCCAGGGTCACAGCACTTACTTTAGTGACAAAGTGAGGCTTTTTTTTTTTGTAACTACTTTTATTTACTTCTGTCAGACTTGCAGAGGAAATGTGCTGCGCTCTGTGCCCAACTCTCAGAGCATGCAAGCCCATCACAGCAGACACCTATGCATCCTGGCTCTTTATATCAGCACTGGAGGTTCCTGGTGTCAGCCACCATGATGGTTCTTGTGGGTGGAGGAAGAGGGGCTCAGGCCTACAGGGAGCTGGGGACAGGATCCAGGCAAAGGGAGCCTTAACTATTCCCTGCAGGAAACCCCCAGCTTAGCCAAAGGAGGGAAGCACCTCTCATATGCTGGCCACACAGAGCTGCTTAAGCAATCAGTAATTAAATACATGCCTCCCTACTGGTTCCCTATTCTGTCTGCCACGCCCCACTTCCTCACCCTAGAACAGCTATCACCCTGTAAGCAGAGCTCCATGCTGGGGCTGTAAGCATGTGACCAACTAAGGAAAGGACCAAAACGTAGGAAATGGGTAAAGTCGGACACCAAAGACCCTCCCCAGCAAGGTACCGAAGGAGCCAATAGGGTTGTACCCCCCAGCCTAAGAAGAGTTATGGCCTTGTTAAGGGAATAAAGGGTGGGATGGGAACAACAAGCCAGGAAGGCATTTATCCAATCTGAAAGGGGCACGAGGAGCTAGGCAGAGATTCGGGAAAAGCACAAAGTGTATATATGCTGTAAGCATGTAATGCTCGGGGCTCACTTCTTTGGTCGCGAGGTGAAGGGGAACACGTGGCCTGAATGTTGTAACTGAATAAACGGCTCCTTACTCCTCCACCCAATTCTGTCTTTCGTCGTTCAGCCCTGCAACAGTTCTTACGCCAGCACACCTACCTCGTGGGAAAGAGCTGGGTTTTTAGCTGCAGTACTATTAAATGGGTTCCGAAACCCACTCCCACTCACAGCTCTAGAAGGCCATGACCCTGCTCACAGACTCTGATTGCCGGTATAAACCAGAAGACCATTTGACTCTCGGGTCCAGAAGCCACCACCAGAAAGCTGAAAAAAACCAGCAGAAAGTCAAGAGAAATGCAGCATGGACAGTGAGAGGAGAGAGACAGAGTTCTTTAGGGCATAGGGCTATCTGAAAATGCAGCCTTAGAAATGAAGAGCATGGAAACCGCCTGCTGTTGTTTACTCCTACTGTGTTCAGGGAAATGGGACTTTATGAACATTCTTTATAAACAAACAGGATTGCACCAAGGACATCCCTAACTCACATAATCAAATTCCAAAGGGGTAGCTGTGTTAGTCTATTGTAGAAAGACAACAGAGTCCTGTGGCACTTTTAAAGACTAACAGATTTATAATCAATTTCTCCTTCTAATAGAAACAACCCAGCAAGGCAACAGTACCATTCTAACCAGCGCAGAAATCTGCATTCTTCTAAATCCACCATCATCTCTTCTCCAGCGTGCATATTTCTTGTGTGGTAAATAGCTTCTGTCCCAATGATCTAACATTCCAATTGTGAATAAGACTCTGAGGGGTTGCCGCTATCTAGAGCTCCTGCTGCTGAAAGGTTTTTGCTTTTCTTCTTCCCTCCACATGTGCACTCCAGAGTAAAAACAGCAACCGTTCTTCTCAGCAGCCAAGAATTGACAAATTATAAAATTAGAAGATTGCATCTGAAAAGCTGCTGCCTGTATCTTTAAAGCGCTCCCTAAACATGGCCCTTTCCCTTTCGAAGCATTTTTTACAGCCCCATTATTCTTCACGGAAAGACACAGGGCTATTACCATGTGCAGGCTGCAATGGAGGGAATTATCTCTCTGCTTTTCCACAGGCACTTTGCCATTAAAGGTTTATTGCTTCTAAAGGACTTTATGTCCTCTTCTTTCCCGTTTCATACCTTTCTGAAACCTATAGGTAAAACCTGAGAGACACTCAGGCCGGAATCTTCCCCAGCCAGACCCTGAGAAAGGCTAAGAACCTCAACTTCCAGTGAATTGCTGGGAAGTGAAAGCACTCAGAACCTCACAGAGCAAGGCCTTTAAAAGATTCAGGGCCTGATCCAACTCCCACTGGAGTTTATTGGAGATAGTCCAGTGACTCCAGTGAGGACTGGATCAGTTCCCAACACCCTGCTCCTCTAAACACAAGTTCTGCACACATAAACAGTTTCCTGATCCTGTGACTCTTACTTCACTGCATTTATCCCGCACCCCTATACTTTTTTTTTCCATTTTCAAGCATCTGATGACATGGGAGTTCATGCAATAAATAAATTTGTTGGCCTTGAAAAGTGCCACGGGACTCCTTGGGGTTTTTTTTTTTGCTGAACTAGACTAACATGTCTACCCCTTTGGAATGCATGCGAGTAGTCACATGAGAAAAGTTAGGCGTGTGCATATCTGCTCACAGGATCAGGATCTAACTGACGCCTGAATGTGAAGGCAGCAGCTATCTGGAAAGAGAATATTTTCCTTCACCTGCAGAATTGCAGGCCCATCTCTTTTCCTTTCCTCTATAAGCTCCATTGTCCAGGAAGAAGTTGGCAGGTGAGGACTGGACCCAGTTTTCCTTCCTTCCTTTTGTAACTTTATGATCTTCTTTCACTGATGCACACCCAGCATGTAAAACGACACTTGTGCTGTGCCACCAGTGTTTCAGAGAAGAAGGCCCATGCTTGTACCTGCCCTGCTGGAGGAGTTGGGAAGCAAAAGGATGGATCATGGACCTCCTCTATCAGAGTTAGATGCTTTGGATTCCTCCTCCTTTAATTCCATAGTACACGACTGACCGCATTCCAGGAAAGGTAAGAGTCTCATTCCCGTCTGAGTTTATGGTTGGTTGTGGGCAAGTTATTAGGGCAATCATCTAATGGGTGAAATGTCCTGGTATATCGGTACAAGGGTACCATCAATATAGTCATGTGGTCGTACAAAAAATGGCTTCATTCTCAAAGTCAAGCCACATCATGCAATGCTAAGACTTCAAACCCAACTGTGTGCTTAAAAGGCTTGATGCCTTAGCAGTTGATGCCAAGGCAACCCTTTGACAAGCCTAGAACTTGCTTCCACATACAAATGGACAGCCTTCCAAAGTTGGGCTTGCATGTTGTCCTTCCAGCTAAAACTGAGGAGTTTGCACTGAAGTTTCCAAAGGCCTGGTCTACACCTAAACTTAGATCACAGAATCATAGAAAATGAGGGTTGGAAGGGACCTTAGGAGGTCATCTAGTTCAAGCTCGTGCTCAAAGCAGGACCAACCCTAACTAAATCGTCCCAACCAGGGCTTTATCAAGTCACACCTTAAAAACTTCTAAGGATGGAGATTCTACTACCTTCCTAGGTAACCCTTTCCAGTGTTTCACTACCCTAGTAGTGAAAAACTTTTTCCTAATATCCAACCTAGACCTTTCCCACTGCAACTTGAGACCACTGCTCCTTGTTCTGTCACCTGCCATCACTGAAAACAGACCAACTCTGTCCGCCCTGGAACCTCCCTTTCAGGTAGTTAAAGGTTTCTATCGAATCCCTACTCACTCTCCTCTTCTGCAGACTAAACAAGCCCTGTTCCCTCAGCCTCTCCTCATAAGTCATGTGCTCCAGCCCCCTAATCATTTTTATTGTCCTCTGCTAGATTCTTTCCAATTTGTTCACATTCTTTCTGTAGTGGGAGCCCCAAAACTGGATACAATATTCCAAATGAGGCCTCACCAATGCCAAACAGAGGGGAATAACCATTTATCTCAATCGACTGGCAATGCTCCTAAAATGTAGCCCAAAATGCTGTAGCATTCTTGATAATAAGAGCACACAGCTGATTCATATCCAGTTTCTTGTCCACTGCAACCCCCAAATCCTTTTGTGCAGAACTGCTGCCTAGCCAGATGGTCTTCAGTCTGTAGCAGTGCGTGGGATTTGCCCGTCCTGAATGCACTACTCTTTACTTGTCCTTGGTGATTCTTTGGCCCAATTTTCCCATGTGTCTAGGTCACTCTGCATCCTATCCCTGCCCTCCAGCATACCTACATATATGCGTATCTGTCACTAGGTTGACCAGCCTACATAACTCAGAGACCTAGCAACTTCGCTCAGAGGTAGATAACCCAGTCTAAACCCTGGTGTAGCCACCGGTAGGTTGACGGAAGAATTCTTCTGTTGACTTAGCTACCACCTTTTGAGGGGGTGGATTTACTATAGTGACGGGGAAAAAAGATGTTTTGTAGCTATAATAAGTGTCTACAGTTACATAGCTGCATTTGTAATGTGTTTACTATAGACATACCCTCAATATGAAAGGCAGAGAAACCGACCTAATCTGAAACGCAAATGTCCATTATTAAACAATAATGTCAACAAAACAGACCATTGCCACAGGATAATAGTCTCCTGGCCGCTACAGAAGTGCTCAGGCGAAGATGAAAGCGCTTGTTTTCAAGGCAAGAGAAATGAATCCTCGAACGCTGTTCTGTCACAATAGCATTATTTCCGTTATGCCTCGTGACTGATGTGGATTTAATCATTTCATGTGATGGATGTTGGTGCACTGAAGTGTCAATTGCATTACCGACCTGCTGTAACCCGGCTCCTTTAGAAAGCAGGAACATTATGTGCCTCAGCCAATGAGAGACTACAGCGTCGTATCCATAAAAGCACATTTGTTAAGGGGATACAACACTTTTATGAATAACCTGCTTTCTCACTGGAGAAAGGATTATTTTTATTGTACCTGTGAACAACAGTGAGCCTTCCCAACGATTGGGTTGGCTGGCACGGCTCCCATTTGTGCTAATGCATGCACGATCATAATTCAGTACCTCTGAAAGGACATGCGGCAGGCATAGGAATTGTAAATGAGTTTATCACCACCAGCCCTTGCACAGTAAAAATCAAATTAATGCTGAACAATGGGGCATCTCAAATACAGCCAGCTGTTGTCGTTTTGCTGATTCACACTGAAATTTATCCAGGGGAAATCAGACCGCGTTTGGATAATACTAAAGTCTAAGTATGATCCAATGTGTGAGGGAACAGGAGGTCTTTACACTGGCCCCCTTCTAACTGGCTTGCTACACTCCCTCTCTTTCAACACCGTCATTCCTGTGGGAAGAAGTATTTCACTCTTCGATGGCTGAATCAGTTGATTGTCCAGTGCTGCTGCATGTGGTGTTAATGTTAGATAAAGGCCCAGTCTACACTGGGGGGGGAGGCTAAGTTGACGGGAGATACGCGTTTGGCTTGCCGCAGAATTCGTATCTCCCGTTGACTTACTTCCCATGCTGTCTTCACTCAGTGCCATCGACTTGAAACGCCCTCCAGTCGATGCAGCCTTACTCCACTTGGAGGGGTGGGGTACGGAGTCCACCAGAGAGTGCTTCCAGGATCGACTGAGCGGGTCTACACTGGCCACTCAATCGATCCCGCTGCAGGTTTTTCAGTGTCGATAAGGCCAAAGTGATTGTGAGATTCTTGGGGCAGGGATGATCTTTTACAGAGGGTTGCGTGTTCAACAGAGTATGAGCTGCTTAGGAGCTCAAGTCCCATTGATTTAGCCCCCTGAATGCTTTTGAAAATTCATGTTTATAATCTTGGTACAGCACCTAACACAGCAGGGACCCAACCCAAAGGAGGCCTCTGGGTGCTACTAGAACATAAATAATAACAAAGACACCCCTAAATGTTCCTTCCACCTTCGCTGTAGAGTCACAGCTGTGATTCGGTAATTTCAGGCCCAGTACTGAGCATTTCCTCCGAGGTTTACTTGCTACCATGGGAACCGGCCAGGGGGGCACGCTGCAGCTCAGGAAATAAGGCCTGGGGCTAGGACTATTGCTTGGGACAAAAGGCACAATGTAAACGTACATCAATAATATTAGTGTTGCCGCTGTGTCATCCTCCGCCTCTGGTCTTTTACAGATTCTTTCCTTTCTGTTGCAGGATTTTCTTCTACTCAGGGTGCCATGGCATAGGTCACCTAACACCCCAGTCTGTTCAGTAGGCTCCTGAAGTGAAGTGATTCGTCATGCAATGGTTAACCTGCCCAATTAGCAAAGAAGGAGAGAGGGAACAGTGGCGTGATCAAAGAAATCTGGGAGCAGGTTGTCTAGAAACTGATTTTAAAAAAGGTGTGTTGTGATAGATCAGAAAGAAAAATTGACACTAAATCTCCATAAAGTGAACAGAAGAGGAATGATGCTCTTCTGATTAAGCCACTGGACTGAAACATAAGCACTGTGGAGAAGCTGCAGGGCCTGGGAGAGGGTGGTACACTCCCAGAACGGCACTGTATTCCCGGTTCTGCGAGTGGCCTGTTGTGTGACCCTGAGGAAACCATTTAAGCTCTGTGCCTCTATTTGCCCATCCACACTTTGTCGATCCTGCTTCAATTCTAAGTTCTTTGGGGCAGAGACTGGCTAATATTTTGTGCACATACAGCTCCTGGCATGACGCCCCACCCATTCTAGCATACAAATAATTAATAAAATAACAACGTCTTTAAAAGCACAAAATATCCCAAACAATGAAAGGGACATCTTAACCAGAATAAACTCAAACACATATGTTATATATAGGCATTTCCAAAGCATGTTTGGGGAAATAAGGAACTCAGCCCCTTATAAAATGTGTGTCTATAATGCAAACTTTCCAGGCTAAGGAAAGTTGCTGGGAATGAGGAAGGAAAGGCTAAATCTCACTGTTTTACCTCCTCAAGCAGAGAAAGAACTAAACATTGTATGGCCCACGTTCCATGAATTTCACAGTTCACGTGAAGGACAGAAAAATGCAAACTACAGTAATTATCTGTTACAGAACAAAGTTAATGATTAAGTTTGGAAGATGTTAACAATCAAGCCTATTGAAAAGATTACAAGGGTTTCAAAGTGTTTCCTATGAACCATGTGACTGAAAATTGTTCTCAGTAGCCTGCACTTAATTCAAATGCTTGTTGTCATGGCGACAGGATAACACCCCCTCCTCTTCAACAGTGCCACACAAAAGCCTACTATTTGCTATAATAAGCTTTTTCGGTCAAGATATGCTTTATAAATAACGAAATCTGGAAAGTAATATCCCACCTGACCTTCTCCCCCCACGACTGCATGGAGCTCTGAGATTGCAGGAGTGAACAAAATAGCGAGAGCTGGTAGAAAAGATCTGGAATATAATCAAATTATTACAGAGCGATGCCCCTCGGACTTCAGGGCCAGCCTGCTGCAGGTTCACTCATTGTTGCATTAGCAAGACTCAGCAGCTATGAAATGGATGGGGAGTTCCTTATTAATTTCAAAATGCCCTTAACAAGATCATCACCCCCTTGTGCTGACATTTAAAAGCAGTTTCTAGCTGGCAGACACAGTCTTTTATAACGAATCCAAGGGAAAATGGTGCTCCTTCGGGCTCTGGGCCACATTTGTACTCAATCTCTTAGGCCAGAAACAGAGAAAGAAGTGTTTCAGGGCTGGACAATTTACAGTTTTGCTGTTTCTAGGAAACTGTGGTTTAGAGCGTCACAATTCAGTCTCTGATACGATGGGGTCCTGCTGTCATAAATATTAATGGGAGAAGTAATCTTCTATTGGGCTATCGCCGACCAGGGCCAGGGGACGTCATCAGCAACGTAGACCCAAGCACAGAGTCCCAGAAGCTGGAGTCATGTGATTATATCAGCATCTCAGCTTTCGTTTTTAAAAGAGCACGTTTCTAGCCCTCGTCTTTGTAAAGAAAACCTTGAAGTTGTGACTCAAGCATAAGTGATGTAGTGCCGAAGACTATGATAAGATTTTGCTGGCATGTCTACGTGGGTTAGACTGGCTGATATTTCTGAACACAGCTATGCCGTCCAAAGCCCTAGTTCAGCCACTCTGCTTATCTCACGGTGGCTCTTTTCATGAATGAGCTGAACCAGAAACGGCCATACGAGGAAAAGCACCGTTATGCCAGTAAAACTGTGTCTATACTTGGAGGCTTTTGGAAACATGACTTTGCTGGTATAGCTAGCCTGGCAAAACCCATCGAAGGGAGACGATTCAAGGCCTGAGTCTGCAGGTAGCTGGAAACCTCTCTGAGTGGTGTGAACTGCCCTGTGCATCTCAATGGGTGCATCTACACTTGTAAATTAAGTCGACTTAAGCTTTCTTAAGTCGACTTAATTTACCCCACGTCTACAATACAGTTTCCTTAAGTCAACTTAAGCAAGTTGCTTAAGTCGACTTAAGGAAAATAAAGTCGACTTAATTAAAATAAAGTCGACTTTATTAAACCTCATTTTAATTCAACTTAAGGCTTAATTTGACTTTTTCAAGTCGACTTAAGCCAGTGTAGACCTGGAGTAGCCCTAAGTCGACTTAGGGCTACTCCAGGACTCCCTCACTGCCCTCCCTACCTGGGAGGGGGGGCACAGGGGGAGCCTGGCATGCCACCCCCACAGGGCAGGGGTCTGCCAGGGTCCCTGTCCCCCTTTGCCCCATTGTACCTAGGTACAATGGGCCAAAGGCTGAGCCTCCTGGCACTGGGCAAGAGGTGCCCCCCCACCCCCGTGGACCTGCTCTATGTCCCCCTAGAAGTCAACCTAGGCGCCCAGTGTGGATGCTCCAGGTCGACTTTGTAAGTTCCCCCCTAAGTCGACTTTAAATTTAGGTGTAGACATACTAAGTTGACTTAAGGTCAACTTAGTTAAGTCGACTTAGCTAAAGTCGACCTAAATTTACAAGTGTAGACATAGCCAATGTGGCGTTATCTTTAAGGGTATGTCTCACAGTGACCTGTGGCTTAGCCCAAAGCCTTCTATCATCAACACAGAAAAATCTCTGACCAGGTTTGGAGGTGATTTAGCTCTGAGCTAAGTAATTTGGTGGGGGGCCGTGAGTGAGTTTCAGTTTTCCCCAGGATGCAGGCTCCGTCATTTCCGTGCTGATAGTTTTCCAGGGGCTTCCCACAAGTCCCCTCCCGAAGGACAGCCGAGTTCTCCTGCAATCCATGCGACTGCCAGGGAAAGCATCCGGAGTGTCTCAAGACAAGGAATCCTGGGCCGTGCCTCAGACACACACCACAGCAAAGTGCAGAAATGGTAAGGACACTGTCCAACAGGAGACATTTGCCCCCAGGCTAGGCACGCCTGGGGGCTCAGAACCAGGTGCCAAGCTCCCAATTTAACGACACAGTGAAGACACACCCCATGAGTCAAAGCTCCAGCCAGGGCCTGTTCTCATGCCCGTGCTCGGCCCCGGGGTCAGCCCTATCTGGGTGTGAGCACAACAGAGCCCCACCCACATTTCTGTGTCCTCACTGGAGCTGCACTCCCCTGGGTGTGGTGTAGATCTTCTGGGGTCAGACCCTGCTGCTCTTCGCTCAGGGCTAAACGGAGCCATTCTCAGCTCTCCCCCCAGTGACTGTTCTCGGCACACAGGTAGCATGGTGGGACGGTACTGGAGAACTGTCGCCTCTCAAGGGGCTTAGCCTGCGTCTTCACTGCCACGTGGGCAGGGTTCCAGCCCGAAGGAAAGCATCTAGCCTAGAGCCCAGCCAGGCTGAGCTGAAAGCATTGCCCTCAGGCGAGCGCTGTTTGTGTGTGGACAGGAGAGAGCAACACCCTTGCAGGGCCCAGGTTCCTGCTGCAGACAGACCCTGCGAGTGAGAGAGGAGGGGAGAACAGTGCGCCTGGGCCTGATGACACAGATACACCCTGACTACCAGGGGAAGTGCGGGGGGGGCACTCGCTTCTTGCACCCCCACTTCCTTGGGGAAAGGTAATTCCTGCTGTCAGCCCTGCTGCTCCTGAGGGGAGATGGGCCAAGAAGCCTCTGCCCCTGCAGGATGGGAGACGGCTCCTCCCTCACCTCTGTAAGTGGAGGGGTGGGGAAGGGCATGGCACAGGCCAGACTGCCTGAATAAAGCCCTGTCCTCTAAGCAGCTTGTTTCCCGTGCTCTGACGGCTCTGCTATGCTGGCTGGCATACCGGGACAGGGAACCCAGAATTTTGCTCTCCCTTCATTACCACCACCAAGGAACAGTCATAATGGCAATAGCATGTCAAAGCTGCACCCCCCCCCATCCCCACCCAGCCCCCCACCCCTTGCATCAAGAGCCACACCACAGATAGTCATTCCAGGGGAGCAAGGATGTGCTGTGTGCCCTTAATCCCCTCCCCCAGCATTGCACATGGGCAAGCAATGACGGGGAGGTGGGAGTCTGTCTGCAGGGCCATGTGGGAGGGGGCTGCCCCCCCTACCCTCAAGCAGTCTACACAGGATAGCACTGCTGCAGACTGAGGCAATTGTATCCAACTAGCCTTCATTCCCATTTCCTCCCGTGCGGGACACACTCTGCAGCATAAGAGCCATTAGACGGGTGCCCATCTGTTGGTGCCCTGACCCTACTCAGTCTTGTGTGACTGACTCAGATATGGGAAAGCAAAGGAGCAGTCCCCAAGTGTAAGCCTTCTGCCAGGCAGAGCCGGCAGCAGCCAAGAGCCAGCTTCTATATTTAGGCGCTCCTGTCAATGATACAATACCAAACTGGTTCCAGCCCCCACCAGTCTCCTGGGAAATCACACACTATCCCCTAGGCGCCCTAAAAGGCAATACTGCCCTTCTCTCAATCACAGAATCTGAGTGCAGAAAAGTAAACCTTTTAATAAAATGAGGGAAAGATCCAAACAGCACCAGTTTGGGAAAACTGTGCAATGCAGAAACTCGATGAGCAGAACTCACCAGAGTACATGAGGCATGTCCTCCGCTTCTCCCATCTCACTTTCCCCTCTACTGGCTGTCGCAGTTCCCAATTCTTGTTTGGGAGGGGGGGCCTCAGCCAGTCCCCTCCTTCCGACTCCTTCTGACCACTCATGGCTCCCACCATCAGCAGGCGTCGATGGCTCGTGGCTCCCGCCATCTGCTGCCACTGATCGCATGTAGCTTCCACCATCTGTTGGCACTGATCGCATGTAGCTCCCACCATCTGCTGGCACCAATTGCACATGGCTCCCGCTGTCCACTGGAACACGAGTTCCACAGTTTGCTGGCTCCCTGCAGGCACTGAGCACTTGTGGTTCTCACCCTCTGCAGGCACCAACCACTGCTGGCTCCTCTGCTGTTTGTCAGCCGAAGTTTCCCAGTTTCTCTAGTGATTTCAGCTCTCAGAGAATTTCAACTCATGGGAAAAACCTTTCTGCTGACAGTGGAACAGTGTCCCTGCTTCAAAACAGAAGACTCCATAAGGAAGCATTTTAATAATGGGAGGATAGGGTTAATCCATGCCTGAAGCTAGCCCTTTATCACAGTTAGTGCAATCTCAGCAGGGAAACCCCTCAACCCCTTCCTGCTGCTTTTACAATGCTGAAGCATCCCTCTGCCACCCTTTTGAGTTCTGTTTAGGTGAGAGTGAATTTTTCATCAGAACAGGCTAAACACAGGTCATACAATCAAAGGACATTTCATTGCTCCTGCAGTTAAACACAAAAGTGATTTGTAACCCCAAACCAGCCCTACTAACCATTCCCCAACATGCCCAGAACCCGAGTGGGTGGATAAACAGTGATATTATGCTAAGTACTTAATTGTACTCATGCAAATACAAAGCCCATGCAAATAAGGTCCCCCCCCCACCCCCCTTTCAGCTGAGTGAACAGTGGGAGTGCCTCAGACACTCGGACCTTGCTTGCACAAGAGAAGAACATCAGGACAAAAAAGCATGTGGTGTCCCCCTTATTCACAATCTCTCCTCCCAGAGCTCTGGTGTAAAAGAGCAGACGGTCATTGGCCCAACAGATCTCCTGCACCCTTGAGGCAGAACTGGTTGTTCAGGGGGATGTAGGTAGTTTTGCTGACCAGCAAATTTCCCTGTTACCTGTTGGGAGCCAGAGGAAAAGGCTCATAGGCACCTTAATCTGCATAGAGGCCTAGTTTAGGGCCCTATGAGTTTGAGGGGGAGGGAGAGAGAGACTCTTCTAACCGGTCAGGGATGAGAGGGGAGGGACCAGGGAGCCTTGAGAAATAGCATTTCAGAGAAGAAGAAAATCTCTTCCAGCTGGGTTAGTGGTCTATGCAGTAGTAAGCTGGCTAGTGACGCTGGTTTTCTATTAAGTCTGTCGTTCGCGTGTAAGCTCTGAGGCCCTTTCTGCAGTAAGCAGCATCAGCCACAGGACAGCAGCTAAAGAGCAGAGAGTCACAGCCTCCCATTCCATCTAAATTGCATCAAAGCAATGTGATACCGAGCAGTTAAGAAGGCCCTTCTGGCCCACCATCACCAGATAAAGAAACATCTGAAGCTGTTTAGAGAAAACTTTGCCTGCTAGCATTCTGTCTGGTGAGGACTCACTTAGCAACAGCTGGTATTATGAACTCACTCCATCTTTATTGTTTTGCCTCTATGGTCCCTGCTTCCCTGTGATTTATCTGTAGGGTTTCTGTCTGGTTCTTTGATTGTGTCCATCTGTTGCATAATTATCTATGCAAGATTTAAACCAGCTACTGGGGTGGGGAATGATTGGTTAAAGAATTGTTTCGTAGTGGGCTAGGATTGGTGAAAATTATTTGGTAGTACTTTAGTTTTAAAATGATTGGCTAAAGGTAGAGCTAATCAGGACTTGAGTTTAACTATATAAACTGGGGTCCAAAAGGAAGTTCTTTGAAACCTATCTCCAGGATACAGCCCAAGATCAGAGCTTCCTTAAGTCAACTTAATAACACCACCTCTTAAGGTCGACCTAAGGCTTAAATCGACCTTATTAATCCGGTGTAGACGGGGGAAAGCCCTTAAGTCGACCTAATTGGCCTCCAAGCACCCTCGCAGAGTTCCTAGCCACTCCTCGGTCGACCTAGCACCTGCCAATGTGGACACAGGGCTGTGGATTCTCTAAGTCAAGTCGACTTAAAGTCAACCTTGGTTAAGTCAACTTACCAGAGCCTCCAGTGTGGACGTACCCTGGGTGCCTAGTTTAAATTCTTCTGTGTAAAGCCCAGGGGCCTTAATTGCCTCTGGAAATTATTACACATTACAGAAGTCGTTCTGATAAGCTTAAATAAGCATCTTCTAGAAAAGGAGAAGCCTTTCTTCACAGCAGTGGTGGTAGAAAAGAGAATACAAGTTTAAAAAAAGATAAAAGGCATCCACAAAGGTTTACTAGTTGTGCAATCCTCAAGATAATGTGTTGGCATTTGAGAAAAGCATTGCACTCTCTAGTTGAAAAGACATGCAACTTTCTGAGAAATAACAAGGTCTTCATTGTCACTGCTTTGCTGTTAACTTGCTGCAACCTACCGAACTTTTGGGTTAAGCTGGTGAACACATCAGTTGTCGTCCCAGGAGAATTTCACCTGCGTTCTTCACAGAGGTTGGAGGAGTGATTGTACTAACTGAGAAATAATACCTAAATCATCTAATAATATCTAAGGAATATCTAAAATAGGCCAGGACTTTTTGGAAGTACTTTTTTATTTAGAAGAACCTAGACAAAGGTCAATATTTGGGGATTCCTATGCAGATAAGTTCCAGGGCTTCAATGATGAGCCACTATTAAAGCCCATAAATGTAGATTGAACACCCTCACCAACTCTGGAACTTTAGGCAACATAACAATACAATGACGACTCAGAAGTGTAATGCTGTGGAGGCCCACAGCTTCAGATACGCCTTTGGAATCTCGAATATACTTGTCTACATTGGGGTTCCCCTGAGACCTCCCCCAGGTGAATCCCCAAGAACTCAGTTCACCTTCAGTCTCGTCACTCGTGTGCGTTTAGTTGGCATAGAGCAAACCTATGCTGACTTGATAAGAGGCCTGCGTAGAGGATGGATATAGTTCATACCACAAATCCAAAATTACACAACTTCTTCCTGTATAGATATTTATCCACTCCACTGCATTTGATATGCATTGCATCACACCTTTGTGATTAAATCAGTTGGTCACTTTGTAGGAACCAATACCTGCACGATTTACTCTGTACCCCACTTTACTGTTCCGGGTTTCTGTCATCTACTGTAAATAGTTCTCTGGGGACTCCCCCTTATCTCAGCTAGTCCAGACATGTTGTTTCCACTCTGTTGATCCATTTACCTTTCTATTCCCATCACCCAAGAAATGAGGTCTCTCCTATGTCCAGTTACTCAGGTCAAGCCACACTGCATTCTTCTCAGCTTGCTGACCTGAAATGCCCACATGAAAAATGGATGTACAAAGGTGTGTACAACCCCTTTAAGAGATAGCCAGGAGCCTGCAAACAAGACAGCCTGGGAATAATAAAGGAAGAGGGGACCAGAAGCCATGCAGTGTGTCTCCCTCTTAGGCAACAAAGTCCATACCTGCAAAGTGGCTGTATTATTGCAACGATGAGCATCATGGCACCTGACTCTTAGAAAAAAATCACAGGAACTGCAATGAGATCTACTGAATGAGGCACCTACACCATGAACGAGGAGAGCTCGAAGACTTTGAATGCTGTGCACCACACGACCGTGCGAGGCAAGGCGTAACCAAAGTGAACCAATGGGAGAAGCTAATAAGAGAGGGGTGTGCTAAGCCCCACCCCCTCCTGAAAACATGCACCAAAATCTGAGCAGCAAGTAGCGCCTATCTCTGCTTGTGGCTGACGATCCTGAGGAAGATGGATCAGGTACAGTACATGGCATTACGGGAGGTGGACATGGATCAGGCCTGCCAAATGCCTGTTTTCCCCAATGGGTGACCTGCTCTGGGGCTGAAGCAGGAGAGACGTACCCAGAAGGGGACAGCAGGACACATGCCCAGAGGCAAAACAAAAAAAGCATCGAGGATGTAGAGAGATGCTTGTAGAAGGTTGTGATTTTAGAGACACTCCCTAGCATGGGTCAGTGTACTTCCGTGGAATGCGCCCCCAGAGACTAGGCTGGCTAGACTCAGAGATCTTGTTTGGTGGACTCTAAATTTGGACGGTCTCAGTCAGGGTCCTGGGATGAGAGCCGTGGCAGATAGTACAATTGCTGCTTCCTTGAGACCATATTAAAGGTGACCTGCGCTTTGGGCTTCTCCTTGCCTAGAGCTTTTAAAATGAACTTAACTGAGGCCTCATTTCCTATTTGGGGGAAATCAAGGCTGGGCCGACCTGCAGGGTCACAAGAGCGTGGACAAAGATGCATGCCTTTTCCAGGCCGCACCACCCCTGAAAAGACTGGCTCGCTATTGTGATTAGTTAACTTTTTGTAGTGTCCAGAGGACCCAATCAGAGCTGAGGACCCATTGTGCTAGGGGCTGTACAAATGCATCTGAAGGCATGGTCCCCGCCCCCAAAATGCTTACAACCCATCTCTCCGTTTCACTCCCTAGAAGCGACTTCTCAGCCAACACCACTTCCAAGCTTCAGAAGATAATGAGCTGGGAAAGCTGCATTATTTCTTTTGATAGGTAAGGAGGAGAAACACCTTGTGTGGGAGTGCCAGACAGATGCCTCATTTCCATCCCAGCCTCTGTCCTCTCCCCCTCTATCCGGAGCTGTCAGGAGGCTGAGAACTCTTAGGCAAATCGAAAATGAGACAATCCTTCGCCCCCACACACTCTCCTGCCACAGTGCAGCACAAGCTGCCATCACCTGGCAAGAACACACTGGGAGACTCTGAACTTGGAAGCAACTTGCAATTAGCACACGGTTCCCACATCACATGGGAGCTGAGAAAAGCAGCGATGCTGTCTCCTTTCATGGGGCTGATTCCACCTCACAAAGAGCACAGACTGCTTCCCAAACGCATCTCCCATAGAACAGGGACTGCCCACTTCCCACCTGCAGGCTCTCAGCTGCCCGGAACACCCTTGACCGCAGTACATGAGTGGCCATTAGGCAGCGCTCTTTCTAGATGAGGCTGGGGCACCTCGATGAAACATTGCATGCTGGGATCTGTTGCATCTGTGAGCTCTCTGGCCATGCTTCAGCATTAAAAAGGAGGAAGGAAATCCCTTCTACACACCATCTTCACTGGGCTGTGCTAACAGGAAGTGTGTTCCCATTGATGCAGAGCTACAGCACCTGAGGAGGTGGTGGTACTAAATCAATTTCTGGATCGATTGAGCGTGTCTTTACTGTCACTCAATCGAACCAGATAAACTCGATCTGATGGCAGCGAATTTGCCCCCATCAATGTAGATCTAGCCTAGAACAGACAGAGCAGGCTAAGAACGGTGAATAGTCTGTGTCTGCACCAGTATTTTTCTTAGCAGTACTCACCACCGTGTTAAAGCTGTTACAACCTTGTCGGGGCAGCAGTAGAGTGGCTCATGTATAGACCAGCACTGGTGAGACTGAATTAAAGTATCCAAGGAGCTGGCATGCCTCATATGGAGCCCCACTGGCCCTGACCCTCCTTTGGTTGCAACATGGCTCCGAGTTAAGATGTTTGCGACAGTTCTCACCTTTTGGAGCTATTGGTTCAGGCTCTCTGCAGACTCAGGCAGGCATTGTTTACACTCAGGTCATGTTTTCAAAGTTTCCTTTGCAACAATGAGGGCAAATTATTTTTAAAAGGAAAGTCAGGCTCTAGCCCTGTGTTTATAGGGCTTGTGATTTAATTCAGCTCTGGCATTTTAATCATGGTGTTAGCAAACCCCAGACAGACTAGGTGTAAATAACAGCAACAGGGTGGCCTACGCTAGCCCTTCCTGCTGTTGGTGAAGCTGCATTAATGGGACACTTGAGGAAAAGTCTAGTGTAGCTAAGGCCCAAAGGATATCAGAAAGGAAAGAAAGCGAAGTCAGCTAAAGACTTTCCATAGATTTTTTTGTTTTGCTATTCACTAGCTCATTTGGTAACTGAGTACATTTCCAGCCAGGTATTAAAAAAAGCAGGTCAGCTGAACCCACTCAGATAGGCAGGAGCCACACAGTGGGTAACAACAACCCTGTTATTGCTCTGTGCATCATGCAAATATTTTAATTCCATTACAGAAATTAAGTAGCTCTTCATTTACTGTCCAGCCGCTCCAGTGGTAGCAAGCCAGCAAACACATACATGATACAAAATGCAGAGCTATTGTTCTGTCACCTCTTAACTGAATTGCTGCATTTTTATCGACTGGAATAATGGTTCTGTTGTGATTCAACATAGGAAGGAAAAACACACACACAAAATTGGGAACATGTTTTTCTCTTGGTAACAGTAGATTTTTGAATGTCTTCCTACTTACCAGTTACCTCACTTTCACTAATCAGCAGCCACAAGGGACTCATGGATTTCAGATTAAAGGAAATTTTTGTAGAAGAAAGGTGATGAAAGTGTAGGAAAATAAATTAGTGGCAAACACTAACTAAAATAAGAAAAATGCTACAGTTCAAAGGCTTGTATGTTGTTGAGCTCTGTTTGCCTGTCTGCTTTAATCTGCTCCGTCGTCTCATTTTCATAATGTGCCCCCTCTATCTTCATAATGCATCTGGTATGTTTATTGCGCAACTGGTGGTCAAATGATAATGGAAAATATTAATCTGATTTTAAAGAAATTACCGCCCACATGATTGAGTGGGAGACAAAAGTCAACACTAGAAAGGAGGTTTTAATGCGTCTTCCCCGACTGCTGTCTTCTAGCTGTTAATTGTATGCAAAAGTGGTATTGATTCTCTTCTAGTTTGTAAAGCAAAGTAATAATTGTCGTTGCTTTTCTGTCCCCATCTGTACAGAGAGTTCAGAGAAGCACAGTTAAACAGGATCAAAACTGTTTGCAATGTTGTTATATCCATGTTGGTCCTGCCCTACTAGATCAGTGGTTTTCAAACTTTTTTTTCTCAGGACCCAGTTGAAAATAATCATTTATGCCCGAGACCCAACAATTACATCTTTCAGCAACGCAGTCCAGTCTTTTGGCAGAGACAGCAGGGGACGCCGCGACCCAGTACCTGAGGGTCTGTGACCCAGTCCTGGTCCCATCCCATGATTTGAAAACCACTATATTAGAGAGACAAGGTGGATGAGGGGGGAATCTATCCTAACCCTCGGTGATAACGAAGATACAAGGAAACCTGCTAATTCCCAGTTTCAAGGAGAATTAAACCACGCTGCTTAGAGTCAGGGGGCCTCATTCAAATCCAAACAAGAGGTTAAAGATGGCGGTGATGTGGTCCAAGTTCTTACAAAAGAACCATGTGTGGTCAAAACGATGCTTAACCTTGGAAGGACCCATATGGCCGGGAAATGGTCCCGTGGTTATCCACGTGAGCCATCAAGTGCAAAGACTGTGTGATAGACCAGATGGTCAAAGCGCAGAACGAGGCAGGAGTTCTACGACTCTTTCCCTGCACAGGCATGATCTTAAAGGAGAGGTTGTCTCAGGGACAGCAGCCCTCCATTCACTGCCCCAGCGTACCCCCACCCCACCCCGCCACCCTCTGCACACCCTCCCTGTGGAACAGAGAGCAATCACTTACACTGAAAAGTAACATTAGGAAAGGCGTAAGGTTTGCAAATTTCCCTAGCGTCATCAGCACGCTACAGAAAGCCCAGGCTTGGCCACCCACGAGGATGATGTCTGAAGCAGTTTGCCTTTAGGATTCAGGAATCCATTCGCGTCACAAAGCCATTTCAGAACTGCTGCCGTGGCGTTTACGGTGATCGTGCTACAGGAAATGGCCAGTGAAACGCGACAGCTGCGGTGGAGGAATGACATCTCCACGGCCGTCACTGAACAGCGAGGATGCTCTCGCTCCCTTGTCACAGGAAGCCACTAAAAGTCAGCGTTGCTCCATTATTAGCAGACTCCAATCACTAGTAGATTCTTATCCCCCCTTCACGAGATGCAGCACTCAAGGGTGTCATGTCTGGGGCCTGCTAACATGAAGCAGCAACCTCTCTTCACTGTTTAAACTTCATTTCTGAAGCAGAAGCAATGAGGGAGTCTTGTGAAACGTTTCAAGCCAAGCACACCAACTTTCCTAACGCTCCCTTTTATTAAAGGGTATGGTTCAGAGCAGGATAATCTGAAGCCATGTGCAGCCACAGCCTCTGTGACACTTTTGGGGGTTACCTGAGATGAATGACCAGCATCTGCTCACAGCAGGAGGCGGCTGTCTGTACCAACAAAGAGAAACTCTCCAGCCACCGTGTGCTGGCAACAGGAGTTCCGCGCCAGGTGCCGTGAGCCCCACTCTTTTCCCCCACAGGCTAGCAATTCACACACCCCACTCGGTTACACTCAAGTCCCAAGTCTCCTACCTTCTGGGCACCCACAAGGCATGCTGATCCAGATTCACTGCCTCCAGGGAAACGGTGCTCTGGGTCATTGGTTTCACCTCCGTTCCATGTTCTACCACAAGACACCGAGATGTGTCTGTAGGAAAACCAATTAAACTTCATTCAATAGCTTGGGATCAAGATTTAAAATCAAGGCCAGTAAAAGGATTTCCAAACAAAAAGAAAGAGAAAACACAAACTATTGTCCATACTTACGAACAAGTTCCTTTCCTGTCTAATCAGGTATTTCTCACCCTAATTAGGTCTAATCAGCACCTCTCAGTCTACAGAGCTGAGATCAATCATTCATGAGACAACCCCTGTAATGGATCCCTCCTTGTTCTTTTTGTTCTTCTCTTATATAGGTCTAGACAGCTGTCCCACAACCCACGGGGTCCCCTACTCAGACGTATATTGGGGTTCTTTTGTGTTGGGCAGCGGCAGTGCGCATGCCTGTATTCGGGCCAGGCTGTAAACACAAACCAGGAGTGTCCATTGTTCTCCTGTTGATCGGTGAGTTCTCAGATCTCCCACCTCTCAGGTGACTGGTATCACTTCTGGCCATTTCGGAACAGAACATCCTACATGCCACATAGCTCTAACCGTGTTCCCCATACAGATGTCACGTCATAACCATGGCAATCAGCAAGATCGTAGCTTTCAGACAGGATCCCACACAAGCCTTTTAGTAAAACACAGGGAGGGTGGCCAGACATGGGTGAAGATGTCACAGCCATCACCCACCTGAGCTAGAAGAATGAACCTGGAAACCAACAGCAGCGATAGCTTGGGGGACCCTACAAATGTATTGAACAATGCTCTTACACTCTGTATTCACTCTTACATAAATCGCTCATATGCAGCAACTTTTATATATACATGACTCCCGTAATTCGGAACAATGCGATTGTCCCACCAGATTATCTGAAGCTTTGTATGGAAGAGGCCAGTCTTCCAGAAAGAAAATTAGATTAATGTCTGCCCATGCGCCAGCTCTTCTGTCATGTTCCTGTCTTGGTATATGACACAAAGGCAGCGAGTGTAGGGTGCGTCTACACTGGCAACTTAGGTCAACTTAAGGATGCATAAGTCAACCTACCCCGAGCCGCGTCCACACTGGGCTTGTTTTAAGTCGACTTAAGCACTTCCTTAAGTCAACTTAATAACATCACCTCTGAAGGTCGACCTTCGCCTTAAGTCGTTTTAAGTCGACTTAAAGCCAGTGTGGACGGCTATGTCTACTGTTAAGTTGACTTAACAAGGTTGACTTAAGTCGACTTAAAGTGTAGCCACTCTGTTAAGTCGACTTAACAGTGTTGACTTAACTTCACAAGTGTAGACATAGCCATAGAGACACAACCCAAGACTTTCCACCTTCATTGCTAGAGCTGGTGGGGAATTTTTCAATGAAACTTTGCGAGGGTAGAAAATAGTAACTCATTGAAACCAAAGCTTTTCATGGGGGCAGATCGCTTTTGACAGGACATTCTCTCAGGGCCAACAGGGAACTGAGAAGGAGACTGGCCAGAATATCCCAGTGGTTATATCCCTGGGATATGGGAGACCCAGGGTCAAGTTCCTGCTCCAAATCAGGGACCCAGATCTGTCTCCCCCACATCCCAGGTGAGTGCTAGAACTACTGGCTATTCTGGGGTGGGTAGGCTGGTGGGTGCCCAGGTTTGGTTGGTTGGTTTCAGTGAAAAGTTCCACTCTGGAAAGAAAAGAAGTTTCAAAGCCTCTTGCAACAGGGTATTCTTCCTTTCTCAGCCATGCTGATTTTCTGCTACCTAGTCAGAGATCACTTGATCCCTGCCACAACAGGACTCCTGCCGTGAGTCAGGACTGAGCCTCTTAAAGGCACAGCCATAGAATCATAAAACCAGAGTTAGAAGGGATCATGGGGGTCATCTAGTCTAACTTCCTGCCAAGATGCAGGATTTGTTGTGTCTAAACCATCCTAGCAAGACAGAAGGCCATTCAGCCTCTTTTTGAAAACCGCCAGTGAAATTCATAGGCAGTCTGTTCCATGCCCTACTGTTCTTACAGTTAGGAAGTTTTTTTTCTGAGATTTAATCTAAATCTGCTATAATTTGAACCCGTTGCCTCTTGGTCTGCCCTCTGTGGCAAGAGAGAACAACTTTTCTCCATCCTTTTGATGGCAGCCTTTCAAGAATTTGAAGACCTCTATCATGTACCCCCTTAATTTCCTCTTTTCCAAACTAAGCATACCCAGTTCCTTAGCTTTTCCTTGTATGGCTGGCCTTCCACCTCTTTGAGCATCTTGTCTCTCGCCTCTGGATCCTTTCCAATTTCTCTACATCCGTTCTATCCAGACGTGATCAAAACTGGACATAGTACATCCAGGGCCATCCTTGGGGGGCGAACGGGATGATCGCCCCAGGCCCCACGGTTATGTGGGCCCCACACTGTCCCGCTCCAAACTGGGGGCAGTGCAGGGCCCACGCAGCGGCTCCCCCCATGGCCTGGCCTCTGGCCCTGGGCCAGCTCTCCCGGCCCCCAGGTTAGCCCTGGCTGGGCCCAGGGCCAGCCTCAGCCGGCAGCGTGGCCTCAGCTGGGGCCGGCCCCCAATGACAGCCTCAGGTCCCACTCCCTGGCTGGGGTCCTGGCCAGAGCTGGCTCATGGCTGCAGCTGGCCATGCCACCGCCGGAAGCCAAGGTTTGCCAGGCTCCCGGGGGCAGAGCGGGTCAACCCAGGCCTCCCTTCCCCCTTCCAGTGGGGGGGGGGGGCCCTCCAGGCCCCACTTCCCCCTAGGGATGGCCCTGAGTACACCAGTCAAGGCCTAACCATCACCGAGTAGAACATTAGTGTCATGTCCTGTGACTTATGGTATTCCACTGTTAATGAACCCCAAAATTGGCTGGGGTTTTTTTTGCAAGAGAATCGCACTTGTTGATTCGTGTTGAGGCTGGGATCCACCACTGTGCCTAGATCCTTCTCATCAGTGCTGCTGCCAAGCCAGCTATCGCCCAGTCTGTATTTGTGTTTTTTCTTCCCTCAGTGTAGCTCCTTTCATTGGTCTTCGCTGAATTTCATTTTTGTCATCTATAGCCCAGTTCTCCAATTTATCACGGTCCCTCTGTTGTTTAGCTTTATCCTCCAAAGTATTGGCAACCCCCCCCCCCCCCCCATCATTGGAAATTTTAAGAGCAGTTTAGACAAACACCTGTCAGGGATGATCTAGATCATTGTTCCCAACTGGTCGATCACAATCGACTCCTGAACAGCTGTTGTCATTAAAACCTATGAGCGGTGCGCCATCTGCTGGCAAAAAGTTGGAGACCACTGGTTTAGATAGTACTTAGTCCTGTCATGAGTGCAGGAGACTGGACTAGATGACCTCTCGTGGTCCGTTCCAGTTCTATGATTTTTGTGGGAACACCCAGGTCTACCAGTAAACTCTAAGCTTGCCAAAACCCAGCCAAAGGAGAAGAGTTGCAGCCTGTGTATCTGCGGGAGGTCAGGCCTGGGACTGGAAGTGATATGGTCAAAATCTCAGCACAGTGGTCCAGAGACAAGAGGAGAGATTTATAAAGATTTTCAGTGCCTAAAGATGCATATAGGCACCTAATGAGATTCTGAATATCCCATTAGGTACCCATCTGCACATTTAGGCATGTATATACTTAGTAAATCTGATCGAAGGATTTCTAAGTTGATTGCCCTTTAAGGGCATGTATATTCTAGCTATAGATTGATGATCTTTATCTCTGCAAGCAAGTTGGAGCAATCATTAATCCATAGACAGGAGTACACATGATTAATTCCAGACACCTACTGTACACTGGTGGGCTGTGAAGGATTTTTCAGTCTAACTCCTGCTACCCTACAACGTTCCCTCTTCTACAACCATCACACTCTGCAACGACCCCTGGCATAGGTCATCAGTCAGACCAGAGTCCACTCTTTAGCATCACAACGCAGACCTCTCCCCTTTGAGCTAAAGAAAACTTGCAGTTGGCAGTCAAAACAAACCATTGTCCACAGGACCTAGCTGCTGGCGGAGCAACACCACACAAATATTTGTCTACATGTTAGAAGTCATCATGGCTTTTAGTCTTCCACTGTGACCCCCCTGCTGTCTATTATTCATGCCTAATGAAGGCATTTGACTGGTGACATGGGGCTGTGGGGACCAAGCTCCATTTCCAAAGGCCCTGATAAGTGAGAAAGTTTTCTATTATTGGGTTACATCTCACCATTTTCTTAAATTGATGCTGTACACTGCATACTCTACATTTCAACGAGGGCAATAATTAGCACAGCCAGTCGTTACCCTAATCATCGCTCCCCTTCAGGAAGTGCAAGATGTAACACATCAGCAGCAATTCTGAAAAATGATAGTTAGGAGAGTGTTTCTGAACTGTGCGAGATGCCCCACTATGTTGTAGATTAGCACAGAGCACGGGCTCATCCCTTCGAAACAGAATGTTTATTAAAAATACATCTGGCCATCCCTGCAGTCATGTGCACATGGTTTATTAACAATACTCTCAGCCCCTCTTAGCAGAAGAAGCAAACAGAAGTAAATAAGCAAAGCAAAAGAGAGAAAATTAGCTCCTGTAATCCAAAGTAGCCCTCACATTATTAATAGGGTGTTGCAAATGATAAATAGCTGTATTGCCCTCTCAATGAGACCAGATAAGCTCTGAAGGCTGCAAATGCTAATCCAGAAATAAAGACTGAAGCAGTGAAGAGACTCGGAAGAAAGACTGAAAAGGAACCCTATCTAGCCCATAGATCAGGGGTGGATAATAATATTCACAGGTGGGTGGAGATTGGGAGGTGGGGGAGAGCGGCACAGAGCCAGCTCAAGGAGGGTGAAGGAGTGGAGTAGAGCTGGACGGGGAATGGCGGGGGGGAGGAGGGGTGGTGCCAGCCCTGGAGCAGTGGCGGAGAGCCATCCCCGGAGCAGCAAAGAACCATCTCCAGGACTGTGGGGTAGAGCCAGCTCTGGAGCAGCACGGAGCTGGTGGGGAAAGGGGTGGGGGAGAGGCATACAGGTGTGTCGGGCTGGACAGAGACCTCAGGTGGGCCAGATCCAGCCCCGGGGCTGTATTTTGCCCACCCCTGCCATAGATCCTCTGAAATGAGGGGCAAGAGAAACTGCTTTCTCTTCTTACAATGGCTTAGCCATCTTTGGATAAAATACTAAACATGAGGGGTGTGAGAGAAATCCAGTTTTGCCAGCTGCAACTATTCACAAATCATAATTTCTGGCCTCAGAAACCACGAGAGTGATTCAAAAATAATAAAATGGGATGATTTTTTTATTTGCTTTTGGATTTTTTTTTTATTAAGCCTTCAGGATTCATGCTTTCAAACTTTCTTCCTCAGCCAGAAGGCATGAGATGTATTTTTTTTAAAAAGGAAGTTGATGTAATCACATGACTCCAGGACTTGGGGCTTTAAGAATAGCACCAAATATTCTGAGACTTGAAATAAACTTGCAATAGTTTCAACAATGGGACACTGTCACTCTAGTCTCTAATTATATGAACCACTGGCCTCCTCCCCGCCCTCCCTTCCCATCAGCATAAGATCTGTGCGCCTCACATTCATTACGATATGCAACCTCACAGTACTCCATTGTGGTAGGGAAGGATTATAAAAGACATTTGGTTTATTAAAAGGCATGGGAGACTGCAGGAAGGCAAGATTAAGCAGTTTACCTAAAGTTACACAGGAAATGGATGACAGAGGTGGGACCAGAATGCAGCTCTCTCTTCACCACAAGACCACACCGCAAACAACTGGAGCAAGAGGGAGGAGAAAGTCAGGCAGAGTCAAATGGTGCCTGAAGTATTTTGATTTGACAGCATCAGGGAGTTTGAGGCCCAAGGACCTACAGAAATGTGAAAATTAAGGTTTCAAAAGAGAAGCACAGAGAGTTAATGACCCACAGTCCATTGTTAAAGGATAGACTCAGGAATCAAACTCCGACTCTCCCACCGCCCCTGCCCCTAGACCAGACAGACACGCATATGTTCATTTGACTATGCCCTCATTCCAGACTTCAGTGGTTGCATCTTGCATCAATGAGTTAGACACTTCATCCGTTAAGTGAAACACGTCAACAGTAACCAAAATATACCAGGACCACTGGGACATGAGGGAACGAAAGATTCTTCAGGAAAGAAAAATTCACCTTGAAAAGCCAGAACAAAGGCCAGGTGCTCAGACAGCATAAATCAGCGATGATCCATCAATTACACCACTTTCTGCTAGCTGAGAAGCTAGCCCAATGTTTTACCCAATAGCTAAAGGAATCTGTTTGCATGTGGAACGTGGGATCTATTTTCTCTTTTCCTGTGTCAGCTGCCTGATCATCTCCCAGTGTAGCTCCGACAATTCTTTTGCCATATCCGTCCCTGGACCCAGTCTATGAGAATTAGATACAACTCCTTCTGGAGCAGGCAGAAAGGTGGCTGATAAGGCGAGCATGCTACTGAGTAGTTTAAAGCTTCCTGAAAGGCTATTACAGCAGGCCGACGGGTACTCCAGAAGGTCTATATGTAACCTTCGGGTGGGCTAAAATTCATTTAATTGCCCTTCTCCAGTGCCTCACAGAAATCAATCCCAATCCCTATGGAGAAAGCAGCTGGAGACCCAGGATCCAGTCTGTATAGGACTCACAGCGAAGCTTGCTCAGAGCTACACTCCCACATTAAAATACTACTACAATAAACATAACAATGAACTTTATTAACTACTAACTAACTGAACCTTATCCTAAGAAAACAAAGTACAAATTAACCATGAACAATCCCTCCAGAACACCCCCTGCATGAAAGATCCCCAAGAGTCCCAAAGTCCAGGTGGAGTTCACCCAACTCTCAGCTACAGTCTCTGTTCCACTGTAGAGGCTTGAGTGGCAAGAAATAGCTGTCCTCTTCTTCCTTTGCTGGAATCCTCTGTAGCATTCCATGCAGGCTTTTCCTTCTCCTTTGCAACCAGCCCTCAGTCCCATATGCATGTCTGCAAGGTCTGTTGCAGATGACTCCATTAGAGGGAGAAAACATCTTGTTCACTCCTGGCTCAGCTTCTCTCCAGAAAACTGAGCACACGGTCTCCTTTCAAGACAGCTCCTGCCTGCTGTCTGCTCAGGCTGCTGCTCCCATGTCATCTGACTGACCACACATCACATCACACCAGCCGGGTACACTGTGGAGCATGCTCAAAATGCTACCACTCCCTGCTTGCAGAAGTTTCTGGTTGTGGGTAGCTAATCTGCCCAGCAACAGTAACCCACCTTCAGCAGGTCTCTCAAAGAGAGGCATATGGGTTACGTATACACACACAGGCGAACGGCCTCAGATAATCTGCGTCTGCCAGCTCACATTCTACATAATTACTGCCTGCCATTGAACTTGTCATCCATCTTCGAAAGGCAAGTGTCTCTAATCGGCAGCTTTAAACCTTTTATTGCTCCAGGTCACTCCTGAACACATTAGAAGCAGCCTGATATTCTCCAGCCTGTGCCAGGCAGTGGAACGACTGCGTCGGGGCTCCCTGCATTGCCCTCAACCGACATGCAGAAAAGCAATGAACTTTCAACTGTGATGCCAGGGTATTTTGTAGCCCTAACGACCCCGCTCCCCAATAATGTACCTAAATCCCTGGCTGTTAAGCCACTAAGCCCCTTAGGGGAGCTCAGCGGGTAGCTAAAAACTAAACCTAAATTTGAGGTCAAATCACACCATTTAAAAACAAGCTGTTCTTGTTGGTATTACTGAAGTGTCTAGAGGATCCGACTAAGATCGGGGCCTCATGGTGCTAGGTGCGGTACGTTACTCAGTGACAGCCCTGCCCCAAAGCATTTGCAATCTAAATAGATGAGGTAGGCAAAGGGGGGGGGGGAAACACAGCACAAAGAGGTGAAGTGACTTGCCCTAGGGTCACGCAGCAAGTCCATAGCAGATCCAGGAACAGAATCCAGCTTGCTGAGAGGGAGACCTGCTCCCGACCCATCAGAACATGGTCACGTGCCATACAACCGCTTACATTTCATAGGCCAGTAGTTTTCCCCCAGATACCCCTATGGTATGGCTAAGCCAAAGCACTTCAGTCATCAGGGAACTGAACAGTGAGCCACAGGCAGAGAGTGGAAGCAAATGAGGTGCCCTGGATACCCAAGGCCCCTACAATGGCAGGGAATTGATCATCTGAGACATGCCCAGATGATCCCCGCAAGTGAATGATATGCAGTGCTGCAGAGAAAGGTGAAATCTCCACAAGATTCCTGCCAATCTTATCTGGGGCAAACTTCCTTCCGGATCCCAGGTCTGCCCATTTGTGCGACTCTGAACACGTGAGCAAGACACACCGGTCAGGTGCCTAGAAAGAGGGTTCTTGGTACCACCTTGGAGCACTGGTCCACCCCATCCAGCATCCGCTCCCCAGCTGTGGCTAGTCCTGGATGCCTCCAAGAAAGACAAAAACCAGCCCATTGTGCTAGGTGCTGTACAAGCACAGAACAAAACGAGACAGATTTTGACGCCAAAAACTGACAATCAAATTCTAAGACAAGAGGCAGAGATGGCTCCAGACAGGGGAACATAAGCAAATGATAAGGCAGCATTGGTCAGAATGAAAGGCCACTGTCTCAGCATAGTCTTAACCGTTGTCAAGGATCCCTCCCCAGTCACCATAGAAAAACAGAGTTTTAAGGAGTCATTAAGGCAGAGAGTTAGGTCACTTTGCAGTGGTTATTGGGTATGGGAACCCTTCCCAGGCATGGCCCGGTGCCATGTGGAACAAAGCCCAATGGTGCTGGTTTGAAAATTGAACAAGTGGGCGATAGAGGCTGGTGTCATGGGCTGATCAGAGATGGGAGTCAACATTAATGAACACTAGACGATCAGTAAGGTGGGGATAAACCTTGAAAACAAAGACAAGTCGCTAGCGTTTGATACAATAGGGAGGGGGGAGCCCGTAGAGGGATGCAAAGGGTGGGGTGACATGCTCAACACGAGGGGCTAGGGAAATGACCTTTGCACGGTTGCACTTGTCCAGGCCAGAGAGACGGATGTTGCAATAGTTGTGGCATGAGCTGAGGAGAGTTCTAACAGCGTGGATGGATAGCAGAGAGCATATCGTAGAGATCTTGTGCAGAAAGAATTAACAAGATTTAGACCTGGCCTGGATGGGAGGACCTAGAGAAAGGCCCAAGTTGAAGATAATGCCCAGATCATAGGCAGGGTGGCGATGTTGTCCAGCGGTGGACGAAGGAGGAGAGGCTGGAAGGAAAGATTCAAAGGTCTAGTTTAGTGAATCAACTGAGTTTAATGTTTAATCTTTACCTGTGGGTTTGTCTAATGGTTGAAGGGAACTGCTCAGTTTACAGTTGGCACATGGCCACTACCCTCTGCAGGAGTGGTGGTCTAATTAATGAGAGTGCATTGATTAAGACTCAGAAGGTCTTGAGCAGTGCAAGATCACCTTGTTGGAGTGCAGGGCTTGGACTGGAGCAATTAACTGGGGTCTTCCTGTAGGTAGCTCATGAGTGGCTTGGGAGAACACCGGGTGACTTTGGGAATGCATCTGCACGCTGATGGCTGAGTGAACAGAATCTGGAGGGGTTTGCTTTTCACTAGGCAGGAGAGTTAAAGGGGCCGCAGGGGTGCCATGGCTCAGATCACACCCCAGAGAACATCATGCCACATTGAGCCGGGAACTAGATGGCCACAAGGAGATGTCAGAAAAACAGGCTGAGATTTTAGTTTGGACCGAAAGGGAGAGAGGTAGATCTGAGTCGTCAGCATCGAGATCAGACAGTAGCTGGATCTGTATTTGCCAGTAAGATAACCCAGGAAAGGTGCAGGAGGAGGAGGAACGGGGACCCATGACAGAGCCCTGCAGACCTCCCTCAGAGAGTAGTGTAGGGTAAGGAAGATCTCCTGAACAGGGCCGGATCAAGGGGCCCAGGGCTGCCCACTCTTGTGGGGCCCAGCCTGAGAGCGGGGTGGCCTGGCGCTGCTGGCGCTGCAAAGGAGAGGTCCGGGCTCACAGATGCTGTGGGAGGAGGGGGTCACAGCCCAGGGGTGCTGCAGGGGTACAGAGCCCAGCTGGCACTGCTGAGTGGGGTCTGGTCACACGGCCCTGGACAGTGCTGTGAGAGGCAGAGCTCAGTCCCACGGCCCAGCCAACTGCTGGAGCGGTGGGGCGGGCAGGCAGGCAGATGTTCGGTGGTGGGAGCACGATGCTCTGCTGGGGCCAGATTTTGGCAAAGCCATGGGGGCCCCCTTTAGGCTGGGGCCCAGAGCTGCGGCCCCTAAAGCTCCTGCCTTACTCCAACCCTGCCCCTGAAGGAGCAATTAGAGAGGTAGGAGATGACCCAGGAGAGGCCAGAGCCGTGGAAACCAAGGGACGACAAGATTTCAAGAGAAGGCTCATGCCTGATGGCGTGAAAGGCAGCTGCCACGTCAAGGACGATGATGATGCACTGCTGCTTCGCAGCTTCGGCTGGAAAGAGGTAATGAGAGTCTTTGGCAAGAGCCATTTCAGTGAAGAGTAAGGGGTGGAAGCTGATTGTGGAGGGTCTCAGATGAAACTGAAGGAGAGGAACGTTGGACAGTGGTTGTGAACAGTGGATTTTGCGAGCTTAGAGATAAAAAGGTGTTAGAGATAAGCGGGTTAGCTGGAGAGGCAAGTGGGGTTAAGGATGGGAACAAAACCTTTATTGGGAGGCAAAAGAGCCAGAGGAGAGTGAGAGTTTAAGGAGAAGAGAAAAGGAGGGGATGAGAGTGGCTATCAAGTGGGGGTTTAGAGGAGGAAACCAGAGCTGGGAACATCTGCATCTGTGATGGATGAGAGGAGGAAAGAGTTGTGGAAAGGAAAGGGCAAAGTCACCCTCCGTGTTTCGTCAATTTTCTTTTGGAAAAATCAGCAAGACCCTGTCTGGCGAGAGAAGTGGAGAAGAAGGAAGGGAGAGTTTGAGGAGCGAGGCAAAGGTGGGGACAGGCAAGGGATGGAGGAGCTGGGGTCCGATTAAGTTGGAACAGTAGAGTTGTTTAGTGAGGAAGATGGCGGAACAAGTGTGTACGGGAGGAAGTCACTCAGGATTTCTGCCAGCACCGAGCAGGAGTGGAGAAAGCAGATGCTGGGGATGAACCTGTGCCGGGTTTTGAGGGATGGATTTTGTGATGGGATAGGGGCAAAAGAGTCATGGGTGGAAGAGAGTGACATATGGAGCAGATCAACCACTATATTACCAGAAGAAAGGAAGAGAGGGCTGAGACCAGACAAGAGCCATATTGAAGGCTTGGAAATCTACTCAGCATTTGCCGTACCATGTCCCGTTCCCCCCACACCCCCAGCTACAGGAGTGATGTGGACAAATTGGAGAGAGTCCAGCAAAGGGCAACAAAAATGATGAGGGGACTGGAGCACATGACTTATGAGAAGAGGCTGAGGGAACAGGGCTTGTTTAGTCTGCAGAAGAGAAAAGTGATGGGAGTTTTGATAGCAGCCTTCAACTACTTGAAGGGGATTCCAGGGAAATGGAGCTAGCCTGTTCTCAGCGCTGGCAGATGACAGAACAAGGAACAATGGTCTCGAATTGCAATGGGGGAGGTCAAGGAAAACCTTTTGCCCTAAGTGTGTGGTGAAGCATTGGAATGAGTTACCTAGGGAGGGGGTGGAATCTCCATCCTTAGAGATCTTTAAACTGTGGCTTGACAGAGCCCTGGCTGGAGTGATTTAGTTGGGGGTGGTCCTGCGTTGAGCAGGGGGTTGGACTAGGTGACCTCCTGAGGGGCCTTCCAACCCTAATCTTCTATGATTCTATGACATCATGGATAGGCTGAGTGACAGGGCCCCAGCCAAGGGCTGATGGGTGAAGCTGAAGGAGACCAGGTGATGGTCAGAGAGGGGTAACTGCAACAGAGTACCATGTCTAGCAAAGACTACGTCAGGCGAGAAGCCTCTTCACCGAGGCGAAGAATTGAACCAGGGCTGCCGGCTGAATGCAGATGTGAGAGCATGGAACCATCCAGCTAAGGGGTCAGCACAGAGGCCGATATCGCTGAGAAGGAGTGTAGGCGGTGAGGAAGAGAGATCACCATGTGCCCAGGTCAGAGAGAGAGGCTGATGGAGAGCAGCTAGCCATCTGGTAGATGAAGCTACCTGGATGGAGCGAGGAGAGAATTGCTGCCCAGTGCTGTTGAGGAGGAAGCGGGGGCATAGGGAGGGGAAGAACAGTAGGGAAGCTCAACATCCACACCATGATCTGATCCAGGCTGGGGACTGCTGTTGACACATTACTGATGGGAATTTATAGAGCGCTACAGAGAAGGAAAGGAAATATACAAAAAACAATCAACAGCGCTTCTCTCACTCGCAGCTGGGAAAGACACATCAGCAGGCACCTTATTACAGCTCAGAGTGCAATTCACAGCTCCCCAGGTAACAGGGATGGCTCCAGTCATATCTGGAGGCACATACCTCCCTCCAAACACACACGTTTAATTCCTCCAGCTAGCATTTAAAGCAGCCTCACGTTGGAAACAGCAAAGCTGCCCATTTCATGCAGATGCAGATTTTTGTCTGAACAATGCCAAAAACAAACTGTCTTTGCAATGTATCCATCAGATAAGCAAGCGCGCAGAGGCAGCAGCACTGGAAATCTCATCTGTTTTATGTTCTCAGTCTATTTACAACCACAGTCACTGAATTAATAATGCAGCTGGGAACAGGCGGTCTGGTCCAGACAAGCTCACTCTGGTCTTGATTTTAAATAGCTAGTAACCAGGTTGGGGGAACAACAGAGGCAACCTGAGTTGTCAATCAGTCCCCAGTTCTTGGATTAGCACACACCGAGCTGCTGAGTGTCAATATGCTATAGGAAAATGACTGAATCCAAAGCTGCTTTGAAAGGGCGTAGAAACTATTTCTGCTACTTGTCTTGATTGTAGGGGAGCCTCACTGAGTAACTCGTTTGCCCTTCAGCCCTACACACAACTAAGAGAATGCTGCCCGATGTTCAGGGTCTCTAAGGGTGCGTCTACACTTGTAAATTAAATCGACTTAAGCTTGCTTAAGTCGACTTAATTTACTCTGCGTCTACACTACACTACACTTTCCTTAAGTCGACTTAAGCAGCAGGAAAAATAAAGTCGACTTTGTAAAACCTCATTTTAAGTCGACTTTCTGCTTAAGTCGACTTTAGAAAGTCGACTTAAGCCAGTGTAGACCTGGAGTAGCCTTAAGTCGACTCTAAGTGGATTTAGGGCTCTCCA
Organism: Pelusios castaneus; assembly: GCA_007922175.1. Taxonomy (NCBI): domain Eukaryota; kingdom Metazoa; phylum Chordata; order Testudines; family Pelomedusidae; genus Pelusios; species Pelusios castaneus. Next base: position 14,491,477 of record ML685781.1, read on the forward strand.
GAACTTCCCCACTGCCCTCCCTGCCAGGGTGGCTGGCACAGGGAGAGCCTGGCATGCCCCCCCCACAGGGCAGGGCTCCCTGCCCACCCTGCCCCTATGCCCTGCCAGGGTCCCTGTCCCCCTTTGCCCCATTGTACCCAGGTACATTGGGACAAAGGCTGAGCCCCCTGGCACTTGGCAAGGGGTGCCCCCCTGCCACCATGGACCAGTTCCAGGTCCACCTAGCCCCTATAAGTCGACCTAGGCATCCAGTGTGGATGCTCTAGGTCGACTTTATAGGGTCCCCACAAAGTCGACTTAAAATTTAAGTGTAGACATGCTAAGTCGACTTAAATTAACAAGTGTAGACATAGCCTAAGTAAGTAACAATTTGAGAAGCAAAGCTTCTCCTGCAGCTCCTGTCCCTTTAGGGGGCTTTTAAAAAACCATTTAACCTCGGCTGAACTCTGTGCAAGCTTTCAGAGTCATGGGATCCTTGTCAGTTAGGTTTTATTCCATTATGGAGAAAGGAAACCAAGGCACAGAGCAGTGACATGACACGCCTATGGCCACATGCCGGCAGAGCAGGAATTAGATCTCAGAATTTCATTTTTTCCAGCCCTTTGCTCATTTTTCCCCTTCTGTTGCGGGTGTTACTGACCCTCCCATGAGTCACCATCGCGGCATCCTCGCTCAGTTTGAAGAACGAGGCTGTGAGAGGTGGCAGCCCCCACAGCTCCAACAGCGGATTAACTCGGGTTTATGCCGGTCATGCTAAAAAGCTGCTAAGCAGCTTGGCCGTTAAAAAGAAAGAGGCACAAAAATGCACAGAGCGGATAGACTGCACAGCGCCTCTCGGGGGGCTCTGTCAGCAAAGAGCAACGCTTCACCCCTCCATCCCTGCCTTCCCACCTGCCTCCTGAGGAGGGTGAGCGGAGTAGGAACACACCAAGCCGGAAAACATGCAGACAGGTGTTTAGCGAGCTGGGGTCTGCAGTATAGACAAGAAGAGAACTCACGAGTCCGTGCACCTAAACACTGTTTCATGCCATCACCTATGGGCGGGCAAGGCGGAGCCAACATTATCACAGTCACAATTGTGCAGTAGCCATGGGACGGTTCCCAGAACCAAGCCGCTTTGCTATCCCCTGCCTCTAGGGGGAAGGAGCCGCACTCGAAGAGGCTGGATGTTCACTCCATAACAACGCTGGCCTGTTAGCCACTCAAGCCCTCTCCTCCAGGCTTGCCAGCCCCGTCTGCACGTTGCAGGTTAGTGAGAGGTGCTCGCCAGACCCAGAATCCTTTCAAAGAATTCCCTTGTGAGATCCAGCCCCTGAGGCTGATTACTCACAGAAATCCCAGATCGTTTGGCCTCTTGTAATCCCAGGGTTACAAGGAGATGCAAGAGTCATCTGGTGTAACCCCCAGCCTTGCATTACACCACCCGCTAGCCAAGGAGAGGTGATATCACTGAGATAGACTACTCCCTCTTGACTAACTTTTACCTAAAGCATGCTTAGTCAGTGACATTATTCCTTAAACATGAGCCCTTCTCATCTCTTACAGTAGGGGATCTTGATAAATGAGGAGTTTTCTGTAAACATCTCGCACGTTACCCCCTATGGAGGAATACCCCCACAAGACATGGGTGCAAAGTAATGTGTGTGTCATGCCTCAAACTCCGGACCCTTTGCACAGAGGCCTCTGTGACATGGCTCTGCTAGACAAATTGATCTCGTGCATATTGCACAAGCCAATTCTCCCATCCACACAAGTCAAGGAATTCTCTAGGGCTATGTCTACACTAGAAAAGTTAAGTCGACTTTGTTAAGTCAACTTAAAAAGGTCGCCTTTAAGTCGACTTTATTAAGTTGACTTTGTAGACATAGCCCCTTGTCAACCTTATTAAGTTGAATTAATGCTTTAAGTAGACTTAATAAGGTTGGCTTTAAGTCAACTTAAGGAGTCGACTTAAGGCTTAAGTCGACCTAAAACTGGGTGTTAAGTAAATACTTAAGTCGACTTAATAAAAGCCCAGTGTGGACGCGGCTTTGTTTAGGTTGACGTAAGCCTCCTTAAGTCGACCTAAGTTGCCAGTGTAGACGCACCCTAGGACTCTTCTTTGAACGTTGTCATGTGGCCAATGTGTCCACACTTGCATCTGGAGAGCACAACAGGTGGCTTCCTTCTTATGCTAATTTCTCTTTTCTTTTTAAGTTCACAGCTCAAACCAAATACAAACATAAATCAAAGGTGACTCCTGCAGCAAAGTAAGTTGACTACTCCGCGGGTCACTCTAGACAACAAGAAATCAATACCAAAGAGAACACTGTTCTCTAATCACAGAACCAAGGGAGCCTGCAGGTTAGTGAAACGGATTTGGGTGGATTATTATTTTCTTAACACGACCAGCAATTACAACATGGAGAAAGGCACAAAAGGCAATTACAACACAGAGAAATCGACCTCGTTACTGCCAGTGCAACATCTCTCCCTAGCACAGAGGCTATTAGGCTAGCGGGCTGGATAATGGAGAAACAGTGAGGAAGATACAGCACTGATAGGAGAATTCAGATAAGACTGTATCGTGTGCATTTAGTTTCTGCCGTTAGAAATCCAGCCAGCGGATCAGGCTGCTCAATACAACGTGTCTGATGAACATGGCCCCAACTGAGATATTCATGGGCCAGTTTTTTGGCTTCAGGGCCACATAGATCAGACTAGAATGAGAAAATACTGAAGGGTAATATTTAAGTACAGCTGATTGCTAATTGCTGACCTGGGTATTAATAAAACCTCCTGGTGAACTGGATATTAACTCAGAAACCTCTAGAAATTTATAATATATGATTTATTAGTCTAAATTTCCCCCAGCCTTCCTCTCCCATTCCCTCAAATGGCAAAGCGGGTTGGGAGTAACAATACGCTTCACATTGTGTCATCACTGCAACTGAAATGGTACCAGTCGTTTACCAGCGCGGCTTCATGTTACACACATCATCTTGTCCATCAAAGACCATAAAATCAGGGCCTCCCATTTAGTGGCTAGAATTTTTTTTGGCTGATTTTGCCAGAGAAACAGTAGTTAGTTTTGCTGCCTACCAGGGATCCTTCTTCAGGGGCCTCCCTTCAACTCAGCGCTACTCCAATCGCCAGGATGGTCTTACTAGATCAGCTTCCCCATCAACTGAGCGCGTCTCCTCAGACTCAATCAGTCAATCAGAAAGGTCGATCTGACAGCAGCGATTTTGCCACCGTCAGAGAAGGCTGGCTCTCAGACTATAAACTCTTTGGGTCATCTTCCAGTTCTGTGTTTGTACGCAAGGGGGTCCAGGTCTATGGCTGGGGCTCTTAGCGTCTCATTAAAGCACAAATACCAATTGGAACCGCAAAAGCTAAGGAGAGCTGCCCAGAGTTGCTTTCCCTTATGCACAGATCATTTTTAAAAGTAAGGCAACTGAAGGCAGACAACATAATCCCCTCTATAAAGAGGCCAGCGCTCAAAATCTGTTGGTGAACTGAATTTCCCAAAAGGGAATGGTATCACGAAACACAATACTGCTTTCTCGCCAAGGGAAAGCAGCATTCATGTGAGTGTGCTCGACAGCAGCTTATTACCCACGGGGATGCTGAAAAGAGGTACTTAGTGGATTCCAGCCAACGACATATAGGATGGAAACAAGACAGAGCAATTTCCAGAAGAAAACCAATAAAGAGTGTACCAGTGAGACAGTTCTACAATGGCTTCTTGTTATATAAGTGCCACTCTGATTATTTTAAAACTATCTCACCAGAATTGATTGTTCCTCTACAACTTGAGAGGTAAGGAGTCTCTCACTCTATGCTTATCAGTGGAGTGTTATGTGAATTTATTATGTTGCGCTGTAGCTGATTAATAATGCAGAAATGAATTTAGAGACACAGGAATACTTTTGGCCAGATGTTCAGCTGTAGCTATACATGTGAAACCTTATATTACACAATAGCTATCTAGGATCTTGGCTTTCTCAGGGTGATGGAGCGTATGGATTGGTAGAACACTGGATCTATCCATCCCTTGTAGACGATGACTTGGCTGATTTCAGTTAGGTAAGACCACCAAGGTGCTGTCACATTGCTTGTTCTTCTAGCTGGCTTCTGAGACTCCTAAAAGCCATGAAGTCTTCTCCTAAGAGAATTATGGAGCTAAGAAACAAGAGCTGCTGAACTAGACAAATGACACTAATTAAAGAGGAGGTTGAATATGTAACTATGGCTGGATTTTTAAGACAGACAGATACTCCCGGCCCTAGCTCTTGGCTAAACACTTCCATTATCTAACAGCCTCCTGCTAATGGACCTTTGATAGTATGCAATTGCTGCAATTTGCAACCCAAGTTTTGGCAAATTAAGTGCTGGGGGAAATCTGACAACCAACTCCGACCCATACTGGAACTGACCTTATGTCCCAGGCCATCACAGATGTGGGGTGGTATTGTCCAAAGTCTCAGCATTGGTCCAACTTCACTCCCATAAATATCCATGGTAAACCCCACCCTGTGGTCTACACCTGAGTGAGGAATCACAAGGGATGTGAAATGGTGGAGCACCTTCCAGCCTAGTGGAAAGCTAGATTCCTGGGCTAGCTGGAGGACAAGCTTGCTTTTCCCCACAGACCAAGAAAGCAGGCATTTTTCCAGAAGCCACTTGACTGTTGTGAAGTGTGATATGAAGAGCTGTTTTCAGACAGTCTTGATGCAACAAGTGACTTGTCTCTATTTCAACGAGTGAAAGCGGTGCTGGCTAGACAGACGTAGGTAAAAATATTGGTAAGAGAAATCACTTGAGCAAATCAGCTACTTTCCCCACTGAGCCTGTCTTTCAAGTGCCTTTTCAAAGATTCACACACACACACACACACACACACACTTACCCACCCACCCCATTCCTATTCTTTACAGAACTTTAACCGTGCCTGCGTCTATTTAACCTTTCAACTTCACCATTAGAGTTTTACAAAACCAAGCACTAATGTTTTCATGTTTAGCAGTTTGAGACCTTGGCTTCCAACAGAAAAAAGGTTAAACTCTGGGCCTAGTCAGCTTGAGACTGTGTGATGTAGGACTAAAAACCCGACAGGCTTAAAAACAAATACTGCTCATGTTACAATCACATCCTCAACGATTGAGAACAGGCCTCCTCAAAGGCCTGCATCTCCGCTGGTCTAATTATAGTCTGTGACTGATGCTGAACCAGACACAGCTCCTTTGAGATTACAAATGCATGATTTTAGGTGAACGCCCCATCCAAAAACAGAACATTCACTGCATGAGGTTTAAAATAAAGATCAGAAGACATGAGCCCCAAACATAGGCTGTTCCACTGATGCACCAAACGCCAAAATCGAATAACTTAATCAAGTCCATGGAAGGTCTTATAAAGCCACATTAGATTTCTCAGAACTGTCAGGGGGTTTCGGAACAGTGGATTTTTGCTTGCCAAAAATCAGTTTCTCCCTGTAACTTTTGAAACCACCACAATAGTCAGCCAGTCACACATATATTACAGACATTTTGCATTCTTGTTCTGTCCTCACATCATCCAAGTCTTCTAAATAAAATTAGTCCTTCTGAAATAAAAAATAAATAAAGCTGTTTTGCTACACAAGCAAACACTGCCCTTATTCATCATGGGTCAAAAGGAAACGCTTCTGCCTTATTTTTAGCCTAGAAATAACACAGGAGTCTCTTCTTCTGACCTCTGTGGGATAAGGCCAGTGACGTGTTTGTGTAGCAAAAACCACACCCGTCTATATTCTCCTGCTTTAGTAAACAGGAAATCATTGGCTGTGTTCACAGCATACACACCGAGAAATTAAACACCAAGGTAACATTCCTTTATTTTTTAGAATTCAAAATAATGCACAAGAACCCAAATCCAGAGAGAGACGAAGCAGGCTGCTCCGAGCATGAGGCAAATAACATCCTTCTTTACTGTAGGCTAACTGCTGCCAAGCCTGGCTCACAGCGATGGTCCATTCCAACATCAGGAGTTAGTCACAGGAAACTGCCACCGTACGGTTCGTAACTGTTTAACACGGTTCCTTTCCATGGTCTCTAGGCAGCTTGAATTATCTCACATGGAATGCACACTTGCCTACAGCGCCCCCGTCACCTGCAAGCCGGACCAGGAAACACCCGCCGGTCGTAATGCACTTCCAACACAGTCCTCTGTACACCACATGATTAGATTTCTCTAGAACAGGATCCACCCCAAAAGTGCCATGACTTTGCAGTGTCAATTTCGAAGATACTTATAGACAAATCAACCACATGCATCTGAGTTTAAATGAAAAACAAGCAGGACTGACTCAGCAAGACCCACTAGCAATAGGAAGTCAGCGAGTCAGGGTAAACAGTGGGAATAGACTTGACCGAGAAATTTTTTCTCTTCAATTTCTTTCCATTATAAATTTCATTCTGAAAAGTTTTTGAAAAGGAAGAGTTGGGGATTTTTTTTTAAATGAAAATTTGCTACCAATATTATATTTCTTCAGCTTTTGTTCCCCTTATCTCCCCCCCATTTTAATCACTGAAAAGTAAGGAAAAGGAATGTAAGAAATAAAACACTAATACACTTTAGTAAAAATCTGGAATTTTTTTCTTTGACTTCAACTTTCTTGCAAAAAAATTCCATTTCCCCAAAATGCCTTATTTTTTAATTGAAAATACGTTTCATATGAATTTTCTTGACCAGATCTACGTAGAGACCACCAAAGAGAGGTTTCCACCCGAATTTGTGTTTCTTGCTTTTGTTAAGTCTTTGTTAGTGCCATAAACCAAGGTGGAGGCAAGTCAGTAGCGCCTGTCCTTACAGGCTTTCTATTGTCATTGTTGGACGTTCTACGGTAGTTTCTGAGCAACTGGTGTTGACCTGGGTGGGGCTGAAATGGTTTCTTGACATTTTTCTCATTACTAGGACTCATGTGTGACAGCTTTCTCCTGTAAAAAAACGAGGGGCCTGCCAGCAATCAGAAAGGAGTCCCTGGTGGTAGAGTAGTCATGGTAAGTGATTTGTACCTCAAGAGTTGGCACATCCATTGGTCCCACCTAAACTTTCCTTCCCTGAATCCTTTATTGCTATGCTCACAACCTCCCTCTGGTGGGGACTGTATCTTGTCTCTTGGAGCTGGAAGAGGAATGGCAGAATTGTGCTCTCTGCATTCCTGGAGGAGGAGGAGGAGGAGGAGCGCAGTGTGCTAGACTTTCTCCATATGTTGTGATCAGTCTGCTGAGAGAAGTCCTGATAAGTCTGTGCTCCTCAGCCCAACATAGAAACCGGCCTCTTGGCTTGGCAAAATCAGAGCCCCGGATGTCTCCGACAATGACAGATTTGGTTAAAAGTTTGGTGTAATCCATCCTGGGCCTGCAACAACTGATTTTGTAAATTGAGATTTCAAGGGTGGCTTGAGTGGGTTGAACCGTGCTGGGCAACAGTTGTTTTAGCTCCTGGGGCCCGGCTAAGCTCGACTTTGAGAAGTAGATGGCTGCTGCTGAGACGTATACAGAACTATGTGCTACCTTTCCATTCTCAAGGAGAGCAGAATTTGCTGTAGAAGACAACGCTTTGACTAACCAAGGCAGAGACGAGAGTCTTTTGTGAGTCTAAATTCTGTCACTCTCTGCTGGCATGTTGGGCATAAGCCACAAGCAAAAATAACAACTGATCTCTTTGGAAAGCTGTTTGATAATTGGCTTATTTTAAGAGTCCGGGACAGGCACACCCCCATTAAAAATAAAAGCCTGATTCAAAACACATCAGGCTTTTGGAATCTGTGGTTTTCATCAGGAGTATATAATGAAAGTTCCTGTACCTTTTAAATTCATTCAGGAAAGGGACTTGGGTTATATCGAAGTTCCAATAAAGAATGGTTCGGCTGAAGAGGGAGGAATAATGCAGTCAAGATATGCCCATCTAAAAGTTAATTCTATTTCAAACACACTAATTGCCGCTGCATTCCGCTGTACGAGTCGGAAGAACAATATACTGGAAGGACTGAGTCTGTGACACACGACACGTTCTTGGGACAGGCCCTGTAGAAGTGCTGGGCTGAGTCCATGTAGCAGCCTTTTCACTCCAGCAAGGGTAGCAGCTTTCTCAAAATTAAAGGGAGTCATTTATGTCTAAGAAATGCACTAACTCTCCCAGAGTGGCTAATAGAAAGACATTGGGCAGCACGGGCTGGAGGTAGGAACTGGCCTGGGATTAAGGAACCCTGGGTTCTGTGTCTGCTACCAACCTGCTGCATGACCTGGGGCATTTTCCTTCACCTCTGCATTCATTTCCTCTCCCTACTTTTGTCTGCTGTGTCTATTTAGACAATAGGGCTAAGGTAGCCTAACAGTTTGCATTCTAAGACCCTGTTTTCAGTCACTTAATTTGCCGATCTTGAGCCATTCAGGCTGACATTTTCCATAACAGCTGTTTCCTGAACTGATTTTTTTTTTTAGAAAGTTTCCACAGAAACACAGCTTCTGTTTTCAAGAACAAGGTTGGGGGGTCGTATTTTATTGGATGACTGTTTAAAAAAAAAAAAAAAAGCCTTCAATAATTTCACTCAGAAGTTTTAGAGCAGGGGTATCAAGCATGCTGCCTGTGAGCCAGATGCAGCCCATCAACCTCTTCCATCCGGCCCGGGACTGTGCTTCATAGGACCACATTCTCTCCGAGCCAGGCGGTGTGGTCTTGTATGCCCCGAGAGCGTCAGGTCTCACGCCATTGCAGAGTGCTGGGTGTGTGAGACCACAGCCTCTCCCTAACAGAGAGAGAGAGGGAAATCTTGCAGGGCAGTCTCGCATACGCAGCGCTCTGTGATGCTGGGAAAGTGCCCTCGTATTTCTGGCAAAGGGGATGTGTCTCGCCTCCACTAAAGGCTGCTTCACCCACAGGATAATACCCTACTACTGCTACTAGTTCCGTTAGCTTCCAGGCTAGCTGTCCACGCTCTGCCTCCACAGTCCCACCCTTGCTGATGGTGTGGAGTAGCCAATAGGGTTCCACAAATGGGATTTTTTTTTTTTAAGTTTAAAAAAACCTGCAAGTTACCCACCAAAGGACCAGGTTAAAAGAACTTTGTGGTTGCAGACTGCTCTCCCTTGATGTAATAACTAGGTGGAACAGCAAAAATCTGGTGATCATCGCTGCTTTTGCAGGTTAAGAAAAAGGCCTTTGAGGGGCTACAGAGAGCAGGTTTGCTACACAGGGCAGGAAGGAAAGAATCTCTGAAGCATCGAGGAAGAGTCAACATGGGCCACGGAAACCGGCATTAGAGGCAATGAATGGACAACTTCCTACTTTTCTGGTTTCTATTTTTAACTGGCATATTACGTACAGATTTGTGTTATAACCATCCTCCCAAAAATATTCCAAACACACACTAGGTTAAAAATATGTTTGCAGTGTTCAATGCCAGGGAAGAGATTCTGGAGTTTCAATTCCAATTCTGCATTTGAACAGCCGCATTTGGCTATTGTCCAGCAAAAGTGGCCTTGTATCCATTAGCGACTGTCTCCCTCTAGAGAAAGAACAGACTCAGTGGCTCAGCTACTGAGCCCACGGTGCTTACATTTCACTGCCAACACCAGCGAACCTTTCATCTGATCCATTCCCTGCTATTGAACGTTTTATACCGGGGTGGAGCTAACCGGAGCATGGACAGCAGCAAGCTGGCGACCCTCAGTTTGGAGAAGCGTGATGTGGCGACAGGTTGGGAGAAGCAGGAAGAGAATGTGGTGCCTTTCAGTGGCTGGTTGGTTTTTGGTCACTATTTTCTCAAATGGTCTCAAAGCCCAGCGTGCTATGTCGTACAGACCAGAGTCAGACGCTCCGTTTAGCTGGCCACACTTACCAGCCAGGCCCAGGTGTGCAACTGTATAAAGCAAGGGCTGGTTCTCCAAAAGAGGGATTCACGCTGTATCGTCTTGTTTAAGATCCCTTAGGCAAGTCCTCTGCCTGTGCTCAGCTGAAGTGATGAACAAGTGCAATGGACGGCTCCTGAGATGTGTGCGCTCCTCCCCACGGTCTTCCCTAGCAAGTAGTTACAAGGAACAGAGATGTTTTTACAAGAGATGTTTTACGCCCAGAGCCGAGGGAAACAAACAATGAGGACAACAAGAAAAAGCTCAGGAAAATAATCCAAAGCCACCACATTGGCTTCTCTAGAGGAAAAGTACCAGGCCCCAAAGCCTCTATTCTGACCGGGCACAGGGGTCTGACGAAAGGGGCAGCTGTTTCCCGATCAGACCCGCAGCCAACGAGATGCCGTTTTTAAAATGCACTTTGTGTAAAACCTTAATCCTAAAATAAGCATCCAAGTTGCATTTCTTTTGGGAACTCCCCAAGATTAATGCCTACCTCCAGTTTCTCTCAGGCAGGAACAAGTCTCGAGCAAAGAATGCCTCCTACCAGTGTGGAGGAAAACTGGCTGCTGAGGACCACCCGGCCTCTACTCAACAGGTTCTGTTCCGGGACAAAACTGGATTTTCAGACATGAAAAGGCCCAGCCACGGGAATGACAGGGTGCAGGACCCAAGACAGCCGACCCTTTAGGCTGAGGTGCTTGCTTGGTATTCGTTTGATTGGGATAATGGAAAAGGAGGCACTAGAAAGCTGATGTCTTTCCAGACTGCATGACTGCCCTGAATGCCTTTTAGCAGCTGGAATGAGCAGGGAACTGTGTGCACTTCCCAAAGCGAAGTGACTTCATGGAGTATTTAATACAGCGCACAGCAATGGACCGTCTAACCACACTTCCACGTTAACAAGACTGCATTTCCTCCCCTCCTCCAGCCTCGCACCTCCTGTCACCCCACTTCTGCTGTGTGCCCAGCATTCTCTTACCTGCACGAGACACCACCGGGCTGCTTGGAAGAGCTCCCAGGCTTCCCCTGCACATTTACAGCTTCTTGTTCTTGGCCAACGGCTACCACAGCCAGGTATAATCAAATCAAAGCACCACAGCTCCTTCCATGGAATTGGCATTTCCAAGTGTATTTCCTCTGTGAGCCAGGGACCTTCTGTCCCTCTTCTGCTTGGACCATACCTGGTCCCGTTTTCCCATTGCATGATGCCCAAACTTGGCCATTGCTGAGCTCAGCTAAGAAGCTATCAGAGCTGTATCTAGCCTGCTCTGGAACACTGCATTGTCGACGTGAGGAGGTACGAGTCCAAAGTGGGTGGGCAAAGCCACATCCTCGATGCTAGAAGGGAGGGTCTCGGAGTGGGCAGGCGAAGCTGCATCATCGATGAGGGATGGGCTCAAAGTGGGCAGGAAAAGCCCCATCATCGATAAGAGGAGGGAGGGGAAAAGCCGCACGGTCAATATGAGGAGGGACGGGCTCGGAGTGGGCGGGT
>ML685781.1:14502856-14602882 GCA_007922175.1 Pelusios castaneus
ACGGTCGATATGAGGAGGGACGGGCTCGGAGTGGGCGGGCCAAGCCACACGGTCGATATGAGGAGGGATGGGCTCGGTGTGGGCGGGCCAAGCTCCCCTCCCCAGTCTGTGGCGCTTGCACTATTTCAGTTACCCCGCCAGGCTCCGGGCAAGGCAGCTGGAATGCATCTGAAGTACATCACAAGCTGTGGGCCAAACTCCGATAGGGGCTCAGCCTTTGCAGCTGCCCGCAATGCCATTCAGTCAGTAGTCGGGGTGCTGAGCGCCACCCCTCCCCCTTTTAAGTACTGGGATGTGAAACGGCGATGGGGGTTGTAGCAGCTGGGTGGGTGGAGGGGGCTGCAGAGATTAAAGAAGGGAAACTGCCCTTCTGAAGAAATCCCAGCTCTTCCCTTTCTGCTTGTCCTACTCCCAGTAGGAGAGAGGCAGGGGGAATAAAGAGGGGGAAGGAACTTCGCGGGCGAGTCCCCTTCCGAGGGGAATCTCTAGAAAAAGTAGCCCCCTAAAGAAGTCGTTGAGGACTTTAGCTCACTCCAATAAGTTTTCGGAGCTATAGCGGAAGGAGCAGGAGGGCCCAGCTGCCTGTTTGCGCTACTGGAGACAGAAGGTGAAAAAAATGTGTCAGCCCAAAGGTCAGACTCCAGATGCTACGTCAAGGACACGGGGGCCAAGCGGTCAGAAATGGTGGCGGGGAGAATCCAGCACAAAAAGATTACAAACAGTTGTGTTAATCTAGGGGTTTTTCCCATTCTTGCACTTTCCTTTCATTCAGCTCCAGCGGCACCCACACGCTTGGAAGAGAGCTATTTTTACCAAGATCAAAGAGTGTTTTTTAAAAATTAAAAGGATTGATTTTATAGAGGGTTTTTTCCATCCCCCTTGCACATTTCAGTCTCACACTGAAGCAAGGAGTTTCCAAGGAACAGATTAGTTTGCAAAATGTGTGCCAAGTGTAGTCAATAAACCTAGCTCCTACACTGAAGGCAGATGAGTTTTCTAACAAAATTGTGATTCAGCGTTCTGCCCCCGGATCTGGAAAATGCTGATTGGGAATGGATTTTGCGACAGCTGCTCAAAACAGGACTTGCATCTTATAGACAATCAGCAGGAAAACAAGGAATCCCTGTGAGAAACTCCATTTCCATAACGCTAGATGGACGTGATACCCACAAATGAATGTCCGGAAACAATCCCAGATGGCCAGTGAGAGTAAAAAGCTCTGTCAGGCTAATTTGTCGGATCCGTTTCTAGCTTCCATGATCATTTCACTTCAGCTCCCATTTGCTTTATTAATCTTCTTGCAGATTATAATATTGAGAAGTGTTAAAGGAAATTAAGTCAAGTGACAGGTTCCAGAGGGGAGCTGTGTCAGTTTAGTTCAGCAAAGCAAACAAGGAGACTTGTGGGCCTTTTAAAGACTAACATTCGTTTATTGCATGATTTCTCCCACGAACGCTCACACGATAAATAGATTTGTTATTCTTTAAAAGCACCACAAGCCTTTAAAAGCCTCATGAATGGTCTGCCGTCTGTGTTACTTGATTCACACAGCCATGTCCTCTGAAAAACAGAAGCCCTTGAAAGGGCAAAAGGCCTCTCTAAGCTCAGTTAAAGACAGATTTCTCCTTTCCCCATCGCTACAGGCAGAAGAGCTTTGCTTTCCCACACAGAATATTCAGGGAAGCCCCCAATGAAACCCTGTTTGAGTCAAATACCGGCACACACTTCCTTCCGCTGGAAGTCCATACCTAGGGCATTTGTGAGCATGAACGCAGCTACGCTCAGCCCTGTGCGCTGGGGACGCTTGCTGGAGGTTTCTCAGACAAACGGCATCCGGTGCTCAACCCAGCAGCCTGGTTCAAACTGAGGAAGCGTGAATCTGCCTCCCCGGGCTGGGAATGACATCTCCCGGCCACAGCGTGGGCACACCCTGCGTGTCCTAAGCTAGCAGCCCATCACCATGAATGAACAGATGCAATATTGGACTTGAAATGACAACCGACACTGGAACGGAATGCATCGAGACGGCCATTTTGTTGAAATCCCTTCTGGCACTCTCAGTGCAAGAGTTCAAGGGGCAACAAGGCCGTGTAGACACTGACCGAGAGACGACATCCAGAGGGGGCCGTGTTAGTCTGTGTCCAGCAAAAACGAGTTCTGCTGCACCTTAGAGACTAACACATTTCTTCGGGCGTAAGCTTTCGTGGGCTCCACGACACGCATCTGACAAAGTGGTTGGAGCCCACGAAAGTTTATGCCAGAAGAAATGCGTTAGTCTCTAAGGTGCCACAGGCCACTCGTTTTTTCATAAAGAGACTTACACGTTTTAAGCCAACGTCTCCAATGAACACAATTCGCCTGGAGAGAACATTCAGAGTTTTGGGAAATGAACTGAGTCACGTTTTCTGGTAGGTTCCCTTCCTCCCCAACATCCCATGCTATTTTCCTGCCCCTTCGCTTTTAAGTAAATGACTTACCCTGAACAGAGAGAAGAGTTTATTTTTTAAAAAACAGCATCGTAATTTTCCCCCAGACCACGAGAAAAAAATGCCTTCACCCAAGTATCCCAGTTTGTGCCACATGGTCTATGTTGACAAGACCTCAGAGGCGGACCAGACACAGACCAGCATCAGCTCTCCAATATAACGGTGTTCTTTCAAGGAGGAGGGCAGGGAACTGTTCTGACAAGGCCAATGAATCAACAACAAATAAAAACAGACGCGCTTTCTGAATAATAAAGCATCCCTTTATTTGCTGACACCATTACAAAAACTGATTATATTAGCAACGAAAAGAGGAGTGTTTACTTGAGGCTGAAATCAGGGCAGCTACTCCCAAAAATGTTTCTAAGTAAAACAGTGTACATCATCAGTATTAAAATGTTATGTTTCTTCCACGCTTGTCAATACCATGCCGGATTTTTCTGAACAAGTTTTACTGAGCAAAATAAAAGATAAGATTATACATTTACCATATCTGCAGGAATGTAGAGGTCTAATTATCCAAACAATTTTTTTTATTATAAAACTAAACTCTGGAGGCGTCTACAGAGTTTTTCTTCTTTAAATCAGTAGTCTAACAAGAATTAGAAAAGACAAAACTCTGTTCAGTGTTTGACGAAGTAGAAAGGGTGAAAACATAAATAAGGCTTTAATTTGGCAAAATATAATACAATGCCTTCTGCTATCCTCAAATGAATGATTCCTCTGCCACTTCATTCTGCAAGGGAAAAAACAAAATCCATTCACGCCAAGGCGCTTATAAAGAATTACTGCTCCAAGAAATTCACCGACAGCAAACATTCGTTGAACCGCTCATCCCAAAAACTGGGTTAGTGGCCACCGCGGCAGCAAAGTCCAAAACAGACAAAAGATATCAAAATCTGATGGTTGGGAAGATGTCTACAGTGTGTCTTCTTACCCAAGGTAAAGCAGCTCTTGAGAAACTCGAGCTTCCTGACCCCTCAGAGGACAGATGCCACTGAGATAAAACTGTGGACACCAAGGCCCGGTCGACACTGCTGGTAGCCGTCGACGGGAGATACGCAAGCTATAATATCTCCGGTCAACTGACTAACGTTCCCTTTGCACAGCACCTCCACCGCACTGCGGCCATGGGAAACACCCTCCGGTGACGCAGCGCTACTCTTTTCAAAGGGGGGGAGTTACTGCACCAGCCAGAGAGCACTTCCGGGATCGATTATGTGGTCTCCACTGCCCACGCTGCCTCAATTCATGGAGGCCGACGCAGTGCCCACAGTGTAGACGTACCCTGAGAAGAAGACGAAGCAGGTGTCTATTCTAAATAGACGGGTGGGACAGCTCCGACACTAACTTCACTGAACAGCCCCGTGTTCACGACCAGAGAGCTTCAATGCCTAATTCTTAAAAACCAACCTCAAACTCCATTCACTCTGCTACCACAGCTCTTCCCACTCAGATGGCCGCATTCAGCCTGCCATCTCCCTTGCAGCTGAGAAGTCTGAGAAGGTTCCCACACATGCAGTTGTCCAACCTCTTCTCAGCTCTGTGATCTGGGTACGTCTACACTGCAAGACGACACCTGCATCTGGCCCACGTAGGCCAACTCTGGCTTGCGGAGCTACCGAACTGCAGTGTAAATGTCCAGGCTTGGACTGGGGTCTGGTACCTTCCCCTCACGGGTACTAGCTTCCAGGATCTAGCCCTAGCCCAGATGTCTCCGTATAGCCCTGGAGCCAAGGCAGTCAATAGGGACCAGCCCCAGCATTTACTGCTGACCAGCATCCATGTCCTACCTACTAGCTGATAGTGTTCTTTTCCCTTTGAGAGCATCTGGCTTATCGATACCAGCAGCTTCTTGAGATGTCCTATATCCTGGCCTAGGCTCACGGCTAGGTTTAGTCTTTTTTCAGTCAATTCCTGAAACGGGAGAGAAAAAGAACCATTAAAAAGCTCTTTTACAATCTAATTACTGAGCAAACTCAAATTAGATTCTCAGTTCAAAACCACGGCTTCATACGCGAGGTAGACCCCATGTGTCTCTGACATGCCCAGGGGGATCTCCACACAGAGAACACTGCAGGAAGGAAGGATCCACTCTCCATTGATTTGGGATTTACACTAGCAGTGTGGTGGCCACACGGCAGCTTCGCACCAAATCTCCCGCCGGTCTGCCTGAATATCTGATCAGAGTACAGGATGCACCCATTAGGCATGAACACTGGGTGCTGAGGTCACAGTGAGCAGCAGAGGATGCCCAGCGATCGTGGCAGCTGCCTGGAGGGAGGAGTCGGTCGGTATCTAATCGTGTCCAGGAGGACCAAGCTTGCAGTCGGGAGGAGTTTTGTACATTTGTAATGCTAATCGACAGGTGGGAACGCAGGGGAATGGCTGTCTCCTTCACAGTAGGCTGTGTCCCCCCATCTGTCCACACACGCTTGGATCCCAGCAGTACAAAGCACCCATGCATTTGGCTGGTTTGGTTGCCATTTGGATCCTGTTAACAGCAGCAGGTCGTATCCTCAGGCACAGTTCCTGTTTGCTGCAGGCACAGCTCCAGTCCCAGGAGCAGGATAAGCAGCTCACGTTCGCCATTCACGCGGGGGAGACAGAACTCCCATTCTGGTTCCGAGTGCCTGCATAGCCGTCAGCTGGCTGGCTGCTCTCCCATCTTCTGTGCCATCTTCTTCTGGGGGGGTCTTAGCCCAGTAGAATCTATGGACCGGCTCACTATCCCATCGGGTGCACTTCTCCATGCCACTGGCCAAGCGTTAATATAATTGGATAGCAAGTTAATAAGGCGCTCGAGGAGAGGACCAGATGGGTTAGGAAAAGGTCACTCTCACTGCAATCCAACTAGGGCCACCACTGTTCGCTTATCCGAAAGTCATATTTTGCGCAAAGACAACAAGCCCTTGGTTTCTGAGCTTCATTATCCATTTATTTTGTATCCCAGAAGTCAAATTCGCTCAGGTAAATCTAGAACCAAACATGATATAAACCCATATTGATACTGCAGATATTTATTACTTTCACCAGAAGGGATCATACAAGCCCATCATACAAAAAAAATTGAGATTTTACTAATTTCATTCTGCTCAAATTCTGGAGCTGGGATACAGTGGGAGAGCTTTCATTTGTAAGTATCCACCGTTTAAAAACCCCTTGACCGCAGGGTCTGCAGTTGTTCCAACACTCGGCTGGAATCAGAAAGGCACTACTTGGGTGAAGTTCTCAGAAAAAGTTACGTATTAGTTTAACTTTGCTCCCACTCTATCATTAGCAATTTTACCATTGACTTCAGTGGAAAGAGAGTTAGATCCCTGCTTAGAACTTGGGAAAAACCCTTCCTGATAGTTATGGAAAAACTAAAAATGACAAGCTTGGACAGAACTACTTCTAGAGATGGTGATCATTAAGTTGCAGGTTCCAGGAGGTCCTCTTCCTACAGTCCCAGAACTAGGCCAACCACTACTCTATAATCTCCTAGAGCAGGGAGATCAAACTCATTGGCTATGGCAGGCCAGATCTGACTCGAATGTACATCAAGTGGACCACGCTTGCCATAAATTGAAAGATCAGGGCACTCTCGTGGCATTGCGGAGCAATGTGTACGCAAGACTGCGATCCACAATATCATTCTCTCTCCCTGGTAGGGAGAAAGCGTGGACCTGCAGAGAGCAGTCACAGGCCAGATGGAAGAGGTTCACAATGTTTGACACCCCGAGAGTAAAATTTTTGTGATAAAGTCTTAAACTATACAACTTTAGTGAACAGTTTGTCCAAAACACTAGTCATTTTAAAGAGCAGAACATGATCATGGGGGAAAAAATGTACCCTACTTGGCTAAGATTATGATTGGATGCATCAAAAAAAAAAAAAATCAATGAAGGACCCTATAAATCAAACCTACCGGCATTGTAGCGGTGTCCCAGATAACCTAAGATACAGAGGCTGGACTATGTTTGCAGAGTAAGAGCTTAGCAAACATGTGTCTCCACCATAAAAATAACTGGGGTTCTATATTAAATCAAGTAGCCACTATAAGAGATCAGACAGTTACATCTATGTATGTTGAACCTAAGAATTATCTGAAGTATTTAACACCGATAAGTATAATTCCAAGTCAAAATTGTAGTCTGGCTAATTAACGAACTACAGAATTCACTGATAGCTGCAAGCCAGAGCACACACATGGATTACACAACAAACAGGGACTGTTCCTCTTCTAGAATAGGTAGATAAAGGTTTTTTCCGCTTACACCTCTTCTCTCGTTCTCTTTTCTGCTTCCTCGCTATTCCTTTCATATTCATTGTGTAGTTTAGTTTCACACCTAATCCGGACTGGCTAGAACTCTTGTGTTACACAAGGCTCTTGGGACCAACTCTCAATTCCCACACTTCAACTTGGGTCCAACCCACCACCGCCAAAGCTACTTTTTCCCAATTGTGCAGTTTGAGGGCTGCAGTTCTCTCTCTCGCTCGCTGCTGTCCCCTCCCCACACTCCTAACACTCCACTGCGAGGAAGAAAAAGGTTAGTCTGGTGCATCCACCGTTGCCGACTCCTCCGCAGCTGGAGAGCAGGTCAACCCCTCACTGCAGACATCCCACAGACTGTCACCACGAACTTCTGTTCTCAGCAATCCCTGAACAGATGGGGAAGCAGTATTTGCCCTTTGTACACCTCTCTAGGACCTCAGATAATAAGACGTTTGAAAGGGAGCTGTAGAAAATTCCCATCCTGCGTGTGGCTGCAACTCTCATCTTCCTGTCTGGACAGACAGCAAAACCCATTGCTTAATTTCAGTCACAGTGACTAGACAGGTTCCAGAGGGGAGCCGTGTTAGTCTAGTTCAGCCAAATAAACAAGGAGTCCTGGGGCACTTTTATAGACTACAGTTTATTTATTGCATGAGCTTTCATGGGAGAAAATCCCACTTCGTCAGACACTTAAAGATGGGGAATTAGTTAGGACATTTCAAGTGCTTAGAGCTGAAGAAGGGTTGGTGGCCTATTGCAGGAGTGGGTGGGTGAGGTCTTGCAGGAGGTCAGACTCGATGATCGTACTGGTCCCTTCTGACCTTAAAGTCTCCGAGTTTTATGTTAGTGTCCAAAGATTAGAAATGGCTGAGACTGCAACTGTGCTTTGAAGTGAGTTTAGTCGCGAGGTAAGGAAGTGTCCAGATGTTTGTGCACTGTGAGAACTCAAACAGCTCCCCTCTGCGAGTTCCAGCCAGGCACAGCTCTAAGCACTCAGTGAGGCATCTTTCAAGCCATCTGGGTCACCACCAGTCAGGTTTTGTACCACTATAAAGCAGCGAGTCTAAATACGCAGTGGGTCAAGTGTCGTTGACCCTTAGGGCTGGAAGGGACCTCAGGAAGTCATCTAGTCCAATGCCCAGGCATCATCACCTTATTCGTTAAGTAACCGGAATTCAGAGGTGACGGAGCCGAGGCAGTTATGGTCGCTGCGTGGAACACGACAATCTCTTGACTTGGTTGTTTGACACCTCAGCCAGCGTGTTACATTCACTCTGGGTTTGTTGAAGTGTTTACACTGTCTATCTAGCCAGAGAAAAGGTACAGCACATGGAGCTCTACAAGGGAGACAAACCATGGTGCAAACATGTGACCCACTGTCCAGTGTCATGATTCAGAGAGGATCCACGTCTTAAAGTTCTCCCCATGAGAGCTTGTCTCTTCAATTCAAGCTCTAGAGATTCATACTTTCAGCTCTGGGGGTCCACAGTTCAATCCTCAGTGCTGGGCCAAGGTGGAAGCCACCTCAAAAGCAGAGCAGAGGATAGGCCTAAGTTGGCACTGGCCTCATGAGCTCTTTGGTAATGCTATCTGGCATAGCCAGAGAACTCCAGCAACATTGGGCAACACTTCATCGCCATAACCAGGCGCCAGCCAGACAGAAACGTGGCAAACTCCGTATGTCACCAAGGAAGGGTAAGATTCTGTCACGAGTAAGGGACAGGGCGCGGGCAATAAATAAAGTTTACAGAAGCTGTGGCCTCTCGCTGACTTTTACTAAAAATATCCTGGAGGAGAGGGGGGAAGAGAGCCCATCAGTTGGCCGGTGGCTGCCCCAGTGGGCCGGCCCAGCCAATCAGCTGCCTGACAGCGGCCCCGGGCTGACAACTGCTCCAGCCCTGACCCGGAAGTCCCAGAAAGTCACTGAATCCATGACCAAATCATATCCTTAATCACAAGAGAACCTGCAAGTCTCAACACTTTAATAACTCCATGGACCAGATGCATCTCTGGCTGCTGGCACTGTAGCTTGTGATACAGAAGTCAAACAGTGCCAATGATTGATTGCTTTCTAGACCATCAGTCACTTCTAATAACTGCAGAGCAAGGATTCTTCTGAAGTGCTGTGTGGAGAACTGCAATACATTGGGCTTCTGAAGTTATTTTTACCTTCAGTAGCAAAATGAAGTCAAAAGAAATTGCTTTTCCTGTCGAGACCTGCAGCTCCCCAGCCCACATCCAAGCATGGTATTCCTTCCATCCTTCTCATGAAAAACCAGCAGATCTCAGGGTATTTAGTTCCCATAGCTTAGCTGTTCAAGAGTGGAAAGCTGAAGGAGACATCTCCTGACAGGTTCTAACTCTTCTAATTTGCATGCACGGCCATGGTCTCTGTGAGCTCACGTTAGGCATCCAAGACATAAGAAAAATCAGGCCTTCGTTGATATTCACAGCTTGACGTCAGCTGTCCCATTCCGTAGCTGCCAAAATATTTCAGCTGTAGCCTTTCGATTTGCAGCTATCATGGATGAGACTCTCCAAATATCCACCTGCTCCAGCAGCTGCCAACTTGCCACGCAAAGGGGTTCTTGGGCTCGCTGCTGATTGAAATGCAAACCAATAAGGTTCTGCTACCCAGCCAGATCACGCTCCCTGCGGGAGACTGTCGTCTAAAGCAAGACCAAGGTACTTTCAGTGGGCTGACATGCTCATCCCCCTGGTTGGCAAGGATCCGAAGAAGGGGTTAAGCATCTGAGTAAGGACAAGGCGCCGGCCTCCACGAAGAACTGCATGCATCAAGGTGCCCATCAAATGCTTCATGTTTGCAGGCTGGTTAGCCAGGTCTACACCGGCAGCAGTCAACTGGAGTTGCACAAACTACGCAGAGTAGCTCATTTAACACCCATCGACTTCAAAACTCCCCTCTAGTGCGCTGTCTTCACTGTGCTGCACCGACAGGAAACGTGTTCCCATCCACAACGCTATGCCACTTGAGAGGCCAGTTTTCTTAGATCGCCTTCTGGATCGACTGAATGTGCCTTTACTGACCACTCAGTCGATCCGGAAAAAATCATTCTGAGAAAAGTGAACATGCCACCATCAATGGCATTTGGTTACAGGAAGATTATTTGTAGTGTCCTTTAATGAGGGGGAAAGTGTTGTTAAAACTCTTCCCTGCTGCCTACACCCAAAGGACCAAGCCACTTTTATTTCCATTTTGAAAACCCCACCTCAGGAGTCAGCCCGCCTCCCCAACCTCCGAAGGTGAACCTGAAGGAGAAGGGAGTCACGGTGAAAACGCTGGCTGAGCCCATGCATAAAAACCCTTGCAATCCTGAACAATGGTAGGACGCAGCTCAAGGAGGAACGTCTTCTGATGCTAGGGAACTCCCCTGGCCTGATTTCAGCACCAGCGGAAAATTTTACGTTTGGTAGTAGCCACAGCTCATTTTGTGAAGGTAACACTTTCTATAAAATCTGGATTACCCTTAGAGATGAACTCAAAGAAAATACTCACTGGCTCCGAGCAAGGATCACTGTTCTCAATAACGCTGGCATCCCCCGCAGCCTTTTCTATTTCTCTCTCAAGAGATGCCAGTGACTCTTGGGCCTGGAGGGGGAAAACAGAGGCAGAAATTAAAGGATGAAAAGAAAGCCGCCTGCTAACTACTGATGTTGGACTCACAGAATACAAGTGTTCTCGAAAAAATCTGTTTTATGCCAAGTTCACTCAAGGGACCAAGCCACTCATTTCGAGTGATATGTCTTCTTACAATCTGGTATTTTGCTTGTCAGCCTGACTACACTTGAAAGCTGTAAAAGTGGAAATTTTAATTGCCTTGTGTCAAGACATTAGGGAGAAGTTCAGCCACAGATAAATTAATGTGATAGACAGATAAGCCATCCTAGATGCCATTCATACATAAAACACTAACAATCATCTAAGACAGCCTGGTGTTATTGCTATTAAAATGAGAATTAATCAGTGCGGCTTCCCAGACAACGTGTTTCTCTCACTATCACTTGCTTTAGTATTCTTGCATTTCAGAAAGTTTTTAAAAAAAGATATTGGCGGCCTTATTTGTGCATCTCTGCACCCAGAAAGCATATCTGAACTCCTTGTCCTCATTTTCAAGTCCTACCATTCACCATCAAGATGTTGCATCCAGCCTCCGTCGCCCACCTCTTAAGTTCTCAAACAAGCACCTATGTTTCTCACCCGTGCTGGCCCTCACACTTGGGAAAAGCTCCCCATAAACATCTGCCAAACTACCTCCTCATGGTCCTTCAAAACTTTTCCCCGGATGCCTACCAAAACAAACAAACAGCTTGGCCGTGGTGCTACAAGACCACTACCGTCCTTGCTCACTTGTATCGTCCCGTTGCGCCCTCAAGCTCTGCCATCTGTCTGAACCCATCTATCATCTCGTCTTTAATTGTGAGCTCTGTGGGGCAGGGATCTCTTTGCTCCGTGTTTGTATAGGACCTAGCACAATGGGGTCCTGGACTACGGCTAGGGGTCCTAGGTGCTGCCACACTCCAAATCACCACCTACAACCCTCAGAATAGCGAGAGAGAGAACCCACCTGACTTTACATCTTACTGACAAGAGCTGTTCTTCAGCTCGTGATGGCAGTGAAACACATTTGAAGTGTGATAAGAGACTCTTCCCAAGATTTAAAGACTGGCCTCGACTGAGAAATCTGCTTCCGCAGAATAACAGGAAAAGCAAGAGTATCATATCCATGTGGGAAAAGGGCAAGAACCTGTCTTGTGCTATTGCACTCTGTTTTTACATTGCTCCAGCAGCACAGTGGGGCGTTAAAGTTGCTCCAAACGGGAAACTAAAGGTTCCCTCAGCATGGAGTGTGGCACAACCATTAATTCTCATTCTTCTAACCCAACAAAAGTGTCAGTAGCACAGCTGGAGCACTCTGCACTCCAGTAACCCCTGGCCTTGCTACAGGAGAAGTCACACACCAACACAAACGAAAGCAAACAGCCAGCCAGCCCCAGGATCGAAGGCGACAGAAAGGTGGCGTCAAGTTCTCTTTGCCATCCTCTTACCCAAGAGCACTAAGTGAAGCTCTTTCAAACCCAAGTATTGATCCCCTCCATGTGAGGTCAATTTCAATATTGATTAGCAACACCAGAATTTCTCTCGCAAAACATGCATTGCAACAACTGCCAGAAAGAATCATTCATCTCAAGCAGATCTTTTTGTTTTCCAGATCTTGTAACATGACCGGGTCTATTCCAAGACACACAAGGTATATGCCCGCCTGCTGAGCTCATTACTGCTAATGGTTACTGGCAAGGGCACACCTACCACGCATTCATCAGTGCGAACTCTAACGAACAGAGGGCAGTTTTAAACAGAGCAATCACTGGCGACAACTTTTCAACCGTTTCCCTATGACCCCATTCAAGGAAGAAGTTGCGTAGCTCAGTCAGACAGTGTGTCCACTCTAGTCTAGACCACATACATTACCACTGACTGGAAATCAAAATTCAGACCCAGAGCTCTGACCCATTCCCACTCTGCAAACATTCAGCTCCTAATTTTATAGCCTGCCTGTATTTAGCCCCATGGATCTCCAGATGTCATTAGCGACTGATTAAATATCAAGTTTTTACAACATCTGAGTGTCTGCATCTGTTAAATGGCTCCCCTTACCTTAGGCAAGTCGCCAGCCACTTTCTGTCTCTCACTTTGATCAATTTTAAGCTTTGCTAGTGTTTCATTTAACTGCGTTTTCAGCTGTAAAATAGAAAGAACGAGTAAGGCTCTTTCCCATTTAATTTGCAATGCTCTTGAATTAATCCAGCACATCACTAATTGCAGAAGGAAAAAAATTACTACACATAGGTGATTAGTCAACACGTTACAAGATTTACAAAGAACGCAAAAGAGGAGATATTCTGTCTGTAAAGTTAAATGCAAGGAACAAAAGCTACAAAGAGGAGAGGTTAGGAACAGAGGGACAACTGCATACAGTTTCAACTTGAAGTTACATTGCCAGTAAGAAAGTTAATATCACTAAGTTTATGTAAACCTTTCTGCTAATGTTCCTGCTTCACTGATCGAAAAAG
Source organism: Pelusios castaneus (assembly GCA_007922175.1). Taxonomy (NCBI): domain Eukaryota; kingdom Metazoa; phylum Chordata; order Testudines; family Pelomedusidae; genus Pelusios; species Pelusios castaneus. The sequence goes on from ML685781.1 coordinate 14,515,691, forward strand.
AAGGTCAATGCGTGACTTAATTCACAGCAAATACCAGAGCTTGGGATATTGCCACCATATATTACTAGCTTCGATCAAACGGCCAGCTCGCTACTAAAATTGGCTGTTCAATACAGTGCAGGCTGTATGTGTCATCGCAGTACAGCAAGTACTCATTAGAAGCATGTTCACTCCACCAGCATGTTCCTATCACACCTAATGGTTTATCACCATCTCTAGGAGGAGGGGAAAACATTGGCTGTGTTCAGACACCTAAGCTGCTTCAGTCAAGGAGAATAATTTCTTTGTGTTGCCTGCACCTACAGCCCCTAAAGGAGGATTGTCGTTTTAAGTAGCTCCTTTTAGTAGTTGTATTGCTCTTTGATGCTGCATGTCAACACCTCCAGATCTATGGCTGCGACACAATGCACAATCCTCAAGAGGGGCAAGTTCACCAGAAACCTTTCAGAGCTGGTCTGGTGGATTTCTGGCTAAGAATTCTTGTGACTTTCATTCTCCTGTAGGTATTTGTCTCCTACAAACCCTCATAAGGGTTTCCTTCTTTGTAGTCTCTCTGCCAGAGGGGTATCTTTCTCCTGCTCCTGGGAAAGCGTCATTAGGCCAAAGGCAGCTTTGCAGTTTCACCTTCTTGTTGCTCCCACTGTAGCTTGAAGATTAACCAATAATACACCCTGATATTTCATCCTCTCCCCTCAAACTCTTGCCTCCTCCAAACCCATTCAACCTGTAGACCAGTGGTTCTCAACTGCTGTGTCGCGACACAAAAGTGTGTCACAGCACAGCAGCCGAGTGTGTCGCGTGAAAGTCAGCCTGCAACCGAAAGCCCGCCCATGCCACCGAAAGAAACCATTGCGGCATTAACAGGCTGCTGGCCCTGTAAGAACCACCGCCGAAAGCCCAAGTGGCAGCAGAGGAATGTCATGAAGAGCCACTGCCAGAACTACCCTGGGCTGCTGTGTTTTGCGGAGGCTACCGCTCAAGTCTCCCGCTGCTGAAATTGCCTGTTGAGGCAGGTTTTTTTTTTTGTTGGCGAGGGCCACTCTGATTTCACCCACTACTGAAACTACTGGCTCCGGGGAGGAACCTAGGCAGTTGGGGGAGGTTCAGTGGTGTCCCCGTGCTACACACAAGTAGGTGGGAGCCCTCCCACCTGTGTCATGACACTAAAGGGGTGAGAACCCCTGCTGTAGACTATCCCTGTACATTTGGTATGTAAAAAATAAAGTCATTTTGCAACTTCATTACACACAAACAAGCATCAGGAAGACTACAGACTTAACCAACTCAGCACCACTGGTCTGCAGCTGTGAGGCTCTCTTGGTAAGGAGATGGGAGTTTTAGTTAGAGACTGAAGGTGAATGTGACTACCAATATTCAAGGCTGTCTTTGCAGGAAAGGTATTGTGTTTGTAACAGCCCTGTTAAAGATGCGCCTTTCTCTGAACAACATTAATGGTCACTTTTTCAGATGTGTTTTCAATCTGTTTTCCTCAACTGTTCGGCAGTTTACACAGCATTAATGAATTTTCTTGCTTTCCAGGGAGGAAGATGCAATTGTTGATGTGGTTCTTACAAACCAGGATTTGTCTAGATCTTTTGGAAGAAAGATCAAAGTGGATTCTCTAAGTTAGGATGATTGGCGCACGCACATTTCGGGTAAGTCCGAGTGTCGTACCTGCAGCTACACTGGTTTGTCTACATTACAGGAAAAACTGGTCCTGAAAAAGTTTATTAAAGAATGAAAATCTTAAGGCCTAAGCCTTTTCTAAAGAACTAGTCAAGCTGTTAGGAGCAGAGAAAGAAACTGTGAAAGTCATACGACAAAAATGATATTGCAATGGACAAAAATACCAAGCCAAAGAGGTTTAGCAGACAGACAGGATTTGGAATGGTTTCCGCACCGAAGTGCCCACTGGAGAACACGTTTCTTACCAAATTTAATTCTTCATTCTGTCTTACTGCTTCAGAATATGAATCGTCAAGTTTTTTCTGCAATTCAGTCAACAGATCTTTCAGCTGAAATGAAGTTTAGAGTTTAAGATTTGTCTCTTCATGATGCCTGTGTGACTTCTGCTCAGTTATTAGTGTGTCCATCTACCCAAACGTCACAAGTACCAACTGCTCAACTGACAGTTACGTGTTCTAGCATCATGCCAACTGGCACACTGCCATAGAAAAGCAAAAGGAACGTAGTTTTCAAAGTTACGTTTACCTCTCTGACTTCTGAAACGTAAGTGGATCGCTCTATTTCTGCCTTTTCTAGTTCACTTTCCAAGTGTTCTCGCTCTTTTTTAAGCTAGAAACAGAAAAACAGATTTAACAGATACAGGTTCCAATGGTTTCTTTTCTTGGCTCTTGTTTTATCACCAAACATTACTGTTGTATCTAAAATAATGGGTTATATTCTCAAACCTTTCTGCTGCACAAGTTGGCAACTGAAATTCAGGTTTGCCTAAGATTTATCTGATCTCTGAATACAACAAAACATCCAAGATTTTTAAAAGGTGTTCACCTCAAGTTCTGCTCTGAAAATTAGATTGAGGGGCCTCTATAAGAGGCCTGACTGCCATAAGTCAGTGGTTCCCAACCATCACAACCCTGAAAGGCCGCCAGTCTCCTCCAGCAGCCCCCTCCTTTTACCCCACTGCAGCTAAAAAGCAAGGAGTTCAGCTAAAAGATTGCCTCCTCACTCATCTCCAAGCCTCCTGGCTGCAGCAGGGAAACCACTCGTGTCCTGTAGCCCATGTGCTCCACCTGGAGCCCTAGGCAGTGGTGCCTGCTGCAGCCAGGGGGGTGGCAGATCAGGGCATCCCATCGCCCCTGGCTCCAGCAGGGACCCCAGTGCCCACAGACTCAGGCAGAACACTTTTCTTCTGGAGCCAGGGGAGGTGAGAGCTGATCTCTCTGGCTCCAGCAGTGACCCCAGTGCCTTTGAGCCCAACCAGAGGGCTTTGCCATGCTCCCTGCTACAGCCCGTGGGAGGGGAGTGTTGATCTCCCACCCCCTTGGCTGCAGGAACGAGCCTGCATAGGTCTTGTAACCGAGAGCAATGCACTCCGCCTGGGTCCTTAGGCAGCGGCTCCCTTCTGGTGGGAAGGGAGCGGCAGACCACTCTGAAAGGCCCCACTTTTGTGCACCACTGCCCAGCAGCTCCCACTAACTTGAGCAGGTGCTCAACGCGTACAGAAAGTCAGGCCATTTGTGGAGCTAACGATCTACTTTAGGAGCCTGATTTCAGGCACCCACTTCTTCAGAAACTTCACCTGAAGGTTTTAGGGTTGAATCAACGATATAAAACTGGTCTACTTGTGTGAAAGAGTTCCCAAAAGGCTTCAGGTTTGAAAAGTGACTAAGTTTTGTATATTATCTAATGGAAATCTTCAAATGAAATGTTTAAACGTACAGTTTCAGCTTCTTTGATTTCTTCCTTTAATCTCTCTACCTCCTGCTCCAACGAACCGAATGAAGTGCGCATCTGCAGTTTTCAAAACAGACAATATAGAATTAAAAGTTATCAGAAATATATCAGCCACGGTAATTCCACATAAACCAGAATCTTGGTACAGTACACGTTTTGTAAAACCGTCCAAGTCTTGGGTGTATTAGACGGCCACACACGCGCACCCCTCCCCATCACAACACAAACAATCCTCGGCCCCAGATATATAGATTCCACATAAACAGATTCATTAGACAAATGCCCTCCATTATTCATACTAAAGGCAAATATCCTTCGTATTTGCTTAATAGCGGAGATGGTGTCCATTCATAAGCTATAAATAGCTAAACCCAGCAGATGTAGCCATATTAAAAATACGTATAATGGCAGCAGATGGTAGTGCATCTATAGTTAAAGATGTTGAAAAGGCTGATAACAGGCTGACACAAGGGGCTTATGTTTCAGCTACACACATTTGAGCCAGGTTGACATCCTGGCTTTCAAATTCTCAGCCTACAAGCAATTTAGTAATAATTTCTTTTTGAAAAATTGTTTTGACCTATTTTAAGTCTGGGGTGGGGAAGGAAGTGTGTAAGAGTACAAGCGTCTTTTCTGTTGCTCATGCCATAAATTGATCCTTTTCTTTAAAAAGGAGGCTTGCAGATGATTTGGAGAGTAATTAATCCACAGTATGGATTTTTCATTCATGTTTTAACAGCTTTAGAGAAACGGTTATGAATCTACTGTAGTTAAACTTGACCCCACCACCCTGTTCTTTATAAACTGATGGTATAATCCAAACTGACAATGAGAAAATAGAAGTCTAAATACAGACAGTGATTTATTGGGGCAGAAGAATTCAGACCCAAGGGCATGCCAGCGAGACACCCAGAGTTGGATGGATACATCATTCTCAACTTCCAGTCTTAACTGTTATGCAGTGTTACAGTGGTACTAAACAGCTGCCACCCCAGAAACAGCTGCATCGAAAAAGTATTTCACTAGAGTAGTTTGGAGTTTTGTAAAATAATTTGAGTTTCTTTGGGATAAAAGGCAACAGTATAAATATTTTCTTTGTTTATCCTCACTACTTTAAGGACCTGCCTCATAAATTTAAGACACTTTCCTAATGCCCTCAGGGCATAGAAGTCTCTCACCAAAGACAGGATGATCTCGCACACACAGAGATATGGTGTATTTTATTAGACTGATTTAACTTTGCCTCACCATTGTTTGTATGTAATCACCTAGCAAATGAGGAAAATATTCTGGTGTTAGCATGAACCATACATAAAATATCAAAAGAAATGAAGAAAAGGTTTGTGAGGCAGATCTTATAAACACCTGTTTAAGTTCCTTCTGTGACTCTTCAATTTTTATTTTCCATTTGCTCTCCTCCTCTTCCACGCTCCGCTGTAGTCGTTGTAAAATCCCCTCCTAAAACAGGATTTGAGTTAATTTCATGATAGGAAGACAGAAGTTGGCAGTCTCATTGGGTGAAAGTAACATGGTTCCCTACCGTCTCTGCAAGGACTGCCTTGTACTTCTCACACTCCAGCTGTAACATGATATGCATTTCCTCAGCCTCCTTCAGCTTCTGCTCCATCACCTGCAAAAAAGGAGGGAGGTGGATGAAATGCCACAGATTTTGCATCAATTGTCACAAATTGATGTTGTGTGATTAATCACCTAATGTAACAATCAAGCCCTAGGTGACGCATATTTACAGGACTCTACTCTCCAACAGCATGGAAAGGGAAATGTTCAAATGAAATCAAGTACAACATTCAACTTTGGTTCTTCCTACGTGACTTCAATCTCAGTGTAATTACAAATTACTGTGGTGCTACTGAAAATGAGAGGTAAGCCTCACATGCTCTAGCAGTACAGATCTAATGAAAGGGTTATCATACATCAGGGAGTCTGGGAACGCTGTGCCGGGCATACGAATGAGCACTGGTTTTAGTAGCATGGAATTGCACGTTGCATAAAGTGTTCCAGTACACTGGGTTATAATGAAGAGCGTTGTAGAAGTCTGACTTAAGTTAATCAAGAGTTGTTAAGTGTGAGCAGTTTCCTCTAAAAACAGAACGAACAGCTGGCACTGCGTTTCAGCGTACAACCGACTGAGACAATGGTTATTAATGTCATGACACTGCAGCAGTCATAGAGGAGGAGAGGAAGTTTCATTGGAAGCCACTAAAGAATGCTTAACCTGCCTTTCCACCTACTCCATCAAGGGTTCGTTCACCTGCTCATCCACCAATGTGATTTATGCCATCATGTGCCGGAAATGCCCCTCTGCCTTATATATTGGACAGACAGGACAGTCTCTGCGCCAAAGAATCAATGGACACAAATCTGACATCAGGAATTGCAACACTGAAAAACCTGTAGGGGAACACTTCAATCTCCCTGCTCACTCCCTTAACGACTTGTTAATAGCTGTGTTGAAACAGATGAATAACAAATCACAGCTTCAAAGAGAGACTGCAGAACTCGAACTTATATGCAAATTTGACTCAGTTGCCTTGGGGTTAAACAGGGACTATGGATTTTTCTCGCATTACAACAGGTGATTTGACCTCCCCCTCCTCTATGTGCTGTTCCCCAGTGTTTTGAATCCTAACACCTATTTTGATTTGCTGTTACAGCCTGACCTGATGCTATGTTACACACTCCCCTGCATTTAATTTCCTCCCACTCTGTAACTTTCCTATCTTCAAAGCGTCTGACGAAGTGGGATTTTCTCCCACGAAAGCTCATGCGATAAATAAATCTGTTAGTCTTTAAAAGTGCCACAGGACACTGTTGTCTTTCTACAATAGACTAACACAGCTACCCCTTTGGAATTTCAGTAACTGTAACCCTTCGAGGTTTGTTGTCCACGTGGATTCCAATCGTAGCGCACATGGGCCCCGCATGTGTGAAACCAGATTCTTCTGGTCCAGCAGTGTCCGTCGGAGCCTCACCTGCACCCCAGATCTCCTCTCACACACCCAGATCCCACCCAAAGGCATGAAGAACCCAATCATCTCGCAACTCCTTCACCAATACAGGATCCAGAGGATTCGCCCCACTAACAATAGCCTGGGAAAGCAGACAGACACAGCTGGCGTTCAGGCTCCCTGCCACAGGAGGTAAAAGAATGATCTGAAGGACAGTTCAGCCCATGGTGCCCATCATGCATTAAGGTGGGTGGGGTATGAGGGTACCTACAGGGCAGGTGTAGCCCCCCCCTCCCCCCAGACCCCAGAAAAATCTGAAGTCACACACAGGAAGCGCATACGCTCCAACAGCAGAATTCACATGGACAAGCTCTCAAAAGACCACCTGTTCTTTTTAGCTCCTCATTACACAGTGTCACTTGTACAATTTTGAAAGACTTGTTTTCCTTTTTAGAAACTGCTCAGATCCCTTCACGATAGATGCTTTGTTGACATCATTATGGATGTCTCCTTTCATGCAGCTTGTTATGACTTGAACCTCACAAGCAATTCACACGTTTAAACAAAGATGTATGGCACGCACAAGGCATTTTATACTGTTTGTACTGACCTTAACTTCCTCTGACCCCGAGGCCTCTCTTAAATATTCCCTTGCTGTCTTTTCAAACCCACGTATCCATTCACCGTGGCTCTGTTGGGGAAAAGGCATGCAATTAAAACCATCCGCAATTTAAAATGTGGACAAGATGCTAATTTCAGAAACGTTTGTTTCCAAACTTAAATTGTGGTGTGGATTTTCACTCAGCACACAGGAGTCTCGAAACCACAGCTCCTATTCAAAGAAGCTGTGTACCCAGTTTTGATCTCTTCAACCAACCTGATAGAGTGACATGTTGCAAAATGATAGTTTACAAAACACTTGTGTATTTTTGTCATCTGTAAATGCTAGGGTGTTGTAACAGGTATTTTTAAGGACCAGAAGAGCACCATTTTCCAAGATTCCTGTATGTTAAACTGGCTTCTTGCCACACCAATGCGAAGACCTCACCAGGAAAGTGGCTGCGTACAAGTGATGTGAATACGCTTATATGAGCTAGATGTAAAAATTATAAATAGAGGACAGAACTGTGCAGTCTTCAAGTATTTAAAATAAACTCTCCTAAGATTTTAAAACAAAAAACTATAACCCTATGCTTTGTAGCCTCAATTCCTTTCCCTCATACCATCTAGACACATTGTGGTTGAATCTCAGAATCAAGCGCACTGCTTTTTAATACCTTTGAAAACATTCTGGACTCCAACCAGTTTCTTCTCTAGTTACAAAGCTCCTTTAGAAACAGCCTAAAAAGAAATCTGTTCATGGCACCTGGGAAGTCACGCCAGAAATTATTTGTACTGTAGTGCAGCCTGAAAAGGCTCCAGTCAGATACCGTGGCCCATTGTGATAGGTAATAAACAAAGTACCCAACTTAAAAAGTTTGCAATCTTGGTAAATGTAAAGACATATAACAGGTGAGTGAAACAGACCCTGGGGAAGCAGCCGAAGGCAACTATCACAGGATTTGCTGTGTGCACCACCTGTTAGCAGGTGAAGTGAAGGGTATAACTGATTAGCTTCAGTGGTCCACGCATACTAGTCTGTCTTACCAAGCTGGAAGGAAGAGACACCTGGGGAAACAATTTCTGCAGCAATCCTCTTGTTTCCATCTCCACAGCCTCCAAGTATTGCTGCCTTTCCTGCATTGAGAGAGAATGGCTCATGAAGCGGGCAATACATTTCATAGCCGTCGCAACAGCCTTTTCTAGGCCTAAAATAGCACATCTAAGCTGGGGCTTTGTTTTAAAACTAAGAGGCTCCATAATTTCAAACAGCACCAGTATTTTTCTTACGCTGACTTGCTTCAGAACGTGGTCTTCACGTTGTTTATGACTTTTTATTTGCATAAAATTCTCCTCCAATCTAAAGCACTCCTATGGAGTTTTCTAGGATCGCTCAGGTCACCCTGTCAGAACGCGGACTACACTGTGCAGAGAAAATGCATCCTCGGATTATGCTGACACTTCAAATTAGTAACAAAAATTAAGTGACATTTTACTAGTAAAAAATTAGAAATTGGAATGTAAAAGAATCCATATTGGTTTGAGCACCACTACTTTTTTTTTTCCCCCTCCAAAGTCACCCCAGCAGAAGCCCCTAACATAGAATTAAAGACAAAGAGGAAAATGTGTTAATGTGCATTTGAACCAGGCCAAGAAAGCAATGTTATCTTTTCTAGATTTTATTTTACTATTATTAACAGGTAGCCCCTCCTTCCTTTTCTTCCCCCTCTCAGAGCCCTGGATGAAATGGAAAATAATTATTAGAGCTGGTTGAGATTCTATGTTTCCTTTGCCTTTCTGTGTGTGTTTTACAATTTGCGGCCATCTGAGCCCAATGACAGAACACAGTATTCTTTTCCGCATATGAATATTGAAAAGCACCATCTATGAAATGTTTTGTTGCCATATTTGTAACCGAGGAGCCTGTCTGGATTTTTTGCCAGTCCGCTAACACACTCCTCTTTACTCAGGGTCTTTGGATGTATTTTCTAAGTAAGGAAAGTTGTACCAATTGTGCTCAAGGCAACTTTCGCCAAACATTCCTCACTACCGCAATTTGATTTTCCTTTAAATTTGACATCCGAGTTCTGAGCCTCCTACTTCGCAATCACTCGGCTGAAACCGACATCTGCAGCCGTAGTAGTTGGGGCCCAGAGCTAGAAACAGATGGGAGAGACATGAGGCCGGGACACTAAGGTGGTCAAGTCAGTTTGTTTTCAGCAGCATAGGCTTCACTGATAAGCAAGTGCCCATTTCATCAAAACACTTGAGATTGAAAAAGAGCAATTAAATGTAGCAAGCAGCAGCTACAGCAGCACATTTGTCAGAATGCTGGGCTGAGCAAAAAGCATGCAGCTTTCTTTTCAAACATCTTTGAGAGTCAGCCCTATTTCCTCTCTTTCTCCAGCTAGCTGACTCTTGCCTCATCTCCCCCCACCACCACCTTTTCTTCTTTTTAAGAAACAGCTCTTGTACTTTTGACACCATGAATTTCAGCCCAAGTTTTCTTTCAGAGCAATCCATCCACAATACCATCATTTCACTCTGAATGTGCATTTCAGTGATTTCAGCTTCCTGTGCTTTCAAGAGTATGAATTTTCCACTAAATCGGGTGGCATGATTTTTCACTGAGGTTTTTTAAAATAATCCACTCATTCCTATTCATAGACTCAGACTCTACGGTCAGAAGGGACCAGTATGATCGATCATCTAGTCTGACCTCCTGCACAATGCAGGCCACAGAACCTCACCCACCCACTCCTGCAATAAGCCTCTAACCTATGACTGAGCTACTAAGTCCTCAAACCATGGTTTAAAGACTTTAAGATACAGAGAATCCACCAGCAAGTGACCCACTCCCCATGCTACAGAAGAAGGCAAAAAAAACCCAGAGCCCTAGCCCTGGGGGAAAATTCCTTCCCAACCCCAAATATTCATTGAACAGTAAAGTTTATTCAGCTTGACCCCAAAGAGAAAGGCCACTGAAAACAGTTCAGGCATAAAGGTTGGTCCTGCTTTCGAAACTCACCACAAGCACAATGATTCTAACAATTATGCAATCAAACAAAATCAGCATGCCCACAAATTAAGAAAAATAAAAGTAATTTAAGACGACAGATAGAAGCAGAGGTGAAAGCGCATTCCAAACAGACTTTTAAATTGCAGTAAAAGTTAAATGCTTCCATTTGAATTAAAAAAAAATCAGCTGCAGACTCGATTCTAGTTTAACGCATTGTTTCGACCAGTTAACTTTACAACCTTGGCAGTCTTGTTCACTTTGTCCTGCAGCAATTTTTCAGTTGATGCCAATGCTTCCATTGCTTTCCAGTTTTTCTCCCGAAGGTCCTAATCATTTTTAGAAAGAATGATTTCAGTTCATCTAATATTCAAACTGTTTCTGCTTTTATTTCAGAGGTATAGCTTGCATTACACTCCAGAATTTGCATTTAAATGCTGGTTACTGCAAGATGATTTTGCTGAGAAAGATGACATACACTAGCAAACACAAGTGTGATGTTTACGAGTTTGAATGAAGAAAGAAAAATGCCAATTTTACTTACACACACACACACACACACACACACACACACACCTGTCCATGTACTCAGAACTGTCCCAGATGTTATTCTACTACAAGCAAATTATTGCTGTCCTGGACCTGAACTTTGACTGCACTTGTGAGAAGAAAGAAGAAAGTACTCAGAAGTGAGAAACACAGACACCAAAGCACAGGTTACAAAACAGAGCTTAAGGCATGTGGAGCTGCATAATCTAGAAAGACTCAAATATACATGGGAGTGTATATGCTTAAATCCTGATCCACAATAGGATCCCCTCAGGTAGATCCTTGCACCTAAGTGAGGGATCAGGGTCCTGTTTTGCCGTATTACATACACCATTCTTCCTCGCCATATGGAATTAAAGAGACACCAGCTTCATTTCTAACCCCGCCTAAAATTGGGCAGCTTTGCCAGAGCGATGAGCATATTCTCAAGCTGCCCGAGAATGATTCAATGATTTGCTGCGCCTCTAACTCCTTCTTGGCAAAGTCATCAAACATGCACCTGGCACTGGCCACTGTCGGAAGACAGGATATAGGGCACGAGGGAGCACTGGTCTGACCCAGCATGGCCGTTCTCAAACACTACAAAATAGATTGTATTTCAGTTAGAAGTCTGGGGTAATTAATTTGATTTGAAGATAAAATACTGCACCTCCATTATCTGGGAAGGAAAAGACTATTGGTACATGGCAATTAGCCTTTCCCAGCCTTCAAAATTATCAGTCATTCCTCGGCAAACTACTGATTTGACTGCTGCATTTTTAGTTACCGCACAAGAAGCAGGCAATCCAAACGTGCATTCAACATTTTTGCATTGCTGCTTCTGGAACCTGAATATCCCCACCAGAAAGTAGCAGTTACAGGAAAGCAAGCACATCCTGGATAAACTGTGGTGTGGAGTGTCAGTCTTTGACCCTAAAGGCGTGTTCTGCCGTTAGTGTTATCTGGACTTGCGTGTGTAGTGGAGGGGACACGTACACCTGGCATTCCATAGACCATGAGCACTGGCATACAAGAGCCAAGATCAATTTAACTTTCCCATACTGACTACTCTTTGAGAACACATGTTCATTGGTCAATTCCCCACCATGTCCAGCCATGTTGCTGCTCACCATAGACTAGTTAGCAAGTTCTCTTAGGATTTCCTTGGATTAGAGGTCCCTCCCCCGTATTAGGCAGCCAGAATTTCCTTGACCGATGTGTATCATTGATTCTTACATACTGTTTTGCTTTATAAACAGGTTTGATCTGTTGGGATTTGTCAACGTTTCTATATTCATTTTCTCCTATTAAGATGCCCAGAGCATCCTCCTCCCATGCAAGCATAGGATTCAGATTCCTGTTCTCAGTCCAGCACAGATTATGCATGTTGCGGAAGCAGAGCAGTAGGTTAATACTTAGGAAAAAAATGAGAGTTTCACTTTGTTTCACCCACCAGCTGATGACTGGATCATCATCAATGGCTGCAGCAGAAGGAACGCATTGCCCTTCATTTTTCACTAAAAGAACTGGGATTAGAAATTTTTAGACGTGGGGGAAGCCAGATTTGAGTCCTGAAAGTACTGTCCTTCTGCGCTGTTCCCGCAAAGGCAGTCTTCCCCCAATTTTCTAAGTTTGAGAGCATAGTTAACCAGGCTGAATTTATGTTTATGAAAACGTCATTCGAACTTGCTCTCCAGCAATTTCACCTGCCTCAGTGATTAAGAGACGGTAGAGAGATTCAATAACAAAACTTACGTGTTTGGAAAGCTAAGGGCTGTTCCCAAGGGGGAAACGAAAGGCGTTTAAGTGAGCACGCAGCCTGGTACTGGGCTATAAAGTAGGAGTTGTTTTCATGGAAGCAGAATATTGGGTGCTGTTTAGTTTTGTTCACACAGAAAGACCCCTAGAGTTTCTGAAGAATTTACTTACATTGTTCTTTTTCCTCTGTTGCTCAACAGCGCTTTGCAGAGAACCTAGCTCGTTTCGGAGACTGGTGATTTCTCTCTCTTTCCCTGCAATACTGAATGGGCAGAACAGACACACGTGAGTTTGGAAATCTTCACATGCAAGCTACTTCAGAGTACTGTGGGAGAAAACCTAAACTTCACTTTGCTTCTAGCAAAGGCAGATTAATGTAACCTGTGCACAAGACAGGGCTCATTGACTTGATAATAAACTTGCTTTCTACTGGTTTGTGGCCCACACGGTGTGGCAAGAAAGTCCCTTTTGCCCAACACTGATGTAAGGCATAGGTAACCCATTTGGCACCATGCCCACAGAAGCACTGTCTACATTTTAGATGGTAAAGCAGGTTGCAATTAAGAACAGTCACCGCCATACTGGGTCAGGTCAGTGGTCCAGCTAATGCAGAACCGTGTTTCAGACCGCGGCCAGTGTACAAAACAGGGCAATTTTGGAGAGATCTACCCTGTGTTACAGAGTCAGGATTATGCACTACTCATTGAAAAACAGCTCAGTTTCAAACACCGAAGTCCTCATCTGAAAAGATCTTATGTCATCCTGCCGCTGTAACCGCTTGCTCCTAATGCTTTTTCCTTGCTGCTCATTTTAATTCCCCCTTCATCATATCATCCACCCTCCCGTCTTTGAGCCAGCACCCCTCACTCGTCGCCTGCAAATCACTCCTCAAAACCCATTTCTTCCAGAAATCCTTTCAATAGCTTACCCGTACTTATCTACTTCATCCCATTCTGCAACAAATGTGTGACATCCTATTTTAGATCGCAACCTTTCTGGAATAGGGAGCATGTCTGCTTGAGCGCAGTGCAAAGTATTTAAGTGATTGTAAACTATGCAGAGAAAAAAACTGGCATATTTCAATGCAACAGCAAAACACCATTATGCACACTGCAAGCAGGGGCTGCAGAGCCTTTTCCACCATTCTTTCAACATGCCTCACTTTTCACTTGGAAAGCCCTGTCGTCCCTGAGCCTCTCTGCAAGAGGGTATTTAAGCCATACAGGCAGTTTCATGACATGCACAAGAATTTCCTGGGAAGCGGAGATGTAAAAATTCACTTTGCTTGGAACCCTGAAAGCATTTTAATCTCAGCCACCAGATGTGTCAAGTTAACCCATTAACCTTGAGCGTATTTAATTTTAAACGCTAAGGAATAGCTTGCCCCGAACATACGATGAGAGATTTGGGGTTTGCGGAACACCTGGGCTAACAGCGATTCAGAGTTATATCATTCAAGCGCCAATTCACCAGACACCTAGTTTTATACTGGTTATTTCTCCCTCCCACGTTTGATGCTTCTGAAAAGCATTTGGTTCGTATCGGGTCTGAGTTCTGAGCGCAGTAATGGAAGTCACATGCAACAGAGCAATTACCAGGATACTTACATTTGCAGCAGCTCTTCGCTTCGGACAGCCTCAGATGCCTACAAACAAACCAGAAATGCCTTAAACCAAATTCACAACTGTAGCTGGGAGCGCTGGCGCCTTGCTTTCCTCACCAGCACTCCCTGCCAGATCACGCAGAAGCACTAACAGCCTGCAAGGGAACGCTGCCCGGTCATCTTTGGCCAGAAGATTGGTGACAGAGACGCACAGCTTGAAGGGTAGGAAATGTGAAGCATGGGAGCGATGTGGTGGGGTTATCAAGACTGCAGTAGGGATGCAGACGCATGAAATAAGGGGGAAAGGAGGGACAGAGGGCCAGGTACTCAGCAACTGGAAAACAGTCTTAGTTCGACGTTCCCTTAACACGTCTTTAAATGGTTCCAGGATGGATGTAGCTGATGAAGAGGGGTCAGCCTGCAAGGCATGCGCTCAGCAACAAGCCCATCGATGTCTGATCAAAGGCAAAGCAGGAGCCGTACCTGTTTCCAGTTCTCTTGCTTTAATTCTTGGATTTTCACTTTAAATAATTCCTTTTCTTCTTGCATCTCCTATACAAACAGAGAGGATATGACATTATTTCACACCCAGGCCCTCTTATTTATCGTCCAGGACACTACTGCCTGGAACGCGTATCCCCCATTAACCCCTCACCTGTAACTGTTTTACTTTCTCTGTAATTTCTCTCCCCCTTTCTTCTAACACAGCCTCCATCTTCTTCATCTCTTGCTCTTTCCCCTTCAATCTGTGAAGGTCATTCAGGAAACCAGAAAGTGCTTTGATTAAAAAATAAATATCACTCTGGGTAACAGTCTGGTGCTCTAGGATGCCAGCTTCAAGACAGTCAAGAAACGAAGCCTGTACATTTACAGCATATACATGACAAAGAGCTGCCAATCCAACGCAATCTGGAGGGACCACCTCTGCAAAAAGTGGTCCCCATGTACACCTAAGTCACGACCTCTGTGCCAGGAGAGAAATACAGCACCAGCTGCAATACTGTAGACACCCAGCCAACTAAAAACTGACCTGAAAGTACCGAGTTCTTTCACGTGTCAAATAGCAAATTTATTGAGTCAACTATCAACCTACATACCACCCAAACAGAAACAGGGGAACGGTTACAAACCCCCATAACTAACCCTCCAGCTGGCTCCCTAGGTGAATTAAAAGTAGCTTCTGTCATTTCAACTGGGAGACCCAGGCTGGGCCCTCAAGCAGCCAGAATCTCACCTGAGACACATGGCCAAGGACAATGTTTCAAGACTGGGGAAGGTGACTCCATCTCTCTCTAACTGTGCTGAGAAGGCATGGGACATTACCAAACACTGCAGTGGATTCTTCATCACGGTCAGTGTTATGAAGTCGGGCAGACCAGTTGTTCACGGGGTCCCTTTTGATGTGACAGATTTATCGGTTGTCTCTCTGGACGGGACACTAAGCTATCTGAACCCAAGGACTTTTAAATCAACCCTCTTTGGAAACACCGAATACCCACACCCAGTGTTGTCAGACGAACGTGAAATCAAACTGACCATACGGTAGAGTGCTGACACCTCAGGAGTCATAAGGAGGTAAATAAGTCATCATCATCTGTTGCTGTTTAGCTGCTTGCTACCTGAGTGGGTACTTCTACACAGCCCATAGCAGCAAACTTCACAGCCTAGGTCAACAGATTTGGGCTCAGATAAGCTGTACAGATGCTGCACCTCAGACTCAGAAGCGTAGGCAGTAGGGTGGAGCTCAGAACTTAAAAGTGCCGTCTACACTGTTGTTTTTAGTACGGTGGCACAAATCCAAGCCTGCCAACCGAAGCTTGAAGGCTTGCTGCCATGGGCTGTGTAGGCATATCCTTTGATGTTATATAGACCCTGGCCAATTTGTCCAACATAGACAATGCCGCGACAGATGGGAGAGAACAGAATACCTCAAGGGCTGAACACACAAGAGCAACAAAGCGTTAATCTTCCGGTGAAATTAAAGGAGCTTCTAGGATCTCTTCCTTTTGCTCTGTGTAGGGACATGAGTATTTAGTCAGGTCAGCAGTTACCTTGGCTGGTGCATCAGCACTAACAGTTTATTATAGCAAAGCAAATAATTCCCACAGCGAAGTCTCACACATTTCAATTTAAGATAAATCACAGCACAGGAATCAACAAGCGTAGGAGAGGACACTTGAGAAGATGCTGCTAAACATACTTACAGGTCCTCCAGATCCTGGACTTGCGACACAGCAGATACCTAACAAATAACGGAGACGTTCAGACCCACCCTGACAGCACAGTGAAGAGTTACATTTTTCATAATAAATTATACTAGCTCTTCGAGAGCTTTTCATCATTAGATCTCAAAGCGCTTCCACAAAAGGAACTACAGAGGGTGAATTCCAGAGGGGTGGCCGTGTTAATCTAGTTCAGCAAAACAAACAAGGAGTCCTGGGGCACTTTTAAAGACTAACAAATTTATTTATCGCATGAGCTTTCATGGGAGAAAATCCCACTTCGTCAGACGCTTTGAAGTGTCACTTCTCTAGGAAAGACCAAACGTTTTTAGGTCAATTGAGTTTAAAAAGGTATTGCTCCAAAACCGCACAACACCCAATTTAAAAAAAAAATTAAAAAACCCACAAAACTGATGCCAACTGGCACAGATCTAACTCACCCAGCCTGTATCACCTCCAGCCACCCATGGGATAAATTCCTTCCTGGCTATGGGACCGACTTGAGAGGCACAGAACGTGCATTTGGCAGAACTGCCGGCCCTCAGAAAAATGAGCCAAATTTCAGAACTGTAGAGTTTGCCACTGCTGGTTTTCCCCTTGAGTGTAAGAAACCCGCTCAGTTTTTGCTAATTTTGTAGCTTTAGCCTTGTCTTTAGCAATTCAGGCTGAACCACGACAAACTATTCCAGACCAAAGCAAGCATGTCCACGCAGCCTTTCGCTCTGGTGTAACCCAGGGCTTGTCGACATACGGAGTTGTTGCAGAAATAGAGATGGCACTTTAACCTCACACTCTCCCCTAATATGAGTTGACTTTCCAGTGAGCACAAGCCATGAATAGATTTTAAAAAAATCACACGCTAAGGTAAACCAGGGCTGGTCCTCTCAAACGGGCCCTGGGTAGAAACAAACATTTTGTCCAGCTCAGAAGAAGTGTGAAGGCACACACGCCTTTAAGGGCCAGACTGCCTCACCCGAGGGCTGGCTAGCTGAATAAGAGAGGGGCATATATTGGAACTAGAAACCAGCCAGGTTTGTGCTTCTCCTCAGGCCCTAGGAGACTCCCCTAACAAGAGGCTGTTTTGTTCTCTAAGCTACGAGTGCTGACCCGGGTGAGGTGAGGACCTTATGAACAGTTTACCGGGCTTGCTCAAGTCCTGAAAGCTTAGTAAAAGGAGACAGGCTGTTTTGGTCCCGTGTGTCGGTTCCTCCTGGCCCGGGGCTGTGAAAGTGAACCACTTACTATCCCAATCAGGAGAAACAAAGGCAAGCAGCACCGGCAATGCCGTACCGGGAAATAAGGGGCACACGGAGATGGCGCAGGCCTTTACCAAAAGCCGAAGACACTGCCAGACCCTTCCACTGTGGAATCCATACCTGCGGCAGTTGCTCCAAATTCTGCTGCTCTAGCTCCCGCACTTTACTGGTTAAGTGGGCAATTGTGTCTTGTTGACTCTTTGGATACAAAAAGAAGAAGGTTTAAGTGTGCACGTAAATTCTGCATTCATAGTTACTGCACCAGACACTTCCCTGAATATTAAAAAACATTTACCTGCAGCCGCTCTCCTTTCTTAGCAATATCTTTCTCCTTCTCCTCCAACAAGGCCTCCGCTCTTTTCATTTGCTCTTCCTTCCCCTTCAACCTGTACCATAATGCACAAAAAAAGTGTTTTATCCATCTGAAAAAAAAAGTAAGCTTTTCAGTGTGTCCAAAATCAGAGCAGACTGCGTGATCAAAGGCTTCACAATGCTAGCCAAAGAGGAGCATGAACACTTCTATTTCCACTCCACTTTAGTTAAGAGCTTGAAGGTGCTACAGCTCATTAAATCAAAGTGGACCAAAATTCTGCACCAATAGACACTGCAGGGATTCCCTACACATTTTCTCTTACCTAAAGATATTCCCCCTCCCTCCATGAAAGAGGCTAAATTAAGAGTCATGGAGATTTAAGTCTTATTTCTCCACACACGTATAAAAAGAATAGCAGTGCAAGCTTCCCACACTGCTCTGGCAACGTTTCTCAACTCTGACCTGGATGTATCACCTGAAAAGTAATTGGTTCTCTATACCCACTGAACACGCAACGGCCTGCTTGGGTACCTCAGCAAACAGCCCCACTACGGCGCTGGCATTTATAACAAGGACGCTTGCCCACGAATGCTACCCGCTCTTTTCAAACAGACCACAAAAGGGACATCAGAGAAGCTGAGATGTTCTTCAAAGAAATTTGAGCAAGGAAGAGAAGAACAGTACTCTGTAAGAGATCAGATATTTCTGTCAGCAACAGTACTTACAGATTCTGAAGGTCCTTGACTTGTGAAGCGATCGATACCTAGAGACAACATTCAATACTTCAATCAGTCCCATAAGATTGGACTATCCACATCAAAGTCCAGTATACAGAGGCAAGTAAACAGACAACCATTTAACACATTTTGGGAAAACAAGGATATTAAAGATTGCTCAAAAGGCCACTAATAGTTTCAGCTCAGATGGCAAGTCTGTGGGGAAGTTACAAAACTCAACGTTATCATTTACACCCTTGAAATAATGAGTTAGCACAACCCCTGCAGCGTCAGAAGCACTCCAGCCCTGGGCCAGCGTATGAGAACCAAAGAGACATCTGTTTGGTTTCACTTCACACCGAGTGAAGCTCAGAACAGACGATCTCCTAATAATTTAGATCTTAACACGGGGGAGATTCTTAAATAGGATTTCCAGACTGACAGTGTCCCTTTAAGTCTCTGTTCAAAGGAGGATGCCAAATAGAGTATTTAATTTTTGTGGGTGGATGAAGAGGACACGAGGTTTACCTGGAATATGTTTTTTTCTTTTGAATTCTGTTTAAAACCAGCCAGCTACTAGTCTATGGTCCCTGGCAGGAATCACAACCATACAAGGCTCTTCCACTCCAGTAGGTAATACACTGCTCCAGTGCTGCCTTACCACCCGATTTACTTCCTAGGCCTTGTCCACAGCAGGGAAATGCATCAAGATAATGATGTCTGTTCCACCCTATGAACCCCTCGCATCCAACAGTTTACTTGGGAACCAGTTACTGTTTAGTGCATCAGAGCTCAGCACTGTGGGGTGTAAGTCGTTTTGGTGCTAGCGTGGACAGTCCAGCCAAAAGGACGCAATACTCCGCAGTTCATGCTGGTCTCTCCGTCCCCCACAATGCACTGCTATCGGAAGCCGAGGGCTGCCCACGCACAGCCGTCACCTCCTGGAGCAGGTGTCCTGTGTGACCCTCGAGAGACTGCAGCTGCCTACGTTCAATTCCAGACACGCTGGCAGAGAACGCAGGGGAAACACAGAGCAGCCATCAGGAACAGGAGAGATTGCTTCAGGAGAAAAGATTAGTACAACTTTGCCTAAAATGACAAATCCCCCTCTAAACATTTGAAGTTGGGTGAGCACGAAGGAGAGAGGGGAGTAGGGATGCGCATCGAGGTATAAATAAGAACAATGGGGTGAAATCAAGTAAAATAAAATATTAACCGACTTCCTGACAGCAAAATGGAATAGGCTGTCTGTAGAATGGTCTCCTAAAGGAAACAGGAGACCCATTGTTTGGGACACTAGAAAGAATGAAACAGGATGTTTTTTGCCTCTCTGCTCCAGGTAGACGGAGTGAAAACTCGCACTGCAAAGACTTGCTTTCAATTGCCAGCTAATGGAAAAGAGTACAGACCCTCCGGCTTTAGAGGGGAAGGATATGACTGGACAAGACAAAGGTTTGGGTAAGAACCACTTTGACATAGTAGCTTCCAGCTGGTAGAGCAGCTGAAGTCGGACATCGAGAGGAAGTTGGTTTGCAGACAGAAGGAACAGACCACTGGAGGCACTAGAGGGGGCCATGGCTCTGTTAAACGAGGGTATGTAACTGCTGGAACTGATTGTTCAGAGCTTTGGGCCACAGGAGTTCTTGCCGTTCTCCCACTAGCAAGTGCAGAACGCTGAGGATGTTACGGGGCCGCTGTGGAAGACGCCTGTCAGATTGTTTTATACCCTAAAACCAAATAGTTCTGCACCCTATAACCAAGGCTGGCATTTTTGGTTTGTAGAGACTTTTACCAAAAAAACTCCCAGGTTTTACAAAAGCTTTTTTTTCCCCACCCAAAACCCATTTTCATCTGAAATTTGGACCACTAAGGAACCTGAAGAGACTGATTATATCAATCAAATTCAATACATGGCATTAGGAGGGTGTGTTTATGTCAGTAACAAATTAGTTTAAGCGTTAGTGCAAGGCTGTCTGTCAAGATAAGGCTGTGCGGTGGAAGATAAATGCACGCGTGCATAGATGTGCATCAGTCCTAATCAAAGAAGGGCCAGAATTCCCTAGACCTGATCCATCTCTCCTTCCAGGGCAGGGCGTCTCAGTAACTGCGGTGGGCTCACAGGGAACACCAGGGACCCGTTTCCCTGTTCCAGAAGCAGCAGCTCAGGTTCTCCCTCCAGAGCAGGCCCACATGCAGAAGGGGTAAAAGGAGGGAGAGGGGGAAGTTGGTTCCCTCTGAGCACCACATCTTCTGGCCCCCTGTGGAAGGAGAGACGGCAGTCTGGTAAGTTGGGCTACCGAACAACCATCTCTCCTGTTGGAGCGGGGAGTCAGGTCAGTACCCCTACTTTCCTCTATTTATTGGGGTTTTTCCTGTCCTATCTCCCCACTATTAACCCCCATATTTATTCAGAACACCTTAAAGTTAATTTTTGCCCCAATTTTCTCCCATTTTTTAATTTTTGTAATGAATGCCGAAACTCCCAGGAAAGTTTAAACGAAATAAAAACCAGAAACGAAGGGACTCGCCTAGAACAAGCTCCACCATAGAAAACCAGCCCTCACCCAGCAACAGTCCCCAGTAAACCGGCCGATGCACTACAGCAGAAATGCTAGGAAGCAAAGCATCCATTGCGAGGCTGCCTCATACTTCTGGCTCTAAGGAATTTTACCTGTTTTTCCATCTCAAGCTGGGAATTTCCTACTTCGTCTTTCAGAGTCTCTATTTCCTGTGTCAAAGCCTTTTCAATGACAAAACAGACAGGATTGGACAATGGAGACACCACCACAAAATGGAGCCTACGAGTTTATTACTACAAAATGCAATGCCAGAACAAATAAATGAAAGTTAATGGCAAAGACACAGAACGGCAACAACGTGACTTTGATAGGTACCTGAACCGTTTTCTCCTTGCTTGCAACTTTTAGGGCTTCAGCCTGCAGGAGTTCTTCTACCGATTTTATCTTTCCATCCTTCTCATGGATTCTTAGCACGGAACAGAGTGGGGACATCAGAAGCTAGTTGAACTAATCTAAGTAGCTTTATTATTATTATTAATTATTATCATCATCATCAACATTATAGTAGTCCCACAGAGCCCTGGCCAGGCCCAACTGTGCTAGGTGCTGTCCATCTATATTATATAATCAGTAGAAGGCTCTGCCCCGAGGAGCTTACAGACCACATTTTAAAAACACACAATGGCTATGATACACACCCCCAAGGTAGCAGGAGGAGGAGGATAGGTCAATGTAAGACAAGCTTCCCTCTGCACAAATTCGCTGTGTGCACAATTGGAGGTATCTGATTAAATCAGTAGTTTTAGTCCTAGCCTGCTGCATTCCTACCTTCAGATTTCAAGTTCTGACAAACATGCTTCAGCAACGTATTTACTGCTGTTTTTGCTTTCCTTAACTTTTAAAGGTAAGAAATATAAACCCACTTCCCTTTCAGACACATTGAAGAGAACCAGCCAATGATCTAATGGTCCAGCATCTAGCAACCCAGGATAGGCCAAGAACCAGCAAATCTAGTGCGGGTCCTATTTCAGTCTGCTCCTATCTCCCCGACTATTTAGTGCAGATCTGTTACTAGATTTTCAGAAGCGTTAGTTTAGTGCGAGGTGTTGCATGGCGCTCATACAGCCATGCAAACTTTGGCCACCTGATGAATGTTCAGGCCAGGCAATATATAGCTGAACATAGCAAAGAGGAGTTGGAAAACTAGGGAAGAGGTCTAATGTTACTTACACTTTCTGAAGTTCTTCCACCATCAATTCGAAAGGAAGCTGAGCAAAACAAATATTTAGTTTAGAGAAACTGCAGAGTTCCAAGTAACAGACTGGTGATGACAGTGGGAAGGGGTATGAAGTGAACAGTGCAGGGCTCAGAAATGGGACTCAAACCTTTGCCAGCTCCAAGGATGCTGGTTTGAATCTGTATTGGGTTTGCAGTGGCCCAAAGTTTTTAATCATATGATGGCAGTTTGATGGCTTCTATGAAAGGAACTGGTGTCTCAGGTGGTTCCTAGCGGACTAACGTCTGCATCGTTCCAAAACCCAACAAAGGTACTGCAGCGCACTGCAGAATAACCTTCCCCCACAAAAAGACTCAAGATGAGCTATGAAAATGGGCAATGTCCCATGAGCGAAAGCCCATCAGCCGCTTCTTTAGCAATGGTCAAGACATACCATTAAGGCATTGGCATTACCAGAGCGTTTGGGAGCCCTCGTCAAGGACCACGACCCCATCGTGCTAAGTGCTGTTAAACGCAACCAAACAGACAGACAGACCCAAACCTCTGGCAGTGCTCTCAGACCCTGAAGGGCATCAATCCATCTTGCAGGTCTCAGACATAGCATTCCCGGTGTAATCAATAGCTCTGTGCACAAGTGCATGTCACACTTTGCTTATTACACGGGCAGTTTTATTAGTACATGTAGTAAAACAATACTGTCATTGACACAATGCCTAGAGGGATCGTTTAGTATCACCTGATTTTGATCATGGTCTGTTTCCTTGAGCTTTGGGGAAGACGGAAGCTAAGATACTGGGGGGAAGCAACAGACAGATATTCCTTTGCCAACTGGCTTGTTCAAGTAGGTTGGGATTTGCTGCTGGACTTATTATTCTTTTGTATAGATTGAATTTTAACAGCTCTTAAAGCAAGTAGAGAATGGGGGTAGAAAGCGTACTTCTATAAAATTCAAAAAAAAATCAGTAACGAAATATATATATAGAGGCTCTCCCATAAGACTTTTTTCAGTATTAAGTGTTCTCGTGAGCTACTTGAGTGAAACCTGGTGCCCGCAGCTGAGCAGACTCTTGCAACTGCCCCAAAAATAAAAGGAGAGCACCCTTTTTAATTCAAGTGCGTGTGTGCACATTACATACATCAAGGATGTGATCATGTAATTAGATATTTCATATTCACCAAGGAGCTAAATTTAGGTTTGTCTGGACAGCCTTAATTCTGGCATTTCCTACGTGTTTGACTTTGCAACTTTAATATTTTAACATGGGGTGTGTGTGTGTAATTTCCTAGATTTTTTTTAATTAAAAAAACTAAAGCCAGAAATTGTGTTAAATGGCATCATACGGACTCCCCTGTGAGTCAGCAGCAGGTTCCAAACCTTTAGATCAAATGGCACAGACTTCCACCACTTTAGCTAATGCAGTAACTGATAGCGGTAACAGGCTGTCACTCTCTATGTGGGCCAGCACTAGAGAGAGAGACTTTGCCAGTGGTTTTCATGGAAGTTTGCTGACATCAGAGAAATGATGAGATCCAGAATACTGGGTACCATTCTAGGGAAGCAGTGAGAATGGGGAACATACATAGGACTGGAACTGGCAATGGTGCAGCAAGGAGGTGGGGATAGGACATTCAGAGGGGTGAGACTAGGACTTGCTAGAAAAAAGAGACAGGGACAAGAAACCTGCAGAAAGGAGACTGGGACTGGCTAAGTGAGGAGAACAGTGCCAGAATGAAGATTGAAGAGTGGGAGAAGTGACAAGTCAGGAATGAATTGGAAGGGCTGAAGCAGAAGAGGGTCACAACAGGAGGAACAAACGGAAGAATCTATACCCAGTACAGCACATTCCCCTCCAAAATCTGGATTGGAATCCAAGATTCCTGAGTCTCACTCCCTCTGCAAATATCTGAATACCTGGCAGGGTTTGCACAGTGGATCTAAAGGCTCCAACTGTGCTGATGACCCAGGTGGGTAACAAAATATTGTGCACGATAATTTAACTCATGACTGTTGCAGAGACACGAGGTGTGTGAGGTAATATCTTACTGCATCAACTACTGTTGGTGAAACTTTCAAGCTTAACAAGCTTTCAAGCTACACAGAACTCTTCTTCATAAGACACACACAGGGGCCAAATTAAAGTTGCACGGGCATTCTTAATTATATCATTTCCTAACTTCTGAGTGCTTGACTCTTAAATCTTAACAGTGTTCTCTTAATGTAGTTTGCATGTAATATCATTTAGGATTTAAGGTACTACCTGCTCCGATTGCTGATTTTTCAGATTTTGAAGTTCTTTTTTCAAGGATGAATTTTCTGCTCGCATTGCCTTTTAGAGAGAAACAGCAAGAATGCAAAACAATACAATTCTAAAAAAAGACCAAAGACAAATTTGTTCACTTTCTCCTTCAAATTTTTTATTTTCTCAATTCAACTGAATCTCACTGAAATGGGATAGAAATTAAAGCTGGGAAAGACACATCTAGATCTAATCTTTTTACACTGTTTCATCTAATTTAGTTTTAGTTAAGTGAAGCCAGTAAATTTTTATATTTATTTCTTTTTTAATTTTAGCCTAAGTAGTTTCCTTTTGTTATTTTACTACTGTGAAACAAACCTCTCCTGACTTGGAATTTATACACCCTTCAAATACCTGTCAAACTTTCAGATCCCTTGAAAACCAGCTAGCCAATATGTATCTTTGTCGTTTATATTGGCACCCCCCATTGTATGTGACTACCATCCGGATATCAACAATAGTCTCTCCTATTCTCCTTCCCAGAAAGTAACATTAAAGGGCTTGAACAGAATTACAGGAAGGGTGCATGGGTGAGAAGGGCATAGAAACACTTCTTGTGGAAATGTTATTGCAAAACATTTTTTGACCTGAGTATTAATATGGGCATTGCAATTTCCTTTGATCTCAAGTTCCACAGCTTCTTTCCCACCCCTGTGAAAGTCCTCACTTCTCCAGTCACAAGCTTCTCCCTGCTGCCTGACATTTCCATTATTTCAGTGAAGTACAGCTGTCATGAGATAGCTAGAGCCAAGGCATTCAAAGAAGTGACACTGAATGCCAGCCTTTCACTCCTTGATTTGGACACTAACTCACAGGGAGCTAGAGCAGCGAAGAGCACAGGGTGATGTGTCCACAGCAACTCTGGCTGCTTAGCAAACAGGTGAGGTTTTTTGTGTGTAAACTGTATCTTTTTCCCCAGCAGATGGCTTCATTCCTAGAGAAGGGTTTCAGCCATTGAGCTTGTCCATAGATCTCCATGGCCATATTAGCGTTCTATAGGAAAGGGGCATTCTTTCAGCCAGCTACAAGTGGAATCGGGTTTTTTGGCCATTTTGGCTTCCTACCAATCTAATTTACTCTTCCATTTTATGTATGTGCAAATACTTCTTGGTGGACAGTCAAAGAAAGCTCGGTCAGTTTACAATTTCCTTCTTCTTCCAATCACCACTGGAGTAGAAAATCATAAAGGCCGCAGTAACAATCCCAAGAGTTTAATCAACTTTTTCTAGATGGACGCTTGTCACCAATTACTCTGGACATATCCATCTGGGATCACACTGGTTTTTATTCCTGAACAACTAGTACATTCCCAAACTCTTCTACAAGAAGATTATACTGTTCGAGACTTGTGTACACCACCATCAGCAGATAGGGAACATTTTGGCCTCAAAAAGGTCACCTTAACATGGGGACCCAAAGCTACAAATTACACATCAGACTAACCCTCATCTCCATTTCCCACTGATGATAGTGCAAGAGGTTTTTTTACCTTCAGTTCCTCCTCCCGATTAGCCACTTGTATGAGCCCAGCTTCCAGCAGTTCTTCAACCGTCTTTATTTTATCGTCCTTTTCGGTAATACTGAGAAATTAAACAAAGATGTTATAAGACGTTCTCCATGAAGAAAGTTGGCTCTACAAGAGATTTTCAGGGGGAAGACAGCTCCCTTACTGCCATAGGATCAGTTAGTATTTTAACTTTCTTGACGAGAACCGAAAACCCCTTACCTCCTTTCCATTTGCTCCAACAGCTCTTTACTATCCTACAAATTAAAGTATAAAAAGTTGGTCACTGATTGGAACAACGTTGGCTTAAGATTTTAGTCACAGAAGGGATGTTTGTCTGGACATTGAGTTTTTGGATTAAACTAGTCTGAGTTCTCATATGCGCTTCCCTCATATTGCTAGTGAGAAGAAGGATTTGGACGTTTCAGGACAGGGGTACTGGTCCAGGCCAACTTTTATACTCTACATTAGTTGACAAATAGGCGTTCTGGACATCGGCATCTGGTTCAGAGCTGCCAGCTCCCAGATCTGAACACCCGCGCTAATCTAATCAAGATTGGGGTGTCTACATTTCCCAAGGAACGCGCCACGCACCGGGCGATGGGTTTGACACTTATGCAAGGGCCAACAGCAGGGCATGGCGGCGGCAGCTCTTTTTAATGACACCCAGGAAAGGAGGAAAAACCCCTGCAGTGATTCTTCTGGCTCCGAGGTGCCAGTTGGGAACCTCCAACTGTCACCCTGAGAACAATGGAGCTATTCCAGGGGGAGGAGCTGCTGGCCAGCAGCTGTAGCGGCAGCCAGATTTCAAAATGGAGGCAGCAAGAAATGGGGTGAAAAGGGAAAGCCACATCCTTTGCTGATGCTTTTTACAAGCAGCCACTACCGGCTTCTCTGGCAGGTGGGGAAAAAGGTACGTGGGGTCAGAGATGAGGAATAAGACAGTAAATAATTGTACCATCCATTACGAGTCTCTGAGTCTGTAGACAAGGAAGTAGTATATTAACTAAAGGATTCATCAGCTTAGACTGAAAAATATAAAGGGACCCAGACTATTTAAACTCATTTTTAACTTCATGCTGCTCACTGCGAAGCCTAGAGTTTTAGCTGGCTACAAAATATGGAGCTATCAGCCCTCGTCCTGCCACAAGTTCCTACCACAGAGGAAAAGTCACTGCCGCAGAACAAGAGGCAGTCACGGACGAAAGGGTACCGTTCCCTTTAAAGGTCAATTCAGTTTGGAAACTGGAAGGTGAATAAGAATGTGGTAAAAGCGTCAGTCTGGAGAAAAGAGACAGAGTTACTCTGACTTCGGGAACAGTGGTAGCAGATAAACTGTACGAACACACAGAATTACTTGTGTTATTTACACCCGCAGGGAAAGAGCACCAAAAACAGGAAAAGAGTTAGAGGACCTAATGGAACGGCCCCTACAATGTTCTCCTAGAGCTCAACGTCAATGAGATGATTTCTTGCACCTACCACTCCCCTTTTGGAGTGACTACATTAAAACACTGGATTAAGGGGGCGATGGCTCTTCAGTAACAACCGGCCATCCTGAGCAGAAGAAGAAGAGTCGTACCACTGGCATAATGGGCTGCATTCATGGGAGCATCACCAGCAGATCAAGAGAAATGATCATTCCTCTATTCAGCACTCTTCTATTTGTTCAATTTTGGGCCCCCCCCCTACAGGAAGAATGTGGACAAATTGGAAAGAGTCCAGTGAAGGGCAATAAAAATGATTAGGGGGCTTGGCCACACGACTTATGAGGAGAGGCTGAGGGAACGAGGCTACTTTAGTCTGCAGAAGAGAAAAGCGATAGCAGCCTTCAGCTACCTGAAGGGGGGTTTCAAAGAGGACGGAGCTAGGCTGTTCTCAGGGATGGCAGAACAAGGAGCAGTGGTGGATGTCTAGGTTGGATATTAGAAAAAAAAACTTTTTCACTAGGAAGATGATGAAACCTCTGTCCATTGAGGTTTTTAAGGACCAGCTTGACAAAGCCCGAGCTGGGATGATTTAGTTGGGGTTGGTCTAGCTGACTCCTGAGGTCCCTTCCAATCCTCATCTTCTATGGTCCACCTCCACACACAGCCTGGCATTACATCCAGATAAGTGATCCATAACCAAAGGAAACAGAGAAGTTCCCCTCTCCCCATGAGCACAGCAAGGGCTAGCCTACTCGAATGACCCATTTGTTACCTCCAGGAGTTGTCCCTTTCAAGTCCCCCACAGCTCCTCCCATTTTAGGGCATCCCTTAGTGGGGCTTCAATCTCCAGCCTCACTGATTAGCTCATGGAGGGGAACAAGTCTCATCCACAGTGAGCAAGCAGGACTCCTTCCAATAGCAGGATTGTTTCATTTACCAGTTCTGCTTCCCTTGTAACACCATTACCTTCCAGACTACCTGCTCCAACAAGCCTCATCTGACTGAACTATCATTCTAATGGATTGTGTCTGAGAGGTCACAGGACCCCTGAAAAAGGAGATGCTTTATATAAAGTGGGGCAGAGGAGGAGCGAACACATCAGGAAACCCTATAATCCAAATAAAGAACAACTCCTTGGGATTTTGAACCCAAATGTGTCTGACCTCCAATGGGTCCTGTTGACTGCTGGGATAATCAGTGGCATCCAGACAAAAGGAAAGTGATGTTCTCTGTCTTGACACATCATAATGGGGGGGGGGAGGCCGTAGCGTGACTCATCAAGTCATAGTTAACTAATGAGACTGACTCGTCAACTGCTTAGACAACCTGTTCCCAGGCTTTTCACTCTATATTGGCCTTCTGATGATCTCTATTGGATTCTTAATATCCAGCAGCTAGACTGAAAGCTGCTGCTCACACATCAGGGTTGGGCCCACAAAGGATCTTGCAGGACTCAACTAGAGCTCTAAAAGCAATGGCAGAACAGCTGAGTTTTAAACTCGCTCACCTTGGGCCCCTGGTTCAGAAGCAATACCCTTTGAGAGAGAAACGACGACACTGGCTATTTAATAAAACATCCATAAATACTGACTGTACCTGCTCCGACAAGCGAGCCTGCAGGTTTTCGACTTCCGATTGCAAAGTTTTGTTTTGATCCTTCAGATTCTGCAAGGAAATTTGATGAGAAAAACAAGTAATCAATTCAGAACTGCAAACCCAAATTGATTTGTTTTGTACCATTAGCCCATATCACGAACCATACACAGAGAAGCTGCCCTTTTAAAAAAAAAAAAACAAATATAGTAGCATAGAACCAAGACTGCAAAAAAAGTTCCTCTTTTTTGCTTCCTCGGAACATTAGGATTCTTTTCCTCAGCTAGCCAGCTAGTACACAGCATGGTGAAATCCAGCCTCTCCTCCTGCAGCCAACCACATATTGGCAACAGATCGACCTATTTTTGATGACTGGGTTTTACAAAATGCTCCTTTTGTGAAGCAAAGATTCCAACATCACCCCCCAAGCTATGCTAAAAGTTTATAAACACAGTCGAAAGAGATGTTTGTCGTCTCCTGCACTTTCCAGCTCCAGGTGTTGGAAGGCAAAAGATCATACTCCTCTGCCTTTGATGATCCCACTCGAGGTGACAAGCCGTTTTTTTCTAGATCGTGGCAAAAAGCAAACCCTATCTTAACTGTCAAATCAAGACCTCAAAAGAAGAGAGAGCAGGTTGAGCCTCGATTGCTATTTCTGGAACACTGCTGGTTTCTAACAAACACATTTTCTCCCCATCAGTTACACAGAGCACTCCATAAACACTGTCTCTCTAGGACGCTGGCACCGATTCAGCACATCTAGGGATACAAACTTCCATTTGACACAGTTTCTTTACGGACTCTGGAGATAACAATGAATTTAGGGTCAATGGGAACCATACAATCTTGTCTTCTGTACTGAAGATACACTCTAGCTGGACCCTTACTGCTCACCTTTAAAATCCCATTAGCTTAGATAAAACCCTTATTGGTTTCTATGCACTTTAGTTCATTTTACAGCTATTTGCCCACAACTGGCTAAATATCTCCACACACACCGGAAGAGGCAGGAAATGCAGTTATGCACCTTGCAGTCTTTTTTTTTTTTTAATCTACCTTTAGCTCCATTGGTCTGTATTTTAGGCCCCAGTTTCCATCACTTTTATCAGTGATTTTCAGAACCCTTAAAAATGTGCTAGGCACTTTATAGATTACAGACACACGGCTCCCTACGCTGTAGCTTTACAAGTCAAGTTTAAACAGAAAAGGAGTGGTACAAAAATGGTTTGTGATTAGAGCTAGGTGACCTTTTTGGCCAAAAGTTTTTCCAGTGAAAAATGCAGATTCAGCAACAGTGAAACATTTGCTTTTTTGAGA
The DNA here is from genome assembly GCA_007922175.1 of Pelusios castaneus. Classification (NCBI taxonomy): domain Eukaryota; kingdom Metazoa; phylum Chordata; order Testudines; family Pelomedusidae; genus Pelusios; species Pelusios castaneus. The sequence goes on from ML685781.1 coordinate 14,545,986, forward strand.
GGGGGAGGGGTGTTCTATTTTGCCAAATTGTTTGGGCTGAAAAAATAAATCTAAAAAGTCAAACCACTCCAATCAGATTCAAAATCACTTTCAAATTTTTTCAATTAAAAATGTTTAAGGGACGTATAATCTAAATGAAACCTATGAGCCCCAATTAATTTCTCTTTGAGTTGACAATTTGCTGGAAAAATTTTTTTTTAAAAATTCATTCTCAAGTTAACCTGAAACATTTTCCCCCCGCAGAATTTCCAGCAAACAAAAAGATCAGTTATTCACACATGAAAAGATCAGTTATTCACACAACCCTAGTTATGACTGCAAAAATTAGTCCACTTTGGACTAGATTACTCATCCCATTTTTGTCTTTCCTCTCTGATGCAAAGAGCTCCCGCATCCAGCACTGTTAAATCCTTCCTAGGATACACTTAGAGGTCGTGCCTCATCTCACAGCAAAGCTAATCTTGTTTGGGAAGAGAAGCAAAAGGTCTCTCCTATCTGTGCTGAAGGAAGTTTCTTTGGAAGAAAGCATCAAAGCTGTTCCTGGGAAGCAGGCCTTGTTTATAAGGGTCGACATCCTGAAGTGCGGACGTTTGGGTGGGTTTTTTTGCTCTCTGAGCTCTTGTGCGCACATAATACAGAAACAAACAGCGCTGCACGAAGGAGTTCAAATGTTGGCAGAGAGATGACTTTAATCAAGAGCTTAGCTGCATATTCCAGATGACGAGTTTTAAGTTAAAAACAAAATCAGATATTTTTACATTTATTTAAATGTTAAGAAATGCTGTAATCAGATGACTAGTACCCAGTGCTTTTCTGTAAGAAAAAAGGTGCCAGTACTCAGCGGGGGACCTGTGGCCACCGGGAGCGGGAGCTAGGGCTGCATCGCTGTGAAAAAAAGGTGCCGGTACTCAGCGAGGGACCTGTGGCCACCGGGAGCGGGAGCTAGGGCTGCATCGCTGTGAAAAAAAGGTGCCGGTACTCAGTACCCACGAGTACCATCACAAAAAAGCCCTGCTAGTAACATGATAATTCAAAGCACGTATGAAGCAACAGCAGGGAAGACCCATTTCAAATATGAACTGCAGAAAAACCTGGGGTAGCTATTACCGAACATCTTGTCCTTTCAGAGACTTCATTAACTATTTAGAAACATTAGTTTTCATGGCCAGATTTTAACACAGATGTGTTCGGCTGCATAGCATGCTGCTTCTAAAGTGACATCCTTAAAGGATGCCAGCAACATCACGTATTGCTGTTTACAGTCTTAGCAGCTGAAAAAACATAGCCCCACTCTGCAAATCAATGCCATTTTTCCACACAGTTACAGAACCTTTCAGAAATCTAAAAAGTGTTACTAAGAGTAATACGTAGAGTACAGTACCTTAAAGTCTTCCCTTGTGCTTGAAAACTGGACACGTTGTCCTTGTAGCTGCTCTTTAAGTGCTCTTATTTCCTCATCTTTCATATGAATACTGAGACAGTAAATTACACAGTTAAAAACGCTTCCGTCTTCCTAAAAGCATCAATTCAGTGCAAGTAAGGTATAAACAGAAGCCTACAAAAATTGGTTACCAGTTGCTGGTTGGATTTATTTTATTTAATCTACCTTTTCTGTATCTTCTCCAGCTCATGTGCAGCAACAGCCTAGATATAAAGAGGATTAGGACAGTCTTAACATATTACATCATAAAACTCAATCAACCCTACATTCCCCAATATTCAAGCAAGAATAGGCAATTTCACTGATTCTTCCATTATATCAGTCTCCAATGTAAGTGAAGGAATAATATTCTCTTTACTAATTTTTAAAGGCTACAAGCTCGTATCTTCCACATTATGCATTCAGCAACTGGTACACTGCATTGGTGCTCTCAGATAGCCCGCCCTCACTATGATGAAGTAAAGCACTTTCAGGTATTTTAAATAACTGGCCACTGGACTGAAATGAGTTTTTTAGAACTGCACATGGGAAATAGTGTGCATGTGATTATTTTAGATTCTTATGATTGCACATGGAACCGTGATATCAGCATTGACAATTGTGTGCATAGGGCCCCTCAGGGAATATCTTTAAAAGTTTAAATGAATTCATATAAAGAACAAATTCAAGCTGTTTACTCCAGTAATCAGGTTGTTAAATAAGCAGAGTTTTTAAAGAGATTCCTAAGATGTTAGGTTTCTCAAAATTCATCACCAATTAGCCCAGATCTGTAGCCTTCATATTTTTACCCTATTCCAAGAGTAATTTCCTTGAAATCAATAGGGTTACTCGCAAAGGAAGGTCTGATATAGGTGTGGCAGAATCTGGCACTTACAGAGTTGAACAAACATCGTTATTTTACCTGTTCATTTGTCAGAGCCTGTAACTTTTTCATTTCTGCTTTTAGGGATAAATTCTTATTCTGTACAACCTACAGAGAAAGATTAAATTAATTGGCTTTTTAAAGACATTATTTCAAGTCATTCTATATTCTTCAATGTAAATATTTCACTCCGTTTTTTTGCTAGGAGACTGATGTTAACACCGAAATAACCTCTGGCTTCCTTGAAGCTCATCTGCCTGTGTAACCCACATGGCTAATTGGAAAGTATCTCTTTAAGAGATCTATGGGGAGGGGGTACAAACAGGTTGGGTCTGGGTCACTGCTGCTAGGCAGGTTGTTTACAGGTTTACAGGTTGTCGGCTGATCATTGGAACAAAGCGTATTCATTCTTGCGTTCAGGTGTGAAGCTTTGGGAAAACACCCGCATAACAATATCATTCAAGCATGATAAAAGATGTGCAGCTAGCAACACATTACCTGCACCTGCAACTGCACAGAATCTTCTGCCGCAGCCCTCTTTTGTTCAGCATCCATTAACTGCAACATCCTTTGCTCCAGCTGTTGTTTCGACACTAGTGTATCTGTAAGTTTACTGTGCAGGCTCTGGATTTCACTGTCTTTGGCCACAAGCTTGTTTTGCACATCTGCAGCAGAAACATCAAGGTTGTAACTAAACGAAATATTTAAAAAACCATGTAATAGTTGGGGAAACTGGGTGAAAGACAGTTAAGCAAGCACAGGAACAGTTTCAAGCTTAACCCTTCACGCTTAAAACAACCCATGTCACACACACCCCGGGAATATAGGGCATTTTGAGGTGATGTCAGCTGAAGGCGGCATTGAGTACCTAGACAAACTATTTCCTTTAAACCTTCTATAGATCAGTGGTATTTGCCCAGTATTCCAAGACATAGGAAAGGGGAGACAGCCATCTTTGGTAGTAACAGGAAACGACACATTTTCACACCTTGTTGCGCTGCTTCCTGCTCTGCTATCCTTTTCCCGAGATAGGCCTGGATTTCCTCCCATCTCCTCTCTGCTTCCTGATGTTGGACCTTCAAGTTGAAAGTGGGAGTTGGGAAGAGAGGGGAAAAAAGTGTCAGCTTTCAAATCAAGGCAGAGATCTATTTAACTGAGAGCATCTCTACTCTCTAGCCTAAGTCTATACTACTTTATAGGCTATGCCAATATAGTGTAAACACTCACTACAGAAACAGGCGGGATCCTCCCATTGCTAGAGTTAAATCCATTTCCCATCAACCTAGGGCTGTCTATTTCTGGGGGTAAGTTGGTACAGCTATATCCGTCTCTCAAGGGTGTGGATTTTTCACATGCCTGAGATACATGGCTACACCAGTGTACATTTCCAGTATAGCTCAGACTGTAGCAATGCTTCTAAACCTCTAGCCAATGTAAGGAAGAGCCCTGCGCAGATACAAATATGTGAATCCGTATCTGATCTGGATCTGCAAGAAATGGTCTGCGGACAGCCGTGTTGTATCCGCAGATGCGGATATAATGCGGATATCCGCGTATTCACGGGGCTCTAGCCATGCACAGAACAATATGTGGATCCGTATCCGAACTGCATCTGCAAGAAATAGTCTGCGGATATCCGCATTGTATCTGCGGATGCAGATATCCGCAGATTTGCAGGGCTGTACAGAACAAATTCCACCCTTTCACACATAGCAAGAGCACATTGGAGACATTCGCCACTTAAGCCTCAGCCTAGGCCAACCCCATCTATTTCAACAGCTTTGTAGTTCTAACTCTGAACAATCCAGACCACATCTCTTTAGCATACAGGTTTCTACAGCCAACCGAGGAAAATGTCACTCTAAGTTCAGGAAGAATCAAAAATTGTCAAGTCTTCTGTAAATCTGCATTTGTTATCCAAAATGAGATTCAGTTGTAGACCTCCCCCACATCCCAACAGCAGAGATTCATTGATTCTTTCAGTGTAAAGTGATTTTCTTTCACTAACAACCTTTCCATTGGCACTCTTAGAAACTCTGAATTTCCTTTTCATAGATTTTTCTTTTTAAATACATGTCCCATAGGAAGAAGAGAAGTGCCCTCTGTTCTAACAAAGAGAGGTAATAAGGCACATCCAAGGTCATTCTATCTATCTGTATTTCAACAGGTAACTCCAGCCACAAGAACAAAATGACAATTGCATAGTTTGAAATGTCTATTGGGGAAATGCAATCTTGGTAAGTTACTACAGGATGCTCTATTCCATTTACAATTTTGAGACTGTTCAAATATGTTCAGAGATTTAAGTTACGCAAGTTTCTTTTAGAGACATTTTTCTGTAGGTCATTTTTACATTTTTATGAGTGTTCATAATTACTAAAAAAACAGTCAAAATGCACCTAGAAAAAGAAAGCTTGTTAAAAGACAAGCATTTGATGGTTCCTTTTTCTAGGTGAACTTTGACTGTTTTGCAGAGAGACAGAGAGAGAGAGGGGAAAAAAAATTAAGTCACCTTTAGCTGTCCAACTGTTTGCTCTGCATTCTTCTTTTGGAGTTCCTCCTGTTGCAATTTATTGTTCTTCTCCGTCAGTTCATTCACAAGTCTAGCACAATCCTGGCGCAATTTGTTCAGTTCACTAGACTGCCTAAAGAAATAAGAATGACTGATTTTTCATAACACGAATTGCAATTGCTTGCGATTACAAGAATCAAGTCAATGGAATATCAGTAGACATTCAAATACGAAGTCAAAAACACGCTTCTGGAAGAAGTGTTTGATCCCAATTTATGCTCATTGAGTAAAAAGTATTTGGCATTTCATAATGGGTAGAAAATTACACATAGAAAGCAATAACATTTGCAACTTGAACCATATCAATTGCAGCTGGGTCTCTGGACACCACCTAACACAAGAGAATCCTGATTCTACCCTTATTGTGAGAAGCACAAACTAACACTCTTCAGTGGCTCAGGAACAATACAAGTCACAACTTATGGAAACCCTGAATGACTGGTTGTCCTTCTCCTGAAACAATCAATGGGTAAAGATCTTATTGCCAATCATCATACGCATCGTTTATGCAACTGTTGAATACTTTTGTAAAAATGATTTAAATCTTAAAATATTACAGACTTAAAATTCCAAGATCAACACTTCTGCTGAGGCCTTACGGCTATGTAATTTCTGTCTATACTGACGGCAGCAGATTCCCCACCACCAGTGCGTGCTTCTGTGTTCGATTGAGCAGCCTGTTAAGACACACTCAATCGAACACGGAACCAAAGCTCTGACTCCAGCCCCGGAATTGGAGTAGCGCTACGCTGATCGGACACCATTTCCGGTTGGCTTAGCACAGCGTGTAAGGGGTAGTTAGGAAGTCGCAGGGAGATATGCAAGGTATTTTATGTACCTTTTGTCTCTGCCATCGACTGCTGCTGAAAAGCACGGCAAGTATAAACTAGGGCTGAGTTGAAGGGGTTTAGTTATAAAAGAGAAGCCCAGTGAAGTGACAGCATTAACTCTAATTGTCTTTGCTTCCACTCCATTACGTCCGATAAGAAATCCAGACTCTACAAGCCATGCTAACTCTTCACTGAAGTGAGTCAACATGGCACAGCACCAAGTACAGATGACAGGTGTTCCTAGCCCATTGGGGTTCAGTAGCCCGTTCACTGACCCTTAAGGTCCTCAGAGGATGGGGTACTGTTTACAGAACTACAGAACCCAAACAGGTCGAGAAGGATGGACAGCAGCAACCGCAGTGATCACCTGACCTGGGCTGTATTTTGAGGGACTATCAGGGATTTACAGCCAAAACTGTCAGCAGAGAGTAGGTATTCTAGGTGCCCAACTTGAGAAACTATAACAAGGGCCCACTCTTCAGAAAGTGCCAAGCACCTATGTACCAAAAAACGAATGGGTCTCAAATTGAGGCACCCAAAGCCAATAATCACGAAGATCTTGACCGAGGGGCCTAACTTGTTGAGTATCAGAACATGCATCCTCAGAATAACCACTCAGTTAGTACAACACCTAAAAAGGCGGCCAGGACAGTTCTCTTCAGAGAAAGCCTCCCTTCTTTAAAAAAACAAAAAACAAAAAAAACCAGTGCCTCTGAGCCATCAGAACTCCTGAACATACTTGCTTTCCATTTGGTTGGTAGAAGTACTGACAGCATCTCTCAGGATACCATTTTCTTTCTTCAGGTGGGTTATCTCAGCCTCCAGCTGCTCACGAAGTTGCTGGAACTAAAATAAATACCACACATTTCTTAAAGCTCTGAAGAATACAAGATAGTTATGTAGCGGACACTGATACTACCATAACAGAAATTTACAATAATCTCAGATCAAGAAAATTAATCTGAAAGGCACTTAGGTTTTGCAGTCCACACCCAATTAAAAGCCTATAGATATTATCCCCCCCAAAGGTGAATTAAGGAAATATTTGCCTTGTATTCCACGGTCCCTGCTTGCGCACACGTGCCAGTTTTCTTATGCAGCATGCAAGCTAGTGTTAGATCACTGAGCATTCCTGATTGTGTGTCTTATTCCAATAAACTCCGCTAGACATTTTAAAGGAGATTCAGGGGGTTTTATTTAATGTATTTCTTTTGGGAAGTTTGAAGCCAAACTGAAAACATGCAGAGACGTTTAAGTCCGTGGTGAGAGAACGGACTACAAGGCCAAGCCATAAGCCCTTTTCAATGGTCTGGGCCCCATCTTCATTCCGGAGATTTTAAGTGGAGTAAGTTAAGATGATCAGGAACTAGATCTCTTTCAGGTATTTATGTGCTTTCATTGCAGTGTGAACGCAGTTTCCTTGAAGCACACGTCTCACAAATCAGAGATTCATGCCAAGGCTGCGTCAGAAGCCTTGATTCAGCACTAAAGAAGGAAAGACTGTATGCCAGATGACAGGCAGGGCTGGCTAGTGCGAGCTGCCAGTTTGTTGAGGGCCCACAACACATGCAGCTTAAATATTTCTTGCCTCCTCGAATGGTGCCAAGAACTTTCAGAGACAGCTGAAACTGCTTCCAGCCAGGACCTAGTTTCATCTGATGACTAATTCATCAGTGAGGATTTTGTATACAAAAAAGCTGTCAGACAAACATTTGCTCTGGGGCCGAGACAGAAAAAAGGAGACGCTACAGACGTGCCAACATTTAGCTGGGCTCCAAGTTACTCTCAATACTGTACAACTGTAAAAGTCCTGGGAAAAAAGAAGACACACAAATCTACAAACAGCGTGTTCAAAAAAAATTTTTTTTTTTTTAAAATCAGGCCATCAGCCAAACAGCGTGCTCCTTCCTGCACTCTACTTCCCATAGACCAGCAGGGGGAGTGGGACCAGAATGCCACGAACCAGGGAGACTTCTGCTTCTTCATGCAGAATATAATTTCTGTGAAAGTGGTGAGGTGAGCAAGGCATTCTCCCCCAGTCTGGTTCAGGACCCGATTGGACAGCGTGCTGTATATAGCTAGCAACAGCCCCTATTCTGGAGAGGCCCTTTTGCTTCAGTAACTCCAACAGGGTGCCCTCTGACGTATGCAGAAACACTGGAAATGTATCACTTGATTTAAAAGTGTACACATTGCCCTCAATATTGCTACAGCTCCACAGGAAAAAGGGGATGCTTAGAGCTGAGTTTTTAATCAATCAGTTGGCAGAAATGCAGGCCTATGCCTTCTAGAAAGCTTAGACTGGCTGTAGACGGAAGAAGTTTGCCTTTGATTTTGATGAGGCTAATGTTTTTCTTGGGTCACACTGTAATAACGTGAATCAAGGATACCATAACAAGTGGTTTTCAATCTGGGAATCCTGACGATTCGTGGTCTATAGCTAAGATTTCCAAAGGAGTCCGCACCTCCAGCCGAAATCTTTTAGGGGCCCACAAATGAAGAAAGGTTAAAACCACTGGTCTAGATGGCTCAGAGGACCATCTTATGGCAGAGTGGAGGAGAGGTACATCAATGGCCATTAGCCCAGCTAGTCAATAATGCAACCCCATGCTTTTGGTCTAAATCAGACTGCTAGAAGCTGAGGCTGGACAACCAGGAATGGATCGCTACATAAACTGCCCTGTTCTGCTCATTCCCTCTTAAGCATCTGGCCCTGGCCACTGTCAGAAGACAGGACACTGGACTAGACAGACCATTGGTCTGATCCAGTGTGGCCATTTTTATGTTCTTACTATCCTTCATGATTTTCAGTAAAGTGCTTTGCTACACAGAGCACATTTTACAACCTCCTTCCATGTATCCGTAAAAGTGAAGATGTACTTTGCAACCAGCATGTCGTGTGGTTAATAGCGCTGGTACACGTGTCGGACGGTGAGGGCCATCTTTCTGAAACCAGATGATTTAACTATATTTTGCACCTCAAGAATCGCACTTTCCAATGACACAAGATCACAACCCACTTGTGAAGAAGTGGGGGTGTAACTCTCCATTGTACAGATAACGGAGGCACAAAGTCAGTGACTAAGCCTGGAATAGAACCGCAGTCACCAGATCCCAACCCTTTGCTCCAGCCAGGAGCCATACTGCTCACCACTGGTCATTTTCAGCTAAGGGAAATGAATGAATGAAAAGCAGAACAGCAGTCACTTTACATGACGAGACCTGTCTTGGAAACAAAAGCCAGCTCTAGCACCTTGCTGCCTTCACCTAGACAAAGAATTCATCCTAGATTCCTCACCTCAAATCACTAGAGATTCTGGGTAGCATCTGCTGTTTGTTCACATGGAAACACAGTTAAGTGTTGTGCCTTTTGCTAAAACAGCCATTTTTCATCATTAACCTACTTGTGCTTAACTCAAGAAATCAAGGCTTTCATAAAGCTTTACCTTCATCTTCATCCCCTGGTTTTCTTGGTAGCTAACATGGATCTTGCTCTGGAAAGTGCCATGATCCTTTTCCAGGGTGTTGATTCGTTCTCTCATCTTCGTCGTCAGCAAATTGCTTCTTTCCTTCTCTTCAACCAGTTCCTTGGGTAGGAAATCAGAAAATAAAATTCATTTCCCCATCTCTCAACCTCCTAAAAAACCACAAGGTGATACATTACTAATTACATTCAATATACATCAGATCAGAGCCATCAACAATACTCTTTACTCACAGAAGAATTCAAGCGTTTGGTCTGACTAGCAACATGTTTCTGCTTTTTATAAGGATTTACCATTGAGATAATTTCATAGTTAAAGTAAAATTGGTCATTGCAATAAAAAAGTTGTCTCTTGCTTCTTCAGGGAAACTGCAATACTATTTCTATCAGATTGAGCCAAATTCTTCCCTTAATTATCTCAGCGTGTCCCCGTGAGATCAATATTTCTCAGGTCTATTTAAGGGCAGAATTTTGCCTAATGAACCAGGAAAACTCGGTCATAGGATAGCTGCAAAAGTATAGTACTGTATTTTAGATCCAATACGGGGAGATCAGTCTAACTTCCAGGTCTGCCCACTAGCCAGAGTCATTCAAATCAAAATCAAATCAAAGCAAGTGTTTAAATTCAAACTGCTTTGATTTGCTGTAACAGTCTGACCTGATCCTATGACTTACTCAACCCTAACTTTATTTTCCTCCCATCTTCAAGCGTCTGACAAAGTGGGATTTTCTCCCACGAAAAACTCATGCAATAAATAAATGTGTTAGTCTTTAAAAGTGCCACCAGACTCCTTGTTTGTTAGTGCACGATGATCATTATGTTAAACGCAAACTGAAAATGTCACTATTTGAGACCAACATTCCTGTGCAAAGATTTTACACGTTCCATAAATCAGTATTCTGCGGGTAACCCAAGCAGCTGCCAGGGTTCTAGGCAGACAAGCAGCAAAGACTCAAAGTCCATACTGATTCATTCCCTAGCCAAGAGAAGATAACCAAAATTTATAGTTTTGCAATAGAAATGCAAGTTTTATTTGGTTTAATTGTTTATCAAATGGCAAAGAAAATGAAACATCCAATAAATTTGCAGGACTGCTTCTCGGCAGCATGCCATTTGTGCACATGCTGAGGGAAATAAGGTCAATTGCCGCCTTCTGCCAAGCTTCTATTAGATCAGTTAGTGAAAACATGCACAATTTACTTAGGACTATTAACTTCTGTGACTTAAATAAAAGCTAATGTTCTCTTTTGAGATCCCAATTTATTCCCCTCAATCTTGCCTTTCCCAGAGTGAGGTTTTTGAGACAGTGACTTAGGAGCTTATGTCCCACTGAAAGCCCTAAATCACTTTGGGAAAATAGAACTTGAGCAGCCTGCCATAATGAAACAGCAGGAGTTTAATTTTCAAAAGCCTCTGTGGGGACATTAGCTGGCCACTTCTTTCACCTACCTACTCAGGAAGCCAGAAAAGCATAATGTTTTGAAAACTTTATGTAGTTTTCAACAGTAGAAAAGTTTTAAAAGTTGAAATTAGACTTCACTCAAACAAATGCATACTTCCTCCTTTAGCCGATTTACCATTTACCTCCCACCAATGACTGGATTCTCTACACCCAGTGTGACAGATTCCTACCAATCTGGAGATAACATGCCTCTAATTTTCCACTTCTTCAGGAACACTTAAACTTAATATTGTATGTGAAACAGTTGTGGGTCAACAACAGTCTGGGTATTTATCCAGACAAACTTCCCCGATCTCCTTCTTTCCACTAGTGATTCAAAGCATGTATTCAAAACCCCATTCTCTCTCTCTTCCACCCATCCTCAGTAATTCGCAACTGTAGAATCCCGTTCAGATTAGCTTCCTCTGCACTTGCCCAAATGAGTGTCCCAGAGATCACAAACACTTCCTGCACTAATAATTTATTCTTTCTTCTCTATCACCTCCCTTGCCAAACATCCTCCCGAGCTCTTTGACTTCTAAAACTTCGTTACCTCTCCTCCCAGCATTTTGCTAATTTCTTCAGAGATGCATGAGTTGTGGGGCAAGAGTTATTGCTGCTCTGGCTAAATACCCTTTCCCTCCTTTATCTCGGACTAGACTATATTTTAGCATGTAGCCAGTGTATCCATCCCCTTGGCCATATTTCTGTCCTTTCTTGCCTTTCAGACTACCCTAGTACTTCTCTTCCATCCTGTGAAATCCTCAAGGTCACGCTGGATACTCCATATCCTCTTCTGCAAACGTATGGAGTTTGGAGACAGTCAGTTTCTAGTGCATTCACTTCCCAACCCTCTCATCATTCAGCAGAGAAGAAGTCAGTTTCTTCACAAGGTCACAATACTCCAGTTCAAGGGCTGCTGTTCACCTCCAACTGTACACCTGTCACTCTGGTTCTATGCTGCTGACTTTGCTGTCCTCTCTGCGCTTTCATTATTACACTTCCTTACAGCCACAAACCATGACGGACATTGCGAGGACAGCAAAGTGACTCTGCTTCCTGGAGGTCTTCATGCTTTGAACATTGTTGATCAGAATGGTGTGGCTTGGCTTGGCCAGATTGCATATGCCAAATATATATTATTATTCCACTTGCCCGGGTTTTCTTTCAAACGTACCACTGCTCTTTCAGTGCCTCCACCAGTAGTTCTTGCCTTTCATTCTGCACTCCCCCTTCCCTTACACCTCACTGATCCTCAAACTCAGCCTCCAGCTAGCCATGAACTACTTCCAAGTTTCTCTCGACCACAGCCTCTCTTCAATTTCACAAGTGCCTTTCCAATAACTCATGCCCCGACAGCCAATTTCCTCTTCTCCACATCATGTACTAACATTATTAATACCACTACCTACACCCTCATCTACCTATGCTCAACTTCAATTTCTGAAATCTCCTTCCCACTAAAATCTTTGTCCACACCTATCATTTCAAGCTTTCTGGCTTCTAACTCCATTTCCCCCCCCCCCCCCCACTCTATCCCAAGTGCTATTCCAGTCAACTCTAAGGCCTACATAACTATTTGTTGTACAGGATTCTCTTCACTTTCATTACATTCTGCCTTCCTCTGAAATCTTCACAGAATTAAGGAAGTCTGGAGACTGTTTTAGGAAGTTTAGCTACATGAAACCAGCTTCCCGCACAATTAAACTAGCACAGATTGGATATAGTGAACGCAAGCCTGGCAGGCTAAAACCAGAAAGAATCTAAGCCATGTGTCTTCCCCATAAAAAGCCTCTTAGTTCCAGAGATCACTGTGTCTAGCAATATGGGAATTTGTGGATATCAGAAAATGGACCAGCTGAAAACTGTGGCATATGAATATCTTTAATATTAGAATTCATAAGACATGACATCCAGCCTATTTTATGTTCAAGAGGAGGTTAACATACTATGCTCACATAACATTTAAAAAAAATCATATTCCATTAATTGAAATACTGGCATAATATCTCAAAAGCCTCCTGGAAACCAAAGCAACATAAAGGCACTATCAATGGCATTTGGGGGCAGGGGAGGGATAAAAGAATTAGCCTTGATACATTTGAGAGAAAAATTTCCCTTTTTGTTTCATACTGATCTCCTTAAACTAGCAATCACTGACTTCACTGAAATTCCATCGGTTCCTTCTTAGTTTCCTTTCAATGCCATACCTGTTCCCTTTGATATATTCACCTGTGTTAGCTGCTTGCACTGCTCCTTGGCACCAGCAACTTCTTCCTTCAGAGCGACAAGCATTGTGTCTTTTTCTTGCAGCTGATATATAATTGCAGCCGAGTCTCCCTTATTAGCCTACAGCGAAAGGATATTAAAAGAGATCAAACACAACGAAAGGGTTAAAATTGTAGTATCTATCATGGTCCATACTGGAAGTTGTCGTAATCCCGATTAGGTTGTTTTTGTTCCTTAGCTAATACCCACTGTTGCACAGTCCAGCAGGCGATCATTTGCCAGCCTGCTACCAGCAACATTATGCATGTAAAGGAGTTTTGGGTCTGCTACAAAAGGCCTCTGGCAAATTTCATTAGACCAGGAGATGTCTTTGAATCACATAGCCCTGGAACAGACTATTCTCCACATCCGAGGTCAGCTTGTGTGGTGGTGGTCTGGTGAGAAGCACCTACCGAAGTAGTGAGAAAGTTACGCGCTGCTACAAAACACACCAAGCTTGGTCTCCGAATGTGTCTTGCCACCCAACAGGGGAAATGCTGGCCTGGGATCGCCCTCCATGAACTAACAAGGACAACAAAAATATTGTGGTAGCGTGCCAGCTTATTACTGTACTGTACTGAATCATGTGGACCCTAGGAGAGGACAAACATATAACTCACTCAAACTTGTCCTACATATTATTGTAAAACTATACGAAAACAGAATGGAAGAAGAGGGAATTGGGCGAAACCTAGATTTGACAAATGCCCGTGACCTCTGCCACATATACACATTTTAGAATTCAGTTCTCACTGATGGTAAACTTACTACATGTTTTTGTGACTATGTGGCAATTTCCAGATTAAATCTGGTAACTGGTGACTTATCTGGGAGATCCATATTGTTTTCTTTGAAACTTTTCCGTTAATGGGTCCATCATTTTGTGTGCGGGCGACAGAGAGAAAAGTAGAAGGTAAGTGAATACTTAGAGATAAAGTACACCAATTGTTTGGTAGCAGATTGATACTACAAAGCAAATACCTTCTTCACTTGATAAATTAAGTGGCAAAGAACAGCATTTCCTGCTTTCTTCTGTGAAGTTCATGGGCTATAATTACAAACCTGTATAGTGCATACCTGAAAATGGTGTTCAGGGTGGAAAAAAAACTTTCCTATAAATGCACATGATACATATACACATGCACATGCACATCTGCAGCCTGTGCTACTGATTTGGTAACATCCACATTTTCAGCTGCGCACGTTCACACTTATTTGGTTTTGTTGGGTTACAGAAGTCAACGCTCAAACTACGTTTTGAACGGCTTTCAAAATCAACAGCAACAGACAAGCATCATGTAAATCAGATGCTAGCCTGTATTCATGAGAATGCTACTGAAAATGGATCACCACTATACACGTTGATTTTATGCGGATACCATCCCTGCGGTGCTCTAGTCCGGCCTTGCCATCTCAAGAAGAATATAATAGGAATGTAAAGATTTGGGTTAAGTGACAAAGTGAAGTTAGGCATAGAAAGATGTCCATGAGAGGTTAAAAAAATCAGGACCACTTGAAGGATTGAAAGGAATTGCGTACAGGCAGCTGAAATAATAAATATGAAAATATAAAATAAGGGGCCAACCAAAGTAATTAGACAGCAACAAATTTAAAGTCTTATAAAAAGGGAAGTTTTCACACAATTCATAATTAACCTGTGGAACCTATTGCCCTAAGCAACAACGACGAAAATAGGACTTGAAAAGTTTAGAGATTTGTGTGAATAAATATCAGACAGCTGACTAGCGAAGGTAAATTACGTAAGGCATGCCATTCCTTCAAGACACTATGCACTGACTTGTGGGTTTAACAAGAAAGCTTCCCAAATAACGGAGTTATGCAGTAACATGTTGATGGGGGTTTTCCACTTCCCTTTGAAGCATCAAGTACTGACACGGGCTACTAGACGGGAGGAACTATTGGTCTGATTTAATAGGACAACTCGTGTGTGTCTAGAACACAATGAAGATGTAGACGTCCATTCAGCTGCACACACAGCGCACTAGATTATATGATAACTTGTTCTATGTGAATAATCTTCAAGACTTCCAGTAAAATTGCTGTGGGGCCAAGGTAATGGAGTGGCACCTTACGTAAAACAGGCCATCTGGCCCCATTTCAAACCAAAACTTCATTTTTTAGACTATATCTCTATACAGAGCGGGAGCAGTGACCTTTTCTCTGGGCAGGATGAAGCATTCTTTTCCCTCTCCCTTTGATCCAGATCTTCTTCCCGCCACCCTCCCAAAACCACCCTCTGTGTTTTAGCTACTGCCAGGACACAAGGAGCTATATTATACCATCCCCACGAGAAAAGACACGGTCAGAAAATGGGCCTACTTTAGAGGTGCCTCCATCTCGTAGGTCTTGCTTTCTGAAATTTACGATTTTTTCCTTCCCCTCCAAGCAATTAACATCCATTTTTACAAGCAACACACCAGCTTACCAAGCCAATACCTAGTCCAACAGCTAGTATGCATGTACTCCTACATTAATAGCTAACAACTGACTTAGCTATAAGAATGGCCACATTGGGTCAGTACCCTGTCTTCTGCCCATGGCCAATGCCAGATGCTTCAGAGAAAATGAACAGAACAGGAAATCAAGTGACCCATCCCGCCACCCATTCCCAGCCTCTGGCAAACACCAAGCTTGGTTTATTCTAACTAATAGCCATTGATGGACCTATACTCCATGAACTAATCTACTTCTTTTTTGAACCCTGTTACAGTTTTGGCCTTCACAAAATCCTCTGGCAAGGAGTTTCACAGGTACAATATGTGGTGTGTGAAGATATACTTTCTTTTGTTCACTTTAAACCTGCAGCATGTTAATTTCATTTGATGACCCCCTAGTTTGTGTGTTCTGAGAAGTAACTAACACTTCCTTATTTACTTTCTCCACACCGGCCATGATTATATAGACCTCTCTCATTTCCCTCACTCAACTGTCTCTTTTCCAAGCTGAAAAGTCCCAGTCTTATTAATCTCTCCTCCTATAGAGACTGTTCCATATCCCTAATCATTTTAGTTGTCCTTTTCCGAACCTTTTCCATTCCAATGTATCTTTCTCAAGATGAGGCAACCAGATCTGAGTGCAGCATTCAAGATGTGGGCATACCATGGATTTATAGAAGCACTCTGATGATATTTTCTGTCTTATTAGCTATCCGTTTCCTAATGATTCTCAACATTGTTAGCTTTTTTGACCGCCACTGAGTGAATGTTTTCAGAGAACTTTCCATGACTGCAAGATCCTCCTTGAGCAGCAAGAGCTAAATTAGAGGCCATCATTTTATACGGATAGTTGAGAATTGCTTGCCGTTTATGAACCCTGAATTTCCTCTGCCACTTTGTTATCCAGTCACCGAGTTTTATGAGATCCCTTTGTAACGCTTCACTGCCTGCTTCAGACTTGATCTTGAGTAGGTTTGTATCATCTGCAAATTTAGTCACCTCACTGTTACCCCTTTTCCCAGGTCATTTATGAATGAATAGTACTGGTCCCAGTACAGACCACTGGGGGACACCAATATTTACCCCTCTCCATTCTGAAAACTGGCCATTTATTCCTAACCTTTGTCCACTATCTTATAGCCAGTTACTGATCTAGGAGAGGACCTTCCCTCTTACCCCATGACTGCTTACTTTGCTTACGAGCCTTTAGTGAGGGATCTCAAAGGCTTTCTGAAAATTTAAGTACACTATATCTACCGGATCACTCTTGACAAGTTTGCTGGCCCCCCTCAAAGAATTCTAGTAGATTGGTGAGGCATGATTTCACTTTCCAAAAACCATGCTGACTCTTCTCCAATAAATCATATTCATATATGGGTCTGACAATTCTGTTCTTTCCTAATTTGCCTACTGCTGAAATTAGGCTTCCTGGAGCCTTTTTAAAAATTGGCATCACATTAGCTATCCTCCAGTCATTTGGTAGTGAAGCTGACTTAAACGAAACGTTACATACCACAGTTAGTAGTTCTGCAATTTCGTATCTGAGTTCCTTCATTACTCTTGGGTGAATAGCATCTTGTACCAGTGACTTATTACTGTTTAAAATGTATCAATTTTTTTCCAAAACCTTCTCTAATTACATCTCAATCTGGCACAGTTCCTCAGGATTTGCCACCTGAAAAGAACAGCTCTGGTTTGGGAATCTCCCTCACATCCTCTGGAGATGAATGCAAAATCTTTATGACAGAGCCATTCTCCAGGCATGTCAAATTTTTGGTCCAGCTAACTTGACTGTGTCCCTTCCAAACACCTGTGTATTAAAACTAAATAGTCATAGTATGTGGCTCTTCTGGAGCTCACCTTCTGCAAGGCATCCTGTATCACACTGGATTTCTCCTTTAGCAGCTCAACCACACAAAGGGCCTCTTCTTCAGTGAAGATCATGCTCTTCATAGCCAAGAGAAAGTCTTTAAACTTTACTTCAGCATTTTCTGTAATTAAATGACAGTGACATTTTCAGCAGCGAATATATATTCACTTTGCTTCAAAATAATACATTTACATAGGCATATTCTCATATACGACGTTTCAAACTGAAATTAAATAGCAGAGAGTCAAGCATTCAGTAAAGACAACACGCCTTATATTTAGAATGGAATCTGACACTGAAACCTGCCAATTGAGTCTCTGGAATATAGTTCTACCAGAATACCTACCACTGTTTGTGCACAAAGTAGAAATTATATAATATCACCAGCCACAAATCAAACACAGCCAACAGCCTAAAGAAAACAAACCAGAACATGCATTTAGGAATGTACTGGTAGGAGTGACCTGCGGTTAAGGGAAAGTAATTTGTACTTGGTTCCCCATTTAAAAGGCAATTTGTATTATGTCATAAGAGTCGTGTGCAAACAGCAAGGGTTCCAAATTCATCGAGCAGCATGATTGTGAACAAGATAAATGGAAGCTTTCAAGAAGACCACAGCAGCCACAATGTAAAATAACTGATACATTCCTAGATTAAATTACAGAAGGCATCTAGCAGTAGGAAAAACAGACTGATTTAACGTGGATACAAAGACCAGTCAAATCCAGTTTGCTTATCTTTGCCACACGAATGGTAGCAAGAGTTCAGAAAACTATACTGCACGGCGTGTAATTTTAGTAAAATTTAATGAAGCTCTGGCATACCCAATACAACTGCCAAACATCTATTAGCATAAGAATGCACATCAATGGAGACATTTGTGAGAGCTACTTTATTTGAAAGGAAAAAAGAGACACAGAAACATGACCAGTAAGGGATCCAAACCCAATCCCCAAATGTGCCATTTAAGATTTGACATGGGTGCTGAAAAGCAAGTCAAATCAAAACCAACTCCCATTTACTAACACATGTGGCAAAACCACTCAGTTTTACCAGCACTAGAGAGATTACCTAGGGAGAGAACAAGCCACTGAAGGACAACCCTGAAAGCACAGACCAAGGGAAAGATGTTGAGCAATTGTGATTAATTATCTGCTCTATTCAGCAGATAAATCCTTATTAGCCTTGACCGCAGGCCTGCGTATCAAGTAGTAACTAGATTGAAGCCATCACTAATGCAGTCATGGAGTGAAACGCCAAAATCTCTGACTGGCGAGAGTCAAGTAGGTTA
Organism: Pelusios castaneus; assembly: GCA_007922175.1. NCBI lineage: Eukaryota > Metazoa > Chordata > Testudines > Pelomedusidae > Pelusios > Pelusios castaneus. The sequence goes on from ML685781.1 coordinate 14,564,502, forward strand.
AGATGCCGCAGGAGGAGAAAAACTTGGCTCAAAGCAACATGTGCTTGGTGCAAATACAGGAAAACCTTGCTCCTGTGCCCAAGAAGCTTATAGCTGAAATAAGGGAATGTTTCTAAAGTAGGTGGACTAATCCTGGATGACAGAAGAATTAGCCACATTTGAATTCTGTTCCGCTAAAGGAGGTTAGGAGTAAACAGGAAGGGAGGGGTGCAACAGACAAGTTTTTAGACTCAATGTGGTATCAAACAGCCATCTGAGCTACAAGCACAGGGAAAAAGGAAAGCAGCAGAACAATACAATGCTGGAGCTTCAGTCTAAGCCACCACAATCCACTCAGTGCTATATTTAAAAGCTACTGCACATAGAAATCCAAGTCGCACAAACACACTGCCAAGTCATTAATTAGATGTTTATAAAGGATATCAAGAAACTGATCCTTTCTATGATCTTGACTGAGGGGTCCACCTCACTCTCAGATTCCCAGCATCCCCCTCTTCTACAAATCATACATTTGTAGGTCACATTTCAGCCCCCCCCCCCCCCGCGCTTCCCCCACAGGCTTTGTAGAGAACATGAAACAGCTTTTCAGGATTAAGAGGATCAATATTTGCTTTCCTATTTGAATATTTTTCAACAATCTAGAGTGACATTCTCGAGATGGAGTTAAACTCTTCCGCTCTACAGATTAGTCCAACTTCCAGACACAATGGAGGTTGTAAATTGATTATGTTGTCTCTTTGTAAGATTACCTTTATCAGTTTCGTTCTTCAGTTTCTTAGCACTGCTTTTCTGGATCCCCTCGGTTACATCTTGCTTTGCCATATCAGCCATTTCTCTCTTTTCAACCAACGGGTTCAGATCAGAGTTATCCATCAAAGGAATGTAAGTAGTCGCATGAATAAGAGGTTCATCCACCAGGGCTGGAACTACAGTTTCACAGAATGGGTTAATGCCCATATGAAACTCTCTTTACCTTCAGAAAAGCAGCAAATTACGCTAAAAGAAATGTGGGTGAAAACAAACAGATCTAGTCCCCTTTATAAAACTTGATCAGCTAGAGTTTTGTATATCCCCATCACAGGTTAATAACTCAGTACAGCTCTTCAATTAAGCAAGCAAATGAGTAGCTCTAAAACAATGATTTAATAACGTAATTTACATTTGTCACCATCACCTTTGAGGACTTGACCGGTAAATGAATTAACAGACTCATCATATTCCAACCTCCATTTCACTTTAATGAAAGAGCCACATGTAATTTTATGAGGCTTGACACTGCGGAAGGCGGCAACAGCCATTTCAGACAAGGAGCGTTTGGCTTTAATGAAGTTTTCGAAAGGAAAAGCTATTGATCTATTTTACGTGCTATACCCCCAGCAGGTTACTCCATAAGCAAACTAAGCTATTGAGGTAGAATGCACTACGGACAGTAATCAGGTTTAGCGTATTTGCAGACCGAAGGCAATTTTACTACGAAACCTAGAATTTTCTAATAAGCAGCTCACATGTTATTTGTACTATAGTAGTGCCTAGGTGGCTGAGTGATACTAGGACCCACAGTGAGTAGAAGCGTGTAAAATATGCCGCAGGAGAGTCCTGGCCCAAAGAACTCCCAGTCTAAGGGGATATGGCCGAATGAGGGGAAACAGGAAGAGAGAGGTGGGGTGATTGGCCCAACTCTGGCCCCTTGCCTCTGAATCACAAGCCATCATCCTGCAAACAAGTTGTGTCTACTCCAGGAAAGTTTACCATTCCAGCCAACCGAAATCCAAGAGCTGGTTAGCTGAACCAGGAGGAAGTCATTCATTTATAATAGCCATTTTCCCCATCATTTTAGTGAAATTGACTGAAAAATGGGGGTAAAAACTGCTCAACTGTTGAATGCTTGTCTACGTTACCGGTCTTCATCCCAGTTCAGCTGAACAGGTGCTGTAAATTATTTGAGTTTTGGCAGATTTTCCTCTGCACAGGCGAGGACTATAGCCCAAGAAATGATGGCATTTTGGCCAAAACAGACTGAAGAAAGAAAATGCCAGCCAGGATCAATACCTGTTTGACAGTGACTAGTCCCATATGCATCAGAGCTACATGCAAAAAATTCCATTTCCCCTAACTATGCAATAAGCCTGAGGCAAAGGTCTCATGCAGCTGCTATTTTTATTATTAATTATTTGTATTACCATAGCAACTAGGAGCCCCAGCCATGAGCCACTCTGCAGAACAAGAGGCAGATGGTTAGAGACAGACAGGAGGTCCCAGGAAATAAGACAACATTGGTCGCTGTGATCAGTAATGGTGTCTCTCAGTGCACCAACAATCTAGGTGTTGTCACGCTTTCTGAAGGCATCACGGCCAAGGAGAATTTTAGAAAGAGTTCTGAAGGAGGATAATACTATCGATTTGCAGATGTGTGCATGGAGCTTCTCCCAAGCGCGGGTGGGAGAAAGCACAAAGATTTTTTTGAAAATTTAACAAGTGGGTGACAGAGACTGGCTGATGGGAGGCAGAGTTGACATCCCAATAGCAAGTGAGATAACAGGGTGGGGATACTGCGTGAAGGGACTTGAACATGAAGACAAGTAGCTTAGGTTTGACGTGACAGTAAAGGAAGAGCCAAAGAGATGGGTGACGCGGTCAAAGCATGGGCTAGAAACAGGATATTTGCAGCAGCATTTTGAATGGACATGAGCAGGGCAAGAACGCACTTGTCAAAGCCAGAGAGGAAGCCGTTACGGTAATCACGATGCAAAGTGCTGAGAGCCTAGACAAGTTGGTGATCGGTTTATCCTCAAACATGGTTTGTTTTCCATCACATAACTAGAACAAGACCCCTTTTAGAATCACTTTTTGTAAGGAAAATAAAAGGTTTCTACCCTCTAAAATTCCTACTTTTTGATTAGACAAGCTACTCCTTTACTAGCCTTAGGGAAGGAAAATGGGTTGGGGTAATCAAACGTATACCCATTTCCATAACATATGTGAGCCAAGAAATATTCTATAGCATCATCTCACCATTGTCAATTTTTTGTTTCTTTGTGGCAACTTTCTTCTTTCCTGATCCACTTTCCTGTTTTATCTCATGTTGGAACAGCAGTGGGTCTTGTTTTTTGGAAGGAGAGAGAAACGATTCACTCTTCAAATCCTGCTCATCTATAAAAAGGACACGATAGAAACACAATTCTGTATTTACAAAAGAACTTCAATAAGCAGTGAAGTCACTCCAGGTTGAATACGCTCTCACCTACACTTTAATCAGAATGTAGAGTTCTGTGGGCACATAGAATAAGGCCAAATTAAACCCAAAGACAATACAGGGTTGCAGCAAAGTTGGCAGCAGCAACAATGTTGTCAGACACAGGTAATTATACTGGCAAGCAGAACACAGAGCAGTGAAACTGAAGACAAACGGGCATCCTCTAGTCTAGTTCTAACAATTCCAATCAAGGTGCGTTACAGCACAAAAGAAAAGTGATCACTTTGTTACAAATGTTAACTTCTCATTTTCAGCAACTTTTTGCTGCTACCCCCTTAAACAATTCACCTCTAACTACTGGAACTGTGAAACAGAAAATAATGTCCCATGTTATGGAACTATTCCTTTTAAAGTTGCTTTTAATAGACATTCAGCTCTCTTTTGGGAAAAACTATGCTATATGATCTTCCCATGAGAGCTGGAACACACAATCCAGGGTTATGACAGTTTCTGTAATCTAAAGACAAAAGAGTTGTGGTTGCCCTCAAAAGAGTCTTTGCAAACCAAATTTCATAGCCATGCCCACAAAAACAGTTTCTAAAAGATCCAGTTACCCACACTATAGGATTTAATACATCTGCTTTTCTATTCTAAACCACAAGGTAGCGATGTCACCTTTTTCACATCATGTCTGATAGATTACTGCTGCACATAAAAAGGCCAAGATCTCCAATTGTTTTTGAATTATTTTAAGAGCTGTGATTTTTTTTTTTAACTGTTAAATCATATTCAAGCAATTGTAGTTAATACATTTAGCATACTAGCTTTTGCCACCTAGACAATATGGATTAAAGACAAGGCAATCTATGATCAGGCAGCATCCTCGCCTTCTGTAGGACAGATGTACACTCTACTAACTCAGATGCGCTTCAGTGACCAGCCCAGTTTCTTTTCTAGCTCCAGATAGCGTTCTACTAAAAATTTTCTCCTTCCCACAGTTCCAAGATAGTTGCCCAGTGGAAAGTTCTTATCACTGATAGCTAACTTTGCAGTAACCAACTTAAATAAGGATCCTGGTACTTAAAGCAAAATGAATTGCCATAGGATACAAGGTTTTATATATACCCTTTCATCGGAGCAGCTGTTATGTGCTAGGCCTATGGTTCGCAGTAATGCTGTGACCATGTTGGTCCCTGGATATGAGGATCAAGTGGGTGAGTTGCTCTGATAAAAGATTACTTCACCCACCTTGTGTCTCATGTCCTAGAGTCTCATTTTGGGATAGCATGATGCCAGAATTTCTAGCAAATGTTCCTCTGCAGTCTTTGTGGTAATCAAGCCCTTAAACTGCTTAAAATCAATTGAGCTAAACCAAGAACAAAGCAGAATCAGGAGATAAAACAGTTCTACTTCTCACCAATTTTGGCACAGGAAAATAAATACGGGGAGGGGGCAAATAAACACATCTTTGCCAGATAAAATATGGAAAAGGCAAAAAACCCTTAAAAACTAAAAGCAAACTTCTGCTTGATGCAGAACTGCTAGAAGAGTTCTGAGACACCGCTACATACTACACTGCCTTGCAATACGCAGAACACAATTTTGGCATACAAAAAGTATATGTAATATGAGATACCGATTCCATTTTTCTGCTTCTTCTGCCCCGCTTTCTTCTTTGATCCTGCTGCTTCAGATGGCGGGGTGGGCTGTTTGGTAACAGGAACTGGTTCGATTTTCTTGCCTACAGGCTTGGATCCTTCTGATTCTTTAGATGCGTGCTCTTCTTGCACAGTCCTATGCTTCTTCTCCTTCTTCTTCCGTTCTCTGATGCCACTCGAAGCTTCAGCCAGACCCAAAGGAACAGGAACTACGTGCTCTTCATCCGCAGCCAAGGCATCAGACAATTTGAACTCCCGTGGGCTGCTCTCGGAATCCGACTCGTGGAGGTTCCCATTCTGAGCTTCTTTCCTTTTGTTCTTTCTTTTCTCCGTTTTCTTTTTATCCATCTTCGAAGGCACAAACTTTTGGTCCCTTTTCTGTTTGGCAAGGACTTCATCATATAACGTTTCTTTCATGAAAAGCCAGAAGAAAAGGAAGATGACTGTAATAACCACGGAAGGAATGAGGATGATAAAATAGGTAGACTCGTAAAACTCCATTGTGCTTTTCTTAACTACTTACTCAAAAAATAATAGTAACCTAAGGTGAAAAAGAAAAACAAGAATTAGTTTCAGGTTAGGGGGTTTTTCCCCCCCTCAGAGTCTTATTCCTCAACTACCACTGCATTTTACAGGGAATTTTGAGATAGCAGCCTTAGAAGTAATTAAGAGTTGCTTCTTAAGTGCAAATCTTCAAATCCACATAAATAAGAATTTCTGGAACTAGCTATCCTTGGACAATCACCTCCCAGAAGTTTTTAGTAGGCAGAAGACAGGATACTGGACTAGATGGACCATTGGTCAGACCCATGTGGCCATTCTTATGTTCTTAAACTGTACAGGAAAGCCTCATAGTTTGTAACCCTAGTATCCATTAGTTCAGGGAGCGCGGGCGGCTCCCTCCCTCCCCCCCAGGTTACAGTAATTTAGGTGTTTTCAATGTCAAAAGCACATCACAAAAAGGCCTCAATGGCTGTGAAGCAAGAACCAATGAATACAGGGCAATGGATGACCATGTCACTCGCAATCCTAACCTTTCGTAAAAAGTTAAATCACATTTATTAAGTTTTAACATGGCCAAGGTCAATCAAATATTGGCCTGCTATTATACCCAAATTTATGACAACCTAAAAAATGAGCTGAAGGGAAGAGGAAGGAGAGAAAAACGAGTCCTAAATCTTAGCCTGCTTTGAAAAACATCCCGACTCTTAACCCAAAACAGTCTTTTTAGCCTCAAACCCAAGGCTCCAAAATATGCAAGGTCAGTAAATTCAAAGGACCAAGTTTCCGCATGATCTTAGCTGTGGACGTGTCACGACAGACGGACAACACTCTGCAACGCTGTGGACAAACCTTATGGAATATTCAGAAAAACTTTGCTAAATGACATTAAACCAAGGCTCACCCTAGATTTTGCCCCTGATGCCTAACAATGCCAAGAATCCACGACGACAAATAATGCCCCCTGGCACTCAAAAAAAAGAGCTGGCTATGCTTACATTTCCAGCACTGCAATCTTCCTCCCCCCCAACCGCCTGCCCCAACCCTGCACGCTGCCAAAAACGCCATCAGCAGCAGCTTTTTTTCAGTGGCAGAGGTCTTCCGTGCGCCAAGCTCTCCACAGAGTATGTTTGAAACAGTACTACAATCAAGTATACCAGGTACCCTTCGGTGGCAGAGTCTACGTAAGCCAACTAAACTGAACCAAGGCCACTTCACTTCTGAATGAGAGTATTCAAACTTTAGTTTAATGCAGTTTAACTTTTAATTCACAAAGGTAGTTTGGATGAACATTCCCAAGCATCCCCAGGACCTCATGTATACAAGTCCAAAAGAAAAGAATCCGCCTATGAACATCAAAGTCACAAGTATTCAAAAAATGAAGCTAGAATTCCACCTGAAAACATGCATCTACAAACTTAGTTTAAAAATAATGAAGGTTGGAAGTGTGCGCGTCAATGGAGTCCAGCTAACAAAACCTACACTGACTAGGTAGCGCTGAACAGTTAAGGAACCCAGCTAGCTTCTACAGCCATACAATCTTTTGTCACCTCTCTAATCAACGTAATTACAGGGTCCATTCACCCAGAACAGCGAACCCTAAATAGGAACAAGTTGCCAAGGAATTTTATTTTCTCCCTATCTAGAGTTAGTAACAGGTCATTTGTTACAACAGGTGATTTGACCTCACCTTCCTCTATGTGCTGTTCCCCAGTGTTTGAATCCTAACACCTATTTTGATTTGTTCTTACAGCCTGACCTGATCCTATGTCATACACTTCCCTGCATTTAACTTCCTCCCATTCTGAAAGTTTCCCATATTCAAAGTGTTTGGGATTTTCTCCCACAAAAGCTCATGCGATAAATAAATGTATGAGTCTTTCAAAGTGCCCCAGGACTCTTTTTTCTGCACTAGACTAAACACAGCTACCCCCTCTGGAACAGGTCATTCTCTCTCTCTCTAACGCACACACCCCTAGGTAAGAATTCAGTGCCAGCTATAGCCAGAGGTAAAAAAGCAAGGAGAGGTGGCAAAGGATAATTACCAAATCCTGACACTAAGGCAAATTTCATGGAGTCTTTTTCCATCATGGCCTCAATACAGGGATTCAGACAACACTTTCCTGGCTCCTTCTTGTAATCTCTCTTTAATAAACCCATTCCTTTTTCCCTGCTGCACTTATTCGGGGCTACAGCAAGCTGATATTTTTCCAATTTCCTCTCCAATGAAATAAGAGGAAACGAGTGAGGGTCAGAGCAGCACTTTTTACAATTGCTTCTGGCGGTACAGGGCACCAGAGGACGCTCACGTTGACCACCCAGGTAGTGTTAAGGGAAAATTCTCTGACAGCTGTGCACGACCCATGCACGCACACCCCCACAGTAGAATGGCCATATGTAATCACCGCAAACATAACCAGTGTTTAATTTTAACATTTTAAACTGACCTCAGAAGTCCTTTGGAAAAGAACAGAGTTACAAGTCTGGTTGCAGACCAACCCCACTTTAAAAGGTGTGGGATATTCTAAAAGCCCTTTGAATGTTTGAGTCCATGGACTATTATTTTCAGATTTATCAGATGAAGGCAGCCAGTTATTTCAGGTGCACCAGAAGTTGCATCCGCAATCTCTTTATAGTAAAAGGCATTTTATACTTGATCCAAAGCATACTGCTACAATTTACAGTTCCGTAATCACAGTAGAATCAGCCTCTGCTCCAGTTCTATGCTTGTTACTCCCTACAAAGTCAAGAGGAGCATGAACAAAAGCATGACCAGCGACCAATAAAATAAACGGAGAAAGCGTGATAGGAGATGCAATATTCAAAAGCCAGAGGATGCCTCTTCTCCAGAAGAGTGGTTCCAAAAAAATAAGCTTTAAGGTGTGATTTGAAATGGGACGCTCCTACTATGGACATGTCGAAGGAGTATCGTTGACTCTAAAGGAGTTCAAAACAAACAAGGAGTTCTGTGGCACTTAAGACTAACAAATGTATTTATCTCATGAGCTTTCGTGGAAGAAAATCCCACTTCGCCCGACGCTTTGAAGACTCTAAAGAGTCGGCATCTCACAGATGCACCTGATGAGAAAAACTGATCTGATAGTTACATGTAATTTCACTTCGGAACCTCCCACGGAAGCAAAGCTATCATGAAAACTTCCCGAGCCCCAGTACTGTAGTGTAAACAGAATGGCAGGGTGACTGTCTTCAGAGCGGGAAAGATGGCATTCATAAAGGCTTCTTGATACAGACTCTAAGATAATATTTGCAGCACAAAGGGGAAGTCGCACTTAAATCTTCACTTTAGCATACGAGAACAATTTCATTCCATCTCCCGTTCATTCTTTCTTGTCAAATTTGCAAGTCTCCCAGGCAAGAGGGAAACCAAACTGGGGTTGGGGGAAGGAGAAAGGGGAGACTGTCGAGAAGCAGGGGAGGTAAAAATGGAGAAACTACTTTCATCCAGACCTTTGCGGGCCGGCGCGGGCCCAAATAGGAAGAAAGTAGATAAAAACTATTTAACCCCGTTCACTCTGTTCTTTTTAGGGCTAGTTGTAGCAGCACATGGATACCTTTAAAAAAGTAATGCCTTTCCCTTAATAGGATTTGCAAAAAGTAGTTGGATGTATCGCAATAGACACCACAGGATGTAGCCCGCAATGAGGTGCTGCCGCTTCAGAGGGGGCTGTGGCACCTTGCCTTGTAGCCCCACAATGAGCAGCAACAGACAAGCACAACACACCTTGAGGTAACCGATTACTTGATATGTCCCTCGCTGCCAAGCTGCAGCACAAGCAGAGCCCCCGAATGAAATTTAACCAGCCCACGTTAAGTTCCATGCATTGCGACAAACCCTCAATAGGCCGTCTTTCAGACATCTAGCCTGGAAAAGGCTTTTTCAGTTGAGCTTCTGATTTGTTAAGTTGAATAACTGAGCTGGGTTTGACAACCCTCGTTTCCCCTATCTAAAAAAGGACCTTTTATATTCCTCATACGAGTTCTAGCATGGAATCACAGGACTGAAAGGGATCTCGAGAAGTCATCTAATCCACTATCTGGCCCTTATGGCAGGACTGAGCATTATTTAGACCACCTCAACAGGTGTTTCTCTAACCTGCTCTTAAAAATCTCCAATGATAAAGATTCCACAACCTCCCTAGGCAACTTATTCCAGTGCTTAACTACCTTGACAATTAGGATTTTTTTTCCTAATATCCAACCTAAAATGCCCAATGTATGTACTTTAAAATTGTTATCCCCCACCCCACCTGAGTCTTCTCTTCTCCAGACTAAACAAACCCAAGTTTTCCAATCTTCTGTCACAGTTCACATTTTCTAGATCTTTAATCAATTTTGTTGCTCTTCTCTGGACAGTCTCCAATTTGTCCACATCCTTCCTGAAACGTGGTGCCCTGACCTGACACAATACTCCAGCTGAGGCCTAACAAGCACAGAGTAGAGCAGAAGAATCACTTCTCGTGTCTTACTTACAAACTCCCGTTAATACATTCCAGAACGATGCTGCCTTCCCCTCCTCCCCCCAACCCCCCAGAGTTACACTGTTGAGTCATATTTAGCTTGTGATCCATTATGTCCTCAAGACCCCTTTCTGCAGCACTCTTTCCTAGGCAGTCATTTCTATTTTTTTTTAAACATATGAAACTGTTCCTTTCTAAATTGAGTGCTTTGCAATTGCCTTTATTGAATTTCATCTTATTTACTTCAGACTATTTCTCCAGATCACTTTGAATGTTAATCCTATCTTCCAAAGCACTTGCAACCCCTTCCAGCTTGGTACCACCCACAAATTTTGTAAGTGTCCTCTCTATATTATCATTGATGATGATGCTATTGAACAGAATAGGTGGTCACACTAGATGATCATACTGCTCCCTTCTGACCTTAGACTCTATGAGAACTGGAACCAGAACTGATATGGAACCCTTCTTGATATGCCCTTCCCACTTGATTGCGAACCACTAACACCACTCTGGGAATACAACCAATTATCCACTCACCTTACAATAGCTCCATCTATCTTTATTTCCCTAGTCAAGCAAGGAAGTATCAGAAACTTTACAAAAGTCAAGATGTATCATATCTATCAGTCCTCCTCCCCCCAATTTGCAAGGCTTGCTACCTTGTCAAAGAAAGCTATTGGGCTGGTTTGACATGATTTGTTCTTGACAAATCCATGCTGACTGTTACTTATCACCTTATTATCTTCTAGGTGTTTGCAAATTGATTGCTTAATTATTCGCTCTATTATCTTGCAGGGTACTGAAGTTAAGCTGACTGATCTGTAATTCCCCAAGTTATTTGCCTTTTTATAGATTGGCACTGGATTTGCCCTTTTTCAGTCCTCTGGAACCTCTCCTGTCTTCCATGATTTTTCAAAGATAATCATTAATTGCTCAGATATTTCCTAAGTCAGCTTCTGGAGTATTCTAGGATGTATTTCATCAGGTGCTGGTTACTGGAAAACATCTGACTTGTTCTTTCCCTATTTTAGTCTTTTACTGGCATTCATTAAGTTAGTTGTCCAAGCACTACTAACATTTTTGGTGAAAACTGAAACAAAAAAAGTCATAGCACTTCTGCCATTTCCACACGTTCTGTTGTTCTTCCCTCTCTCCTATTGAGTAATGTGCCTACCATATCACTGGTCTTCCTCTTGCTTCTCATAGAATATTTTCCTGTTACCCTTTATGTCCTTTAGCTAGTTTACTCTCACTTTGTGCCGCGGCTTTTCTAATTTTGTCCCTACATACTTATGGTATTTGTTTATGTTCTTCCTAGTTTCCACTTTTTGTAGGACTCCTTTTTGAGTTTCAGACCATTAAAGATCTCCTGGTTAAGCCAGGATGGTCTCTTCCCATACTTATCTTTCCTATTCAATGGAATAGTTTGCTCTTTTGTTCTCGATATCTCTTTAAAAAACTGCCAACTCTCTTGAAGTGTTCTGCCCCTTAAGACTTCTTTTCCATAGCATCTTATCTCCTCTACTCCTTGCATTCACTTAAGTCTGCCTTCTTGAAATCCATTATCCTTACCGTGCTGTTTCCCTCCTACCATTCATTAGAATCATGAACCTACCATTTCAGCAAAACAAGGAGGCTTGTCGCATTTTTAAAGACTAACATTTAATTTGTTAAATTCCAAAGGGGTAGCCGTGTTAGTCTATTGTAGAAAGACAACAGAGTCTTGCGGCACTTTTAAAGACTAACAGATTTATTAATCGCATGAGCTTTCGTGGGAGAAAATCCCACTTCGTCAGACGCTTTGAAGATAGGAAAGTTACAGAGTGGGAGGAAATTAAATGCAGGGGAGTGTATGACATAGCATCAGGTCAGGCTGTAACAGCAAATCAAAGTAGGTGTTAGGATTCAAAACACTGGGGAACAGCACATAGAGGAGGGGGGAGGTCAATTCACTTGATGTAATGCGAGAAAAATCCATAGTTGAACTAATCCAACACAGCTACCCCTTTGGAACCTACCGTTTCAGGATCACATTCCACTTTCAAATTCTCAACCAGTTCCTCCCTATTTCTGAAAATCAAATCTAAAATAGTCTCTTACCTAGTAGTTTTCTCTACTTTCTTAAATTAAAAAAAAAAAACTCTCCAATACATTCCAAGAACTTGTTCGATAATCTGTGCCCGGCTGCACTATTTTACCAACAGACATCTGGTAGTTGAAGTCCCCCGTCCCCACCAAATCCAGTGCTTTGGCTGATTTTATAAGCTGTTTTTTAAAAAAAATCTCATCCACCTCTTCATTATATTTAGCTGACATATAGTAGACTCCTACCTTGACATCACCCTGGCATTTTTTTATTTTACCCCTTTTATCCTTTCACTGAGATTTTCAACAAACCTATTTCCATCTCAGCCTCAGTCCAAGTGTCGTCTTTGATGGTATCCCTTTAACCTTTGTGCAGAGAAAGCATTGCATTTTGCCGAGTTATAAAAACAAATACATCTCTAGTATTTTCACTTTGAATTAACAAGCCAAAAATCACTTTTATTCACCTGTACCACAACACCACAAAAAATGCTTAGCCAATTACTTCATTTCTAATGCTGCATGTAACATGATTGTTTGTTAGCAACTGACTTCCTATAAGGAAGAAAGTTAGTTAACTTTGTATTATATTTCACAACACTAAAAGCTACTATTGTAAGTAGAACTCGAGGTTCTCTATGCTGAGATATAACCTTCTCAGGGATGTACAATCTGTTTTAATCCATGGACCGACTCTGGAAGACAGAAATAAATTATAACTCCATCTGGTTAATGCACGAGTCATTTTTAGCTTAGCCGTTCATATTAAAGGTATGCTCACTATGAATTCCTGTGTCTCAAGACACATGTAATCCCCTGAGATTTTTATGCTTCTTTGAAAATTAATAAAATTGCTAAGGACAAACAATTTCACCTTGAGTTTAAAAGGATACAATGTAAGATTTGGCTAAAGCTATAGCCTCTTTAATCAGGGTTTTCCCTGGGACTTAGTCAAGAGGGTTCACGAACCTTCTTAATGCTGCATGACACAGCAGCTGTGTCACCCGGCAGACTGAACCATGTCGGTAAGTGCCGTGGCAGAGATTTCAGAGACTTAGGAGTCTGCCCTGAAATGATCATCAGCTTGGATATGCAAGGTTTCTCCAAAGTTTAGGTGCTCATGCAACCAAATCAGTACATTATGCCTCTTTTAGTCAGCATTTAGCTGTTTCACCTCAGGGAGATATATTGTATAATCAATGGAACTCCAATTAGCATACCCAACCAGAACAGATGTGACTGTTTTATTAAATATTTTGTCTGTATGTGACCAGCCACACACCTCACGGTTGAAGAGAAACCCTCGAAAATAGCTTGATATTACAATCTTCATTTTCTCAAAGATCATAGCCCTTCAGACAGAAGGTTTCCCTGTTGATTAGAGCACTCGCCTTAGGAACTGAAGGATCTGGGTTCAATTCTCTGACACATTGGGAAAGTTGGCAAGGCCTGGTCTGCACTAGAAAATAAGATTGGCTCAACTACAAACCTCAGAGGTGAGAAAAACTCCACATCCCTGAGCAGCATGGCGAAGCCAACTTAAGTCCTTGCATAGACAGAGCTATGTCAATGGGTTAATTCTTCCATTGAACTAGCTACAGGCTCTTAGGGAAGTGGAATGCCTACTCCAATGGGAAAATCCCTCCCATCAGCGTCGCTACCGGTCCCCAACCAGTAGATCGCGAACTACTTCTGAAGGGCAGTTGCCATTGAAACCTATGAGCGTTGCGCCATCTGCTGGTGAAAGGTTGGAGACCACCGCGCTACATGGTGGCACAGGAGTTGTTCTGCCACTGCTGCATTTCAAATGTAGATAAGCCCCAAGTGTGTGTGCGCCTCAGTTCTGCATCTATAAAATGAGCTAACAGCACTGCCCTACCTCACAAACGTGCGGTGAGGACAAACCCATTGAAGATTATCAGGCGCTCAGACATTACAGTGATGGGAGCCAGATAAGTACCCAGAGCCAATATTTGTTTCAATTCAGTACAGCTGTGTCATTAAAGGTGACTTGCAAAGGAAAAATAGATTAAATTGGTTTACTTTGTTCTCTTTCGATGTATAAAGAGATTGTTGTTTCGAGAACATTCCCAGGGTCCACACAGGCATGCCCATGTCCTGTCTATGCAAAGGATGAGATCTGGAGAGCAAATGTAGTGTAAATGACATCCTGGGAAGCAAACGAGTGAAAGCAGAGTCCCTTGGAACGAGAAGGGGTTTTAGTCCGACTATTTAGAACTTGTTTTGGTGCTGTTAACCCCAAGCTAACTTCAGTGGCTACTTAATGGTCTGAAAAAAGGAAGTCCTGTTAAAGATTCAAACACCTCAGCCCTTCAATTACAGTATTAAGCACTCACAATAAATACAGCTTATACCACACGCTGCTCCTTCAAGGAAACAAGACTTTAGGGTCCTACTATTTCTCAGGGCTTGTCTACACTTAATACTACAGAGTGGGGGAGTCTACTGTCGGCATAGGTAATCCACCTCTCCAAGAGGTGGTAGCTAGAATGAAGGAAGAATTCTAGCATTGTATACACAGGGACAATTATGCCACTCACGGGTGTAGATTTTTCACATCCCCAGTTGATGTAGTTAAACCAACCTAAATTTCTAGCACAAACCTTGTTTTAGTTAAGAACAGGAAAAAGACACATTACAAATCCCTTTCACTTTCTTTATACATCAAATATCAAAAAGCAGGAAAAAAAGGGGGTGTGGGCGGCTGTAAAAATAATTTTCCAGGTCACCTAGAAAACCATACAAATATTAGTAAGAGTGAAAAAGGAGTATCTCGAAATCAAGAACACTGATGTTAATTTAATAAAAAGGAATTATTGAACCGACTGACACAAATATCAATATACACCTACGGTACATGAAGATTTTTGTATGTAATGTGCTCTTTAAAAGCAGTCTCACACACAATCCGTTTGTGTTAGTGCTCTTGAAAAGTCTCTGGAAGAGAGGTACAGTAAATCAATAACAATTGTGTGTTAAGGCACATCTGATACTGTACAGAGGACATATTAATCTCCTGCTCCTAAAGTTAGTTTCAAGCCTGAACGAAACATGTTTACGGGTTACTCAATAGTGCTTTAAAACACCAACGATGCTAACTAATGACAGACAAACAAGGGGAACAGATTTGTCAATACCTCTTTCTGCTCTTGATTATACTGATCCCATTAAACCATTTGCTGAACACGAATCTCACCACTGCAAACGCCCTGTAGGTAAATATTTTCCATTCCAAACATGCCACTATTTCTGCCACCCGCTGGGCTATGCTCAGTTACTTTACATTACTAATGTATTAAATGCCTCTAAAGTTTGTTTCATATCAGCAAACGCCTTTATTAACCATCTACTTATGGAAAGGGCATATTTAGAGGACACATACATTACAAGTAATGAGAACACAGTACCAAGGACTGAAGCCAGGTGCATTAGATGCCTATAGCTATATTCATAGGATCATACCTTGATTGACCTTGATTTTGTAAAGAGGGACCACTGACAACCATAAATAATATCCTACTTATTCACCCTCTACAACATCTCCTGAACACAGTGCCAAGTAGAAGATTGTGATAAAAGAAGAGGCAGAAGGACTCCATACTGGGAACTGAACAAACTATCTGGTCTGCCTGGTGGGTCATGCCCACGTGCTCAGGGTCTAACTCAACACTGTATTTGGGGTGGGAAGGAATTTTCCCCGGAGTCAAATTGGCAGAGACCGTGAGGGATTTTCACCTTCCTCTGCAGCCTGGGGCACAGGTCCTTTTGCAGCTTTAAACTAGTGTAAATGATGGATTCTCTGCAACTTGAGGTCTGAGGATTTCAGACACTCAGCCACAGGTTAGGGATCTATTCTAGGAGTAGGTGGGTGAGGTTCTGTGGCCTGCTCTGTGGAGGAGGTCAGATTAAATGACTGTGTGATGGTCCCTTCTGGTTGTAAAGTCTATGAGCCTATGAGATTTCAAAGAAGGGTGAGTAAATATACAAAGAGGCAGATATAATTTGCAATTGAACATCCGTTTCTAGGAGACTCCAATACCTCTTACGACGATTATGGAAGGGGAACTATTTAACTAAAATAGCTGAATGAAACAGTGAGAGGGAGGGGGTGGAGGATGAAGGAATCTCCCTTTCTCCTCTATTTCCAGGACTCCCTTCCTATGCCCTCCCCAGGATTCCAAAGAGTTAAAAGGTCTCCAGGGCAGTTAATATCCAAGACTTAAATGGGTGACTTTAAGATTAAATTATTTCCCTTTCATGTTCTTACCGAACAAGGGAGCTGAGAAACAGGACTAGGTCTGTCTGGTCTTCCACCCACCAAGCTGCAAGGTTGTAGTAGTACCAGGAAATGATGCTTCTCTGCCTTAATCTCAAAAATACACTGGTTTTCTCCTCTCTTCAAAGCGTCTGACAAAGTGGGATTTTCTCCCACAAAAGCTCATGCAATAAAGAAATGTGTTTGTCTTTAGAAGTGCCACAGGACTCCTTGTTTGTTTGGCTGATCTAGACTAACACGGCTCCCCCTTTGGAACTTGGTTTTCTCCTGTAAACTCTCACTTGCCTTCACACCCTGTCCCGAAGCACCAAGCCAAGAGCACATCAGATATAAACCAAGGAGAAATTCAGCATAAAGGCTGAGATCCTCAATTTGAGCTTTTGCCCCCAGCAACAACAGGACTGCAGTTTGAACGCTTTTTCCCCCAACAACAATTGTGCTTTCGTAAACTCTGAAGGCCAAGTTACACCCCAGTATACCTGCACAGGTGCACACCAACTGAAGGTGTAATCTGAAAACAAAGACGTCCACACCCTACTGAAGTCTTGTTAACAATCCTGTCGATGTGCAAGCCAGAAAACAAGGCAATTCCCTCCCCCAGGACTTTGTTGCTTCTACAGGGCAGGAAGTAGTAAAAACTTCCCTGAGTCGGATACGTAGGACAGAGGACGGGTCTGCTGAGCGAGAAGGAGGCCCCTTTACAGTCAATCTCCAGTGTTCAACTGCACTCAGTTTAGCTTTCTGGTAGTTTTAAAAGTACCACACTGACAAACAATGAATTGCTTTACTCGCAATAGCCCCCTCTGCTTGCTGTGCAACTAATGACTTGTGTAACTTTTTTCAAGACGTTTCGTTTTTTGCAACATGTTTTCACATTACCCATTAAGTTTCAATTCTGTAAGTAAAACAGAAGCTTGCTTTTCCCAAGGGTTCTTGTGGAGAAAGAAACATTCCACGTTAATCCAGGATTATATGCCAAAATAAAAATAAGCGCTATTAGATTTAGAGCCAAAGATGCGTTTCAATTAAAAGACATCTGAACAACAAGCAGCTTTACCTGTTATATATATATATTCCAGTATCGGGGAGCGGTCTAGTTTCTGCTCCAGTTCTGACCTGTTTTTGGCATTCATTCAGCTCTCTCCGGTCCAATATGCAAAAGTGCTATCCACAGAGCCCTGCAAAAATCCATGTATCGCTACAGACCATTTTTTTGCAGGTTGTATATCGGATGTGGCTCTCAAAAGTGGCTGTCTGCAGCTCATAGCCTTTGACACTGCTTCCCTGCCTTTTGAGATCAACGGGGCAGGGACACCTGCCAGCCAGCTACCAATCAACTCTTCAAGGGAACAGCTGATTGAGGAGTCTGGAACTGCAGGTGCAAATAACCTAGTAGACAGAGACTGCAGACAGCCGGTCAAATGTCAATTGATTCTGGCAGATTCAGATCCACAGGGCTGTGCAAGGCTCTCGCTATTGATCTTCTACAACTCCAGCTGAAGACAACGGGAACTACAGGTGCCAAGCACTTCTGAAAATAATCAGGCTGTGAGCTAGGGTGCTGGAACAACATATATAGTGGGGGTGCCGAGAGCCATTAAATCAAACTGTAAACCCTGTCTATAATAGAAACCACTTCAAGCCAAGCGGTGCGGCAGCACCCCAAGACCCCTAGTCCCAGGACCCACGGCCACCAGGGTTCTTATTTGGATGGAGTTGTCTGGAAAGTTAGTGAAAGTGAAGCTGACTTTCCAGATCACAACAGCTTGGGTTTCTCACATATAAATATCATTTACAAGCATTTAAAGCCATTATTTACCCACCCACAAAAGGGCAATAATGGCCCTTTCAGAGCAGGTGTGGTTTACTGTATAAATATATACCTGGGGCGTGATCCGCCCCTTGAATCACATCACTGCACACAGATGACGTCTCTTACATTGTCTGACAAGTCGCCATACAGGAGATGCTGAGTTCTGCACCTGATCTACAGGTTTGGTACCAATGTAACTATATTGGTCAGGGTTGGGGGTGGCCTACTGACAATTATACAAGCACAACCCCTATTGTGGAAACAGTTCCAGAGGGGCAGCCGGGTTAGTCTCGTTCAGCAAAACAAACAAGGAGTCTGGTGGCCCTTTTAAAGACTAACAAATGTATTTATCACATAAGCTTTGTGGGAGAAAAATCCCACTTCGCCGGACCCTTGAAGATCTGTAAATTCCCCATCAGACACTTGAAGATGGGGCATTTACAGATCTTCGAGCGTCTGACAAAGTGAGATTTTCTCCCACAAAAGCTTATGCGATAAATACATTTGTTAGTCTTTTAAAAGTGCCACCAGACTCCTTGTTTGCTCTACTGGTATAAAGATGCCTTACTCCACTATCAAATATCATTTATTCCCTTCCCCTACAGGAATGGGAGATGCTTCATTTATATCAGGGTAACTGCACCTCCACTAGAGAGGCTGTAGCATTTTAGCTGCACAGGTTAGTTAAAGAGGAACAACTTGTATGTGTAGATAAGTCCCAAGATGGAAGATTGGACCTATATCCATTGCGGATACTTTAATATGTATTCCAACCTCTGACAGTGTTGTCAGCTTTGAACAAAAAGCTACAGATTATAAAGGTCAGTTTATGGCCTAGTTAGAGAGAGACTACTAGAGATTATTGGCGTGAACCTACAGACGGGTGGGTTTCTTTCACTACTTATTTGACTGACTTTGATCTCTCAATTTTCTAATCAACTTTGCTTTAAAATTAGAGTTTTTCAGTCTTATGTTGTACCAGGCCGGGGGTCTATTTGGCAGGACACGAAATACAAGCTTTGAACTGTTGCTGCCTGGCCCAAGGTGCTCTGTCTTGGGGGGGGGGGGGCAGGACAAGACACTGCCAACCCCAGAAAGGTTCTACCCAGTTGCTGCCTGGGGCAGTAAGATGGAAATCCTGGTGACATTAAACAACATGAGTAGAGAGCCAAAGATTATACTCGACCTTGCAGATGTTAATAAGTTACCAGAGCAGTGTTTGTGCCAACTCTAGTGGCTAAGGGCACATTTACCCGGGGTTGGGTTGCTGGCATTTTTCCCCAAACACACCCGACCACAAAGCAGCGTCATGTGGTCCAACAACATGTCTGACTCTATAAAAAAAAAGAATTTAAAAAAAACCAAGGTACCAACCAAACAGTTAGCAGCACCTGTTTAAAGGGCCACACACAACCTCTTTCTTTTGGGAGTGGAGGGAGGGTTAAGAGGCAGATGGGTGACAGCCTTAAATGAACTTGGGGCTTTCCATATCTTGCTGAAAAGCATGTTCAACAGACATTCCCAGCAATGCTGTATTGCATACAGAACATGAAGCAGGCAAGGGCTTGTTTCAGATCTGCTTCCAAGTCAAATACGAAATATACACTCAGTCTGATCACTGTTACAAATGATGTGGTGTAACCGCACTTGTAAGTTTATATTTAATAGAGCACGAGGATGGAAATAGCCAGTTTACATTCATCACTGACAGAAAATAACCTCGGGTACACTAGGGCCTCCTCTCAGGTTAAATACAATCTTTGTACAGCTAGAGTCCAATTTTAAAAGTATGCATGCAGTTCTTTATACCCTAGATTGAAAGGAACAATGAGGAAGGATATGACTAATCAAAGCAGTAAATTAATACATTTTGGTACTGGGAAAAAGAATACTAGTGTGTATTTTAACACACCATACACGCGGATACCTTTAATATGTATTCCAACCTCTTACAGCTTTGTCAACTTTGAACAAAAAGCTACAGATAACTAGACAACGAATTTAGGGAATGGACTAAAATTTGAGCATATTTGTGTGATGGAGTCCCCCAGGAACAGTGCTCGGGAACCACTCAGGGCGAAGCCAGTTATGACTCTAGTCTAGTGCTTCGAGTCTCCACACACCAGTGCAGTCGCCTCCTGAATCTGGCCTCTGAGCAGTCAGCACCCCAGCTCTGCCCAAACTCCCCTTGCAGATCCCCCATGTGGTACCCTGGGGAGCTCTTACACATACCGGAAAGGGGCCAGGCATCCCACCTTGCAATCAGAATTGGGTCAGTTAGGACAGAGGTCAGAACCGTTTATTAGTACTCAAGAATCACAGCATGGAAAAGAATTGTTAGCAGCTTAATTGGAAATCACAACAGCGACCAATTGGAGTCTCAGAACCCAAATACTCAGGCCCTGCTCCCCCGACTGATTACAGTGAACTGCCTTCCAGCCAACCACCCCCCAGATACACCTCCCTTGCCCCCTTCCCAGTCCTTTGTCTCTTTCCCAGGCCACCACCCCTCGCTTCCACCTGCTCTGACCTGTTACAGCTGGTTGACCCAAGGAAGAGTGCTCCTATCTGTGTACATCTGGCTGGGGAAGGGCCATCCACCCTCTGCAATGATCACACAGCCGGGTCCTGCCTCCGAAATACATGAGTAGCATATGAGGGAAAGTGAGGCATGCATGGAGCGCTCTGAGGAAACATTAAGAGCATCTCCACTTAGGCACAATTTGCTTTCCATTTCTCTACCACCAGCCTGAATCCTTCCAACAGAGCAACGCAGCTTAGTATAACCACCCTCACATCAGAGCAGGGATAGGGACCGGGTAGACCGCGGGCCAAATCTGGGCCACCAGACTTTAGAATGGTCCCCAAACTCCCTTTATTTACTTCTTATGTTTTTATTACTGTTTTCTCTGGAAGCTGCATCTTGATTATGCCACAACCAAGAAATTTGGACCTCGATAAAAAACACTCCCAAATGTCCACTGAGTACCTGGATCCAAGGGAAGGCTGGCAGTGAGGGTTATATGCTTAGCTATATGCTTCCTCTGCTCCAAGACGCTGCCAGGAAGGGCTGTCTGCACTGGGGTGGGACGGTAATTTGATTTTAGGCCGTCAAATTACAGAAGGCGAAGGGGAGTGATCACAGCAAATTGCGTGCTCGGGGTCTCGCGTCCCCACTGCTCGCGTTACTTCCTGAAATGCATTGCACCGTGGGTAGTGGGCGCAGGGGCTTGTGGGGAGGCAGGCATCATCTGCTCACTTCCCCTCCCCTCTTCTCTAAAGGAAAAAGCAGCAGGAAAAGCTTTGTTTGCCGTTTCTCTGCCATGGGCACAGACAGGCACAGCACTGCATGGAGAGAGAGGAATTCATTGAAAAACTTCCCAGGGCTGCAGGCGTGGGAGGAGCTATGTTGCCCTGGTAAAGAGACAGGAAAAACCAGAAACGCTGCTCTCTGGCTACACAAACCTAAAATCAAATTTCGACCTCAACCCTACGCCACTTGCAGGGATGATGTTAGCAGGTCGAATTATAGCTCCATTTTTTTTTTCGAATTTACTGCTTGACAGCGGGGACAGGCTGCAGAAGGTGGCGGTTAGCAGTGTTATGTCGAACTTCACTGTCAGCGTGGACCAGGCCTAAGGAAGCCCCAAGAGGAGCACTAACCAGTTTTCTGGGAAGAGACAATGACTACACAGATCCACACCAGCAAGCCAAACTCCTGGGGCCTAGAGCAGCACAACTGCACAACCTTCCCAATTAGAGCCCCCCCATTCTGGCACAGACCGCTCTCATCCCACCCCACCACCCTCCCTTTGAAGAGCTTTATTGCAGAGGAAAACCGTGTCTGCACTGGAAGAGAGCCCTGACCAGGGAAGGGGTGCAGGCGCCTGGCTTATGGGGCCTCTCAGGATAGGCACACTCCATGCTCAGAACAAAGATCCGTCATATCAAACAAGTCTCAGCTAAAGCAAACCACGGAGGCTCCTAATAGTGTTTCTGCTAAGCTGAACTGCACTAATGGAAGAACTCAGGCTGCTACTATAGGTGGAGCATCTTTGTTCCTTATATCACTTTCTCCATGGTACCAGCAGAAGGCAGGACGAGCACTGAGAACCGCCCCACCTCTGCTCTAAGTGTGCAACATTAGAAGAAGGGACTGCCTGAGTATGAGATCTGCTGCATATTTCCAAGAGGAGGAGCATCCAGCAAGCGCAAACATGCAGAGCCTACCTCGAAGGAGACGAGAGCAATTCAGACACCAACACTTGGCATCATATATATGTGCATCAGAGAACCCTGTGACGAACAGTTTGTTTTCAGTTAAGAAAAGACTCATTTCCACTCTGTCAAACTTTCTAATGCCTCCGGACAATCTCCCATGCCAGGCTTTATGCACGGAAAGAGCTCCCAACATGAGCTTGCAAAGCGCTGACCTCTTAAATCCTTCCTCAAAACTACTCTACCGTGATGCTGAAATAAACTTAACAGCTAAGCAGCTGACATGTTAACATGGTGGATCTAAGTCACCTCATTTTTACCTGGTGTGACTTTCATCTTTATTGCATCCATTCTGTCTTATGCTTCCTCTTTGCTCCAACGAATTTATTTATAGTGTCTGTGATAGTTTTGTAAACTGCTTAGCACAACAGGGTGGAGGCCTCAATGTGCTACTGCTATTTTGAGCCAGCACTGCTTTTGAACCTCTTCCACAAAAAAGCCACAAAATTAACCGGTCCAATCTAGCAGGAGCTTGCTATGATAGCGCACGCACGCAGAGTTTACCGGGTTCATTTGGATATTGGAATTCCTCAGCACAAGAGCAACGTGCTGTCTCTAGAAGAGGTGCTGGAACATTGCCTGCATTTGACTGTGATGGACTGAGTGTTCCAGTGCTTCCTAATTAAGGATTACAAATTCACCCTTTTCCTAATGGTTGATTTTGGGAGCCAAAAACATTCATTGTTAAAAGAGGGGCTTAACACCGAACTAGAAGCTACAGCAACAGGGGCAATTGTGAGGGACTCGGAACTGTACACCTGATGCTATAAAATGTGAATGTTTCATACAAACTAATACTTGGTGTCGCAATCAAACCAGAAAAGTATTAATTGTAGACAAACGTCAGAGCCAGGGACACAGAAGCCCAAGCAGGTCTTCACCATAGCAATGCACCAGGCTGACCTTGGTCATTTCAGCAACAAGATTTTTCTATTATTTCTGTTCAGTCTGCTGTTCACATAACTACACAAAAAGACTGGGCAACTGACAAAATAGTGCTTTGTTAACCTTTCAGTGATTCAGTGATCCTATTGTTAAACAGCAGTCTATGAAACAACGAACTGGCAGCAAAGCTCTACAGAAAGAGGCATGCTCTGGCTCCCTGAAATACTAAAGATCTGAGCAACCTACCTACCAAGTTACTTTGGAGAGACAAAAGAGTAATTAAGAATATTTTCAAATGAGGAAATCAAGTTATTAACGGATTGTGAGACATTCTAGACCTAGATCCTTTCCTGGGGTTTACTGAACTAACTCAGTTTAAAGGAATGATTTACCAAACGAATAGTTATTTAAGTAGCCGAGTGATTTAGGTTCCCCTTGGAAAAAGGGAAATGGGATTACCGCATTAACAAGTAAATCACTACAAACGGCATGTGTTGAGAGACTAAGTGCCTGTTTCCCAATTCACCATACCATAGCAGGCATTTACAAAACAGTCTCTGCTTTAACCTCATTTCCAGATTACCTTTTGAAACATTCACCTTTTGGCTGAAAATTCTCTTGGGCCAGGAAAAGAGAGAGAAAAATGCCTTCTGACATTTGACTTATCAGAGGCAAGGTCTCCATGTTCCTCCAAAATGAAGTGGTTAGAAAATCTGGAACACCTAGAGTTCAGAACCAATCAGGAACAAACTATTTTAATTAATGTTTCTGCTAAATTTTTAAAGAGGTGTTTAGAGTTATGATATGGACTACCTGACGACAGCATATGCAGGAGAAAGTCTCCCTCAGTCAACAGGTGAACCTTAGAAGCACTGCAGAAATGTTCACAACATGACAGCTAAAATAGGAACTTCAACAGCTAAAGGAGATGCTTTAAACTCTGCCAGCAACATCACACTAGATTTTTTTTCCTACCCTCTGGTCCACACACTTCCCCTACCCACACAAACCTAGGAAGTTAAAAGCAAAAATAACTATGATGTGCTACTTGAACACTGCATCAACATGATCAGAGATCAGGAAATATAAAAATTAGTGTTCCAGGAACCGTCTGAACTTGTCTAAGCTGCATTATGTGCCATGGACTATATCCATTCTTCTTCTTAAGC
This sequence comes from Pelusios castaneus, assembly GCA_007922175.1. NCBI lineage: Eukaryota > Metazoa > Chordata > Testudines > Pelomedusidae > Pelusios > Pelusios castaneus. The sequence continues at coordinate 14,588,862 of ML685781.1, forward strand.
ATATGAATAGCTCCACTCTTAGTTACGCCGATGTAAAAACGGTACCTTACTCAACAGATCTCTTTCCTGTGGGACTCATCTTCTTTCTTTAGCTGACAAGTTTTGCAACTTTAACTCCTGACCACATTACAGCATCCCACAGCCGACACACTTGAGTTTGGATTCTATTCTACCTCAGGCATTCATACATTTGTCAAATAAATTCTAATTGCTGGATCAAATTTGCTCTCTGAAGGAAATGGAATTGTACAGATGTAATCAAGGGCAAAATTTGGATCACAATCTTTTTGCTGACAATATCGTACTAGCCAGAAAAGGCATTCTGGCCTTCTCATTACAAAAGGAAGCTGAGCAAATTCAAACAGAGTTTTTCTCTAACTGCCAGCTGTGCAAGATTGTGTCTCTAATTTCTGTATCAAATATGAACTCGGGAGGTTTGTTTTTGCAAAGCACCTACTATACAACATACGAGATTGTGCTACTTGGATGTCAAAGTCTAAGCCTGAGGCTGTCTGATGTGAAAGAGTTAATGCTCTTGGAACTCTGAATTTTCCATTTCCTCACCTTTGATTTAAATGCACCAATAGAGTAAAAAGTTTCCAAATTTAAGGAAAATTCCCAAAATTAAGATTTATTCCCACAATGGTAGCCTAAGTCCAGTTATGTCTTATCATATTTTACAGGACACATTACCTGTAAATTATAGTACATTTAACTTCATGCAGCAACATTTGCTTTGCAATTTCCCAGCTCATGCTCTACTGTTCACCCTTACCATTTTGTTCCCCTATTGAAAGGCAGGGAAATCCAGGGATTGCCAGCTCATTGACCTGAACCTGTGCTCGAGACTCCCATCGCCAAATCTGAGAAGTCTACTACCTGGCTGGAATGACCTTACTGCAACCACCCACAAAAGGCTTCCAGAAATCTACTGCCAATGAGCATCATAAATCATCATAAATATGAGCAAAACACTGTCCATGTAGTTTTCATTTGGAAGATACAAGCCACTGGAGCATTGGTTTCGTACATACCTGTCGAAGACAGGTGCCTTTTCACCACATGAATCTTTGCTGTGTGCCGTAATCTTAATAAAGAGCAGAAGAGACCACCTTCAAGATAGCAGGTCAGGAATTGGTGACATATTTCCACAGACTGTAAACAACTGAGGGAAGGACCATATTCACTTCAAGAAGATATTCTTGGCCCCTTGTAAGTATTTCTCAGAGTTCGTTCCTTATGCATGACAACTGGAACCGACTGAAAGACTGAGTGCCCAAGTGTGCATTTCCACATTCTCAGAAGGTTAAATTAAGATTGTCTGAATTTCTTCACTAGTCAAATGCTTGCTTTTCCCACTGTTCTTATAAACCAGGATTGTGGGGGGTTTGTATGTTTGTTTTTTAATCTTTACAGATTTATACACAAACTCAACTTCAGATTAAGATATTGTATCTGGGAATACTCAGGAAGTTGGGAAACATTTAGAAAATGCAGTGACATAAGTTGAATAAGTTTGGGTCATTCCTTCCGAGTCTCCCATGGCTCTTACTCTCGCTAGCCTTATTGTCCCATCACCCTAAACCCAGTCTACACTGCCAGCAAAATTCGCAGCAGTCACCGGGAGTTACGCAAGCGATGCAGAGTAGACTGCGTAACTCCTATTGACTGCATAACTTCCATTCTACGCGCCATCTCCACCATGCTGAACCAACGGGAAATGCATTCCCATCAACGCAGCACTCTACCACCTGAGGTGGTGATCTCAATAAATCGATTTCTGGATTGACTGAGCATATCTTTACTGCAGCTTGATCAAACTGGAGAAATCTGACGACAAACTTGCCACCAGCAATCTAGACATAACCTCATTAGCAGCTCCACAGGGCCATAAACAGGGGCCAGGTTCATCCATTCGACATTTTTCCAACCAATATTTCCAAAATTCCTCATCTTAGAATTGGCTCCTATTTCAATGTTTGACATGCCACTGAAGTTCAAAAATTTAGTCCTGTACATCTCAACTAGAGAAATCTAAACCAAATTGCCTGCTGGATTTTTAAGGGGGGGGGGGGGGGGGAACAGTGGAGACGAGACACTAAGAGCAATTCCTGATTAGCTCATATTTAGTGAAATCGGCTTTGGCCAGAGACTTGGACATGCCAGATTTGAAGTTGAAACGGCTCCCAGATTTATTTGGGAAGGGAGCCAGAAGGAAAGGGCCATGTAAAACCGAAGTGTGCTACCCACAACATACATCATCTTTTAGATTTTAGTATGTGAGATGACAATCGACTAAGCAGCACAGCCATTTGGCTTAACTGAAACAGCAAACTGGAACATATAATCTGTAACTGTACCTTGAGGCCCTCTTAAAAATGACATTCTACACCTCACTGAACCATGTTTATTTTAAAGGTGAAGAAAGTAAAGACAGCTGTTCATAGTTAGAAGAGCGTACTACATAGATAGACAGGACAAAATTATTCTGCATTTTGTAGAATCGAACCCATTCAGAAGATACTGGCAAGTACTTTTAAAAAAAAAAAAAAAAAAAAAAAAAAATAAAAAAAAAGGCTGTTTTATGCATACTAAGCTGTAAAAAGGTTTCCTAAATTTAGCATGCAACCTGAACCTGATAGGGCATCATAGGCTCTAGATATGAAAGTGATCTTATAAAAAGGTAGCGAAGAGATATCGGTACCTCCCATTCAATTTCTGCAGGAAGCCTGCTGCAATGCTATACAAAATCCTAATCAACACCCATTTGAGAAGTTTTGCAATGAACTAGAGTTTCCAAGACACTGAAGATGCTGCCTTCCCCACTGCCTGAACTCTGAACATGTCAAACAAGGAGACCCTCCCCAATCAGGTCCTACAAAAAAAAAAAAAAAAAAAAAAAAAAAAAAAAAAGCTATTTACACGCTGGATTTGGAGAAATGTTTCCCTACAGCCTGACCTGTTTAGCATCCATTTCCTATCTGAATGTCAAATACTAAAACTAACAAGGAGACTAGGGAGAAAACAGCACAGGCCTCCCTCTCTCTTCTCCAAATTGATGCTGCACATTCCCAACAAGTATTCGTACAAACGCTTGGATACCATAAGATACGGTGCTCCCACTTAGTTTAAAAGAAATCCCCTATGCTTCAAACGGGATATACCAGCAACTCCAGTATGCTCTTTCAAACCGGTGGAAACTTCATGGGCAAAGGAAATCCAGCCCCCTCAGAATTGGCTCCACTTCCCCCCGTGATATAAAGCAGCCCATCTTGGCCTGTGGTGTGTGGACAGAGCACTGCCAGATGCAGGGGATCCCCAAATGCCACAACCATCTCTAGGGGCTGCTAGCAGCTGGGGAAAATTTAAAGCAGCCCTAATGGTTCTGAAAACATGCTGGGAGCTGGGCTCAGGAAGGGACAAGAGATGCCTTAGCTGCACAGCTCTGAGTCAAAGTGTAAAATAGCAGAGGCCCTACATAAATAGCAAGAAAGACAAGTTTCTTGACATGACCTGAACCAGAACCACTGCCTGACACAAAGCTTGTTCTCAAAGTAGTTCAGTGTTCTAGCAAAAACAAAATAATGTTTGAAATGGCTTGGAAGAGGACAGACACAGGAGAAAGTCAGCTGCTTTTCAGGACCAGGCCTGGCCTCTGTTCTTTGAAGCAGAGATCCCTAGAGGGTGATTGCAAGCGGAAGAGTAGTTATTTAAGGACAGTCACTTTCAGGAACCCATCTTCAGTTTCAGATCCCATTTTAGTTTCTAACTGCCAGCCCTGCAAGCCCAAAACACTCTTCTAGTTGTAAATGGAGCACACGGGAGCTGAAGCCATTCAACTGTAAAACAGACCCACAGCCCAGGTCCCGCACTGAGTCACTAAAACCACTCTTGGATTCTTCTGACGTTCTGAAGATACAGAACAAGGACTTTGGATCATCAGGAAATGACCTGTCCCCAAGTTCTAGCTCACTGGACGAGGTCGAGAGATTACACTCTTCTCTTCAAGCTTTTCACCTGACTGAGATCTGAAGCAAAAGGGTTCAGAGAAAAATGCCTCAGCCTATGATTAAAGATTAATCCAACAGTTAAATTAGCAACTAATGACATTTTTAGTTCCCTTATCAAATCAGCCACAATCTAGCCAAATCCTAGAGCTACCTCAGAACAACTGTGTTCGTGTAATTGCTTAGTCATCTTCCTTGGCCTGTAGAGTCACAGATTCTGACTACACTCAAATCTTCCCGAGAACAGTGGAATCCCCCCGATATACTGCAAACATACAGAAGAATGAGTGCAGACAAAAGCATGTTGCTGGGGGGGCGGGGGGGGGCGTTCCTTTACTGAGGCCACGTACACACTACAAAACTGTCGAGGGAGAGCATACACACTGCGCTCCTTCTAACGGAGCCAAATGTCCACACTTTTTTTACTTCTTGCACCTATCCCACCATGCACTGTAGGTTCCCAGAGCTGTCAACCGGAGCTGGTAGCTGCTGGGAACTGGGTGGCAGCGGGGCTCAAGCCTGCACCAGTGCTGGCATTCCTGGCGGCTAGAGCCCCACTGCCATGGGGGATTCCCTCCCTGCATGAAGCCGGGCAGATGGAGGGAATCCCCATGACAGCCAGGCTCTAGCCGCCTGGAATGCCGGCCGCAGCTTGAGCCCCGCTGCCTACTGGCTCCCCGGGCAGCAGCTCCGGTGTCCCAGAGTGGCCTCAATTGGCACTCTGGGACATTTCCGGAGGCTGTCAAATGCGGAAGGAGCGTACACACAGGCTATACCACGGAAGAGCTGTTCCATGGCAAGCCTACCCACCCTCCTTCGGGTGGTTTACTTCTTGCACAGCAAGAGGGCTGTTGCCGCGCAACAAGCAACATTTGTGTGTGGACGCTCGGAGCCTTACCGCACAATACGGCTGGAGTGTATACAAGGCCTGAGCAATAGTAATTCTATCTTTTGACACTCCTATCGCTTTCTAAATTCTCAACTTCCTTCCTTCTATATTCTTGCACAAATGCAGTAGACATCTCATCATGCAATGCACAAAATTGAGCTACACCAGTGTCTCTCTCCCCTAGACAAGCTCAAAAAAGGGGTAGCTAGTTTGTCTAGTTCAGCAAAACAAAGTTTTATTTTCCTCCCATTCATCTGTACTTCTCCATCTTCAAGAGTCTGACGAAGTGGGATTTTCCTCCCACGAAAGCTCATGCGATAAATAAATTTGTTAAGTCTTTAAAAGTGCCACAGGACTCCTTGTTTGTTTTCCCTTAGACAAGTCTCCTGGTATTGTGCTTGGAATCTCCCAGCCAGTCTTTTCAAAAAAAAGTTCTCTGTCATCACTTTTATCCCCCAAATTATTATTGGTGCAACTCCTAAGAGCCTCGGTCATGGACCAGAGCCCAACTGTGGTATGCCCCGTACAGAGCAAAGAAAGCCCCTGCATTTAAAAAAAATCATAGAAATATAGGGCTGGAAGGGACCTTGCCAGGTATCTTGTCCAGCCCCCAGAACCAAGACAGGAAGAATTAAACCTAAGCTATCCTGACTGGCCTTTTTCTTCAAAACCTCCAACGATGCAGATTCCACAACCTTCACAGGTAATCTGCTCCAGTGCTTAACGATGCTTACAGTTAGAAAGCTTTTCCCACTAGCTAACCTTGCTGACGAGTAAGCCTATTACTCCTTGTTCCACTTTCAGGAGACATGGCCGTCAATTGATTAGCGGCTACTTTGTAACTGCCCTGAACAGAATTGAAGGCACACTCGGTCCCTCCCTCAGCCTTCTTTTCTCAAGTCGAAGGAGGCCCTCTCCTTTTTTTAAATATAAAAAACCAAACAAAAATAAAAGCATTCCTGATGGGTCAAGAATGTTTTTTAAACCTTTTATCAGTTTTGTTGTTCTCCTCCAGATTGTCTCCAATTTGTCCACATCTAAGGGTATGTCTACACCGCATACATTTGTCCTACCAGCGTGCAGCGTACGGGTCTCAACAGGGCAATTAAAGACGTGCCAGAAGGGGGTGAATACGCAAGCGAGTACATATCCTGCACAGCTCTTGGTTCACCCTACTGTGTCTCCCATGTTTACAGTGCTATTTTTAGCAGTGTCGTGTCCCACGGCCTTTCCCACCACAGGAATAGACTCCAACAGCGGGGAATGGAAACGCAAGTGTAAGCTGTCAAAGAGCTTACAATCTAAGATAAGTGACAATGCATGGATGGACAAACAGATCAGGAGTACCTCTGCTCCAATGCCACTGTTTAAACCAACATCCAATTGTACAAGAAATGCTAGAAAAATTGCAGGTGTTTTGGAAATAAGAGGTCCAGAAATCCAAAATACATAATCATGTTTCTATCGATCTACCTATGACAGAGGTTATGAATGCAGCTTCTGCCTCAGATACCTAGTTGCTTCCAGAAAGCCGCCAAGAAACAATCTAGTGCTCATGAAAGCTAGTTCACATACAGTGCAGGGGGAAAACCAGTGGTTAAAGTATAATTTGACGGGACCCAGAACCCTCCTAATCTCCGGGCCCACTTCCCATATTGCCTGGGCCCCCTTCATGCATGTGCGGGCCCCAGCCCAGGTAGGCATTTGCAACCACTTCTCAGTACCACATGCATCAGTTATCGCTCCATAAACAGATTTATAATTTTATATGGCATTTATGTCTATAGCAATTATTGTCAGAAACTAGCAAACACTGCATCACACAATAAGTGTTGTGATTAACAACGGTGGGGCATAGGACCTGCCAGCAGCCAGGATAGGGCGGAACTTGCGTTCCGCCTGATTTTTCTATTTTTAGGGGCCCCAGAACTCTGGCCCCTCAAATTTGGGGGCCCCGGAACTGTGTTCCGGTGCATTCCCCCTTACTTTAACCCCTGGGGAAAGCAACATGAATCTTGCATGCATATACCCTGAAATTGAAAGGGCCTCAATTTCCAGTTATCCTTCCAAGTTATATCATGTTTCAGAGGCTTCAACGTCAACCTTTGTTTTCTCGGGTTTGACATACATTCAACAGCCTGAATAGTCTTATCAATCTTTCCACTTAGTTATTATGTGCAGTACAGAACGGAGGGGAGTAGTGGTGCTGGACACTTTTATAGTGGGGGTGCTGACAGAGGAAACCATGTAACTGAGTTACTACTACTTCAAGTCAGTAGGTGCAGTAGCGTCCCCAACATCCCTAGTTCCAGCACCCATGGAAAAGAGAAAGTGCATGGAGTAGCTGAAGGTCAGTTGCTGTCACAAAGGAAAAACTGAGGAAATTAACCCAAAACCCAGTTTCCTAGCAGGGGTGCTTTAAGGGACCAGCCAGGATTCTGTAACATTAGCAATACCTGTATACTGGGAGGGCTATTCCAGGGAGAGAAGTCGCATATGAAATTTCACAGGGATGTTTCGAAGATAGCTTTCTATCCCACACCACCAAAAAAACCAAAAACGGGGGGGGGGGGGGGGCCCCGGCTGATTCCGATTTGAGGGATGGGTGTTGACAGTAAACATCAGTAGATCCTAGAAGTAATCCAGTTCAGAATAGATCTGGACACACTGGATCTGGCACTCTGGAGTCTGGTGTCCACTGCTGCTCTGAAGCCACACCAGTGGTACCAAAGGTGGGAAGTTTAAAGAAAGAAGCATGAAGTAGGACAGAGGTTTTCCAACATTTTTCCCTCAGGACCAGTTGAAAATAAACCATGTTTGCCCATGACCCAAGAATTACATCTTTCAGCAATGAATGCCAGTCTTCCAGTGGTGGCAGCAGGGGACCGTGACCCAGTACCAGAGTCTGTGATCCAGTCCTGCGTCACAACCCATGGTTTGAAAAGCACTCATGTAGGCCAAGTTTCAGACCACCACTTATAACGGGCTTCTTCCCCTAGAAACGCCACAGCTCAATTTACTGTTATTTACCAGCCCTAACGAAGTTTATTGGAAAATCCTGCCAGCACGTCAATGAAAGCAAGGGTGTTAACTGTAAATGCTGCTGGAGGCCATTATTATAGGTAATAGGGATTAACACCACAATAAGACGTGTGCCTTGCGAGCCGTACAGGTTTACGGATATATTACAACTGACAGGAGGTAGAGAGACATGCGAAGAAGTGACCCACAAAATGTTGCATAAAGAAAACCTAGGGTTTGTGTCACCTCCCCCAGACCACCAGCAAAGACCAAGGAGACAATATTTCTCAGGCTTTCCGCCCACCTAAGAGCAACTCCAAACCATTTCGTGTGGCACCTTAAGGGAAATGACGAATATCAAAATCCTACACATAAGGCTCCGGATGAGGACGAAAAAGGATTAGGAGGTTTTAAGTTAATTTTAATAGACAGCCAATTATAACCTCCCCCCCCACACACCTACTGTTCTGCCCCCTGCCCTCCATTCCAGTGACCTTGGGCAAAAAGGCCGGCCTACTTCTCTTTGTAGTTTCACTTTCTGTTATTTCACACACAAGCCGGATGCTGCAGTCCGACTGCAGAACACTACAAGGGAGTGCAATTTCTTCAGTAACAGAGGGGCTCTGTTTAAGATTTTATTAGTGCTCTACTTGTCAAAATAAGCTCCGACAAAGCCTAGCACCTATATTTAGGACCTCAGTTGACCTGACAGTGTCCCTTTAAGCTCATTTATAAAGATTCATTATTCATTCAAATATAATCTAATTAAATCACAGCACTCCTGAGCACAGCCAGAAGCAGTGAAGCAATTATTCTGCTGGTCCCTGTTCCTGTACAAAGAACCCAACACAAAAGTTACTTCTAGTTCCTCTGTGAAGTAAATTCACAATAGAGGAATTACACAGAATACACAGGCATAAACAATTCCTCTATTCGTGTCAAGCGGGGCCAGGGTCTGAACTGCCACCCTCCTTCTCAGCTCCAAAGTACATTTCAGCACATCATGTGCCTCTCATCTACCCTAGACCAGCCAGAAACAAGGCAGTCACTGAATGTTTCCAAAGCGGATGGGGGGGAGGGGGAGACGGGGGCAATTTAGCATGGTGGTTAGTGCGCTAGCCTGGCCTGGAATGTGGGAAACCCAAATTCAAATCTCTTCTCTGCCTGAATCAGAGTGATATGGGATGGAAAATCCTCTGAATCCTCCTTTTTTACAGTAAAAAAAAAAAAAAAAAAAAAAAAGCAAGATGATGAAAATGCTGTCAAACATGATGGTCTCGTAATTCCCTTCCCTCTCCCACCACCACCACACTACCTTCACAATTTAGCACAATTAGCAGTTTAATACTTACTTGGGTTCTTGGGGGCAGGAACTTTCTTTGTCCTGTGTTTATACAGCACCAAGCACAATCGAGTTCCACTCTACAACAGGGGCTGCTAAGAGCCGGAGTAATACAAATAAATAGCAGCAAAGTTGGATGTGGCTGGAGCAGATAGCATGATCAGAAATTCAGTCTGACTGGTTTAAAACAGTCTCATACTTTATTTTTAAAACCCCATTCATCTGGAGGGCATGTGACTTGCAGAGGCTCTCAGAAATCATACCTTCATGTCAGTCTGTAAACAGTTCAGTTCTGCCACCTTTTGCCACTAACTGAGCAAGGGTTAACAGCCAGAACGTCTACACAGATCTCTCAATAATTATTATCCCATGCGGAGTATGATATTACTTGATTTGCTAAATATTTACTACTGTACGATCTGCCCCAAAACCAGAACCGCAAGCACCCTGATCGGAGTAAGAAGTGCCAGAATTCAACACAACTGCCTTGCATTTTCTTTTCCATCATCCTTTAAAATATTTGGTAAATTTTGTATTTTATATACATTAACTATTTTAATTCTTTTCCCACATAAAAGCTTTCATTCGTCAGCTCTCTCCTGCCCAGTAAAAGTCTCACATTTGAAGTACAGGACTTTTTCCACACAGTCATTGAAGTCGGTAAAAAACTTCAGTTTCTTAAAAAGCTTTGTTAAGCACCAATTATTTTACGGTAATCAGGTTCAAGCAGTGATTTGAGTACTTTAACCTATGATCAACTAATCTCAAAATAGGTGGAGTATGGAATGATGTTAAAAAAAGTTATATGGTTAACTGAATAATCTCACTGCCGTATGCACGCCTGAACAAGTCTTGCTCTTCCCCTTTCAATAATTTAAAACAGTCCGCCCATCTTCATTATCTCAACATTTCTTAATTTTATCCTTCCCTTCCACCCCCAGCCTCAAACAATTAAGCATTTATTTATTTATCATTTCTTCCCTCCTCATCTTTAGATCAGAAAGAATTTAAGAAGAGTTTAAAGCATATTTTAAAGACTGACTAGACAGTTAAATAAAAGAAGCAATAAAAATATTGTCTAGCTAACAAATCCTCAGGTCACCTCAGCCAAACCTAACCTTTCCTTACTGAGTTATATGTAAAAGTTATATTTTAATCATAGCATACAAAAAGCAACATCAGCATAAGATGTAAGAGCAAAAATGTAGTAAAGCCAGTTACGCTGCCTGCTCATGGATGGGAACTGCATCCAAAATTAAGCACAGGAGCTCCATGAGGCAGACAATCGCTTCCAGCCCAAACCTATGAAATGTTATGGATCTCTTTTGTAAAGAGTGGAACCTAAACGTACCTGAAGAAAGGCATAACGTACCAACCAAATATCTTTTTGACTTTCATGGCAAACAAGATGTTTAAGCGATGTTTTTCTCCTCGCCTGTTTCAAACATTTACTAAACTGAAAGTGTGTGTATTCCCATAGGTAAATGAGAAGGTTAAAAGCAGTTAGAAGGTTAAGGCTAGTAAATGACATCAATGTCGCTTAGGGGAAAAGGTGCTCTGATAGCACAGGGGGAGGTGGCATAATAAAATACTTGGAAACCTAGCCAGAAACTTATGGCAGCATCACTTATAGGGCTTGAGCACTTCAGACAAGATAAACAGTTAAGGACTTCAGTCTTCCACAGGCCATTTACCGTATATATAGGAAACGCATATCACAAATCTTCCTGTAGTCTGACTGCCCCAAAATCATTGCTGATCTCAAAATACAGTCAGCCTAACCTTTGAAAAAGAAATGTAATTATACACCATCCAGCCTAAAATGCAAGTGCAGTCTTAACACCATAATAATGCTATATCCTTTTCTGACTAAACTACATATACATTATTTGAAAGAAAATGCAGCATTTCTCTAAGATACCCTATTGTTAGTTGATATCAACTGACATTTTTCCATTTGATAGTAAGTACAGAGCATTCAGACATCAACAATCAAGATACAATATAAAAGTAAAATTTATGGGACAGAACTAAGGTCATTTTATCATAATGAAGTATGCACCTCTTTAAAAGAAATGCATCATTTTGTGCACAAAACAAAGCTTAAGATATCCTTAACTTGTCATGACCTTGCTTTTAAATAATTGGGTTACTAAAAATGTTTTAGTTACTTACAGGTCCCCCTTGGTCCCTTGAGGGCTGAAGGGAAGGACGGATACCCCTTCAATGAACAATCCAACCTTTAAAAAAGGAACAGTTCTCCTGCAATGTCGGCAGCTGAAGTGTTTCCTGCATTGTCCTCCTCACGTAGAAAATCTTTTCGCGAAATGGACTCTGCGTGAAACAGACTAGTCTTTTTCTATTGTCTAAGTTGAGAAATGCAAAGTGCACAGCAGTATGTAATGTCATTCATTACAATTAACTCTGGAGATAATCTGACTGGTACATCCAATTTCAGTTTTATTCTTTTTGCATGAGGAAATACTTCTAAAATTGAAAAGAAAACAGGGATTGAAGAAGGAGTATATATCCTTCCCTTCAATCCTAAAGGGAAGAAGGGGTATCTTTAGTTAACTAAACATTTTTTCCTAACCCAATTATTTAAAATCGCACATTTAAAAGCAAGGACATCAATTGATACCCCTTCTTCTCTTGAGGACTGAAGGAAAGGATATATTGAAGGGAATTCCTTGAGGAAGATACCCCTTCTTCAATCCCCGTCTTTCTTTTCAATTTTAAAAGTATTTCCCCATCCAAAAAGAATAAAACTGAAATTGGATGTACCAGTCAGATTATTAAAGTCATCAGCAAGCCTCCAGAGTTAATTCAAACGAATTACATTACATACTGCTGTACACTTGGCATTTCTCAACTTAGACAACAGAAAAAGACTAGTCTGTTTCACGCAGAGTCCATTTCGCTAAAAGATTTTCAGCATGAAGACAATGCAGCAAACACTTCAGCTGCCGATACTGCAAGAGAACCATTCATTTTTAAAACACTGGATTAGTTAATGCATGGGATTTTTTCTTAATTTAAGGAAATTTTTTGAACTGAGTTTGGAGCAAAACTGACTTGACTGTCCTTAAAATTCACATGTTTTAAAATTTAGGACAATAAATACAATTCACTTTGAATTTTTGCTTCTGTAGATTTGGGCCCAGACTGCTTTGCTCTCCAATTGTTAGAAGAGGGATTTTCAGACAAACTTCCCATTTTCTGATGGAATTCACAATGTTGCACTGCCTTTTGATGTTATGAAGTCACAACAGGCACTTTATAAAGAGCTGCAAGAAAATTGGTTTTTAAAGCAGAGTTTTACCAACATTAGTCTATTGATGAAATGCTGATTAAACCTGTACATAACATGCTCCCTGGACAGCTGTCACTGCAACTCAAGAGATGGACCCATTACAGAAAGGGTTATTTCCAAAACATACAGCATAGTAGCTTTCATTTTAATTCAGATCTTTAAGTATGCTTGCACAACTTTCAATGACGGCAGTGTTTATTTTTAAATCTGTGATTTGAAGTTTTGAAATAGAAATTAGTCAACCAGTAAAAATATCTTAGAAAAATGACTTAAATATACTCTATACTGCTGAAGAATAAAAAGCTTTTCAGATTTCCTTACTTTATGCATCCAGCAAAACATAAATGCAGAATGTTTGCATTCTGAAGTCTAACTTTAAAGAGCAGCTTGCATGTCCTCTGAAACTTTCTATTGTGCACCCCAACCAACTACAGTGACACTTACTTGTACTAATTCATAGATATGAATAATCACAATTTATCTGAAACTGAGTTTAGCCAAATTACCGCTCGAGTGCCATGAAAGCTGTTCTTATTAAAGGATGGACATTCTTAAGACTCAGTTTCCTCTCCCTCCTTTACATAAAGAAATACAAAGACAGACAATACCAAACACTCTCTCATTTAAAGTCGGGTGGCCAGATGTCCCGATTTTATAGAGTCCCAATATTTGGGGTTTTTTCTTACATGGGTGCTATCACCATCCACCTTCAACCCAGTTTTTCACACTTGTCACCTGGTTAAAGCCACTCCTGTACCTGGTGACCACACAGCTTACTTCTGCAGTCTAAGGAATGTGCAATTCCCAACTACATAGCTGATTGCATTTATTGCTTACATTAATACAAGTGAGGTTTCCTTTCTCTCATTCATTTGTTATATATAGTGGTTCTATGAGGGAAAAGCAGTACATCACTCACACCCAAGGAATTCGCAAGCAAGATGTCCATGCTTGAACTAAATATTTACAAGGACAGCAGGTAACATCTTTTAGGGCGGTTCAGTGAACCAGGGAAAGAGTTTTCTTTAAACATGGTGTTTAGTTCTGTCTATAATTCTCCAATGTCTAAAAGTCATCCCTAGCAAGTATGGCTTTGCAATATCCCTATGTTCCAGAGGCAAGGAAATCGCTCCATTTTTCTCAACATGCCCCTTCATTTTCAACACTGAAAGTGTTCAGGAGCAAGCTAGATTAAACTTAAGTCATCCCCGCCCCCTAGAAAAATCAGAACAGCACAGCCGTCTCTTAGGGCCTGAACACGTGAGGTGCAGAGCACCCTCAACCCCCCGGCCACAGTGCATCCCACAGGCCTCTATTCTTGTCTGGCTGAAAACTACTGACATCCCCAACCTCCACTAAGAACCGCACCAGAGATCACAACTCAGGGCCCGAAATAGCCACATGCCCAACCCCAGGCCCCACAAAACACACTTAATGGGCATGGGGGGG